>CM053030.1:267489186-267826508 GCA_028564925.1 Lithobates sylvaticus
TTGGAGTTGGATAGGGCACACAGATCCCTAGGCCCTCTCAGGAAAGATGGATCTCCGAGGGATATTATAGTAAAACCGCACTTTTACTCAATAAAAGAAGAAGTAATGAAACGTTCCCGCCAACAGGACCAGATACAGTACCAAGGGAAAGTCATACAAATTTTTGCTGACATTTCCCCAAACACCATCCAAAAAAGACGATCCTTGAAACCCAGAATCCAGAGGGAGAGCGCCTGTTACTGGATCTGAAGATCATTACCCACGATTCGGAGATGGATACATCTACCGCACAGCAGGGATCTGCTGAACGCCAATCTCCACTAAGCCCAACCTCTCAACTATGGAATAAGGCTAAACATAAGAAAGTCAAGGATAACTCCCCTCCCTGATGTGGGGACGTATAACACACCTGTATTTAAATCTTCTTTTCTTTGCCTTGTTACTTAGGCAGAAAATGTTGTTTGATCTTCAATCTTGAATTTGAACTGACTTTTTCTTCTCACACATGACAGTTGATGGAGTTTAGTTTAGAGGTCTGCACAATGTTTCTATACCAAGAGTGCACCTGATACTTAATAACCTTGTCAGTTTGGCCTCACCCCTATTTACTTTATCTCCCCCAGTTTGTTCTTTTAGAATGCTATATAAAAGATGTTACTGCGATTTCTGCACATTTGAATGTTCTAGGGGTTTTTTTTTATGTGCTGTCACTGGCTGGAGCTGATGCATTGCGCTCCCACCTACTACTCAGGCAGTTTTTTTCTGCTCTGTGTGGTGGGGATATAGCCCTCTGTATGGGCTATGCAATTATTTTTGTTATGAATGAGGGGAGGGAGTCTTCCCCCTCACCTCATTCCGGGCCGGGTTATGGCCTTATGGTATTAAGCAAACTGCTGATATTTTATTTTTTTCGTTTTTTCTTCTTCTCTTTCCTTTCTATCTTCCTTTTTCTCCTAGCCTGCCTGTCAATGAGATGTTGCTTCAGGATGTTCTCGGATATATTGACCCTTATAATAGGGGATGATCCTATTATGTATTTAGTTACTCCTTTATGTACTGAGGGAAGTGGATATAGGTTGGTCATCGCTCTCTCCCTTTTGCTCCATGGCTAATAATAATTCTACTTGTTCTCCCTTACGCATAATATCTCATAACACTCAGGGGTTAAATTCCCCAGTCAAAAGAAGGAAGGCCTTTCAAGTCTATCGTACTCGTCGTATTGATGTGGTCCTCCTTCAGGAGACTCATTTTCCTCAGCAATTTACATGCACACTTTCCCACATTTTATTTGGCAAATGCAGAAAACAAAACAAAGGGGGTGGCGATACTATTTTCCAAACACTGCAAATTTCACTTTAAAATGGAACACAGAGACCCAGAGGGAAGGTTCCTACTAGTTAAAGGTATGATTGAGGATAAAATATATACATTTATTTCGTACTATGCTCCTAATAGAGGACAGCTACAGTTCTTCCGACAGATGTTCAACATCCTTGACCCATTTATGGAAGGTGTCATAATTATGGGGGGTGACTCTAATACAGCCTTTGATACTAGTCTAGATAAATCTAAACCACTTAAAGTTCAATCAATTAGTCCTAGGAAATCTAGTGTACAAATTGCACGATTGATCTTTCAATCGAGACTAACGGACATTTGGAGGGAACTAAATCCAACTGCACGAGATTTTACACACTTCTCAAACCCACATTTATCTTATTCCCGTATAGATCATATCCTGCTCTCAACGCACCACATTCCATTGGCTATTTCATCATCTATTTTAGAAGTATCCTGGTCAGATCATTCCATGGTTCTATTGGTTTTGGGTAAAGATAATCATGGACAACAAGCCTCTCATTGGACTCTCAATCAGTCTATTTTAAGAGATCCCGGCATGGTATCGGAAATACAGGAGGCTCTGCGGGAATACTTTCGCCTTAACGATGTGGAAGATGTTTCGGCAGAGACTCTGTGGGCTGCACATAAGGTGACCATTAGGGGTAAACTAATTCAAATTGCAGCAAGACGTAAGAAAGAGAGGATGAGAGACATAGAAAGAATGGAGAGAGACTTTACTTCTCTGAGCAAATTGCATAAAAGTGATCCCTCCAAAGTTTCTAGTTCTACTCTAGATGCTGCTCGAGTGGCTCTAAATTTGGCTCTCACAGCGAAAGCTGATAAATCTATTAGGTGGACTGGGGCCAAGTTTTATTAGACAAAAGATAGAATTGGTCCCATGCTTGCACACAAATTGTCCCCCAGGTTTCGTTCTCATGCCCTACCCAAAATTAAACAAAAGGATGGCTCCTTTACCCTGAATCCAAAACGAATAATGAAGGCTTTCCAGGAATTTTATGCTGATTTATATAAAGCAGATAAAAATTCTAACCCCACTAAAGTAGGAGAATTTCTGGATAATTTGCATTTACCAACACTGACGGACTCTCATAGAGCTGAGATGGAAGCTCCTTTCTCTATAGAGGAGGTGTCAGAAGTTATCAAAACATTAAAGGGAGGTACAGCACCGGGTCCTGATGGATTTTCCTCACCCTATTATAAAACTTTTTCTGAAATACTACTTCCATACCTTACTAGATTTTTCAATGACATGACTAAGGGCACCCCGTTGGGTAACCAACTCAATATGGCATATATAACAGTAATCCCTAAACCAGATAAAGATATCAGTCAGATAGAGAACTACAGACCTATTTCCCTAATTAATAATGACCTAAAAATATTGACCAAAATATTAGCAAACCGATTAGCGTCCTTTATAGGCATTTATATCCATAAAGATCAGGTAGGGTTTATCCCTGGTAGGCAGGGTCCTGATCAAGTGAGAAGAGCTGTGGATCTGATAACAGTTATGCAATCGCAATGGGAGGGAGGTCATAAACAAGAAGGCATGCTATTATCATTGGATCTTCGGAAGGCCTTTGATTCCGTTTCATGGCCATATCTCTTTGCGGTTCTTAGACACTGGGGATTTGGGCCGAATATTTTAGGTATACTGGAAGCCCTATATTCTACACCTAAGGCTAGAATCAGACTTCAGGGACTTTTCTCTGACCCCATAGAGATAGCCAGGGGCACTCGTCAGGGATGTCCCCTATCTCCCCTGATATTTGCAATAATGATTGAATCTTTGGCGATAGCCATTCGTAATGACCCAAACATCAAGGGGATCCGTTGTGGTCCAGCAACTCATAAATGCGCACTGTTTGCAGATGATTTATTGCTTTTTGTAACATCCCCAACTTCCTCCTTACCAGAAATATGTACATTGCTCGATAAATTTGGGTTAATATCAGGTCTTAAGGTGAACATGTCTAAATCTCAGGCTCTTAACGTGTCTCTCCCAGACCCTTTAGTTTCTCAACTACAGGAGAAATATGAATTCAGTTGGAGCATGTCCTCCATTAAATATTTGGGAATTAATATTACTCCCAAGATTGAAAATCTCTACCAAGCAAACTATCCCCCAATGTACCAAAAACTAGAAGCTGACCTTAGGAACTGGGGAAATGGAATAAAAAAGGACCACGCCTTTCACACCGTACCCCGTTTAATCTTCCCAAACAAGGGGGGCTAGGCCTACCAAACCTTCTTTGGTACTACCAAGCGGCTCGGTTAGCACAGCTCTCAGCTATATACCTTAAAACTGAACAACCGGACTGGATAAAAATTGAAAGTCAAGCAGCTCCTACATTTACTTTGGAAGATTTATTATGGTGTCCTCCCAAGAGTAGACCCCCCATTCTATCTCCAACTCTCTCTCAATCTCTCTCTATGTGGGATTCACTTAGGAGGCTTCCTTCCCTGGTCTCTGAACTACAACCATTGGCTAATTTGTTCCGAAATCCCCTGTACAATCATGGCATGGATATTGATGACTTCAAATGGTGGCTAGACAAGGGGATATATCGCTTAGGACACTTTATATCTTGCACGGGCCCTCTAACTTTTAAACAATTTGTGGAAAAACTGGAGCTCCCTTCTTCGGAAAGGAGTAGATTTCATCAGATCTCCAGTTTCATACACTCCATATGGAAAAATAAATTGAATCCCTTGAGAATTACAGCTTATGAAAGCTGGTGTGAACAAGCCATGGGGCGGAAGGGGGGGATTTCTGTGATCTATGAGTCTCTAGCGTCTAACTCTGATAAACTGCCATACATGCTGGCCTGGGAGAAGGATCTACATACTGACTGGGAACTGGTAGACTGGTATGAGAACTATTCTCGATCGATCAAAGGCATTGACAATACCTCTCTCATTGAGGCTAACATCAAAATATTTACAAGATGTACTTAGTTCCTACAAAATTAGCGGCAATGTATCCTTCCACTTCGCCTCTATGCTTTAGAGGTTGCCAAGGACTGGGCTCTATGATACATATTTGGTGGGAATGTCCCAAACTCCGGGGATTTTGGAATAGGGTCTTCCATATTATTAGAAAAGTTACGGGTTATGCTGTCCCCCAAACACCAGCGATTGCCTTGCTCAATGGATTAGTGCCGCACGTGCCTAAAAACACTAGAAGACTGATTCTATTTATATTAACGGGAGCCAAATTAACCATTGCAAAAGATTGGAAGAAGCCCTCGGTATCTGTATTGTCCATGAAAAGGAAAATTTCATGGATAATGGAACAAGAGAAAATGGTCAGCTCCCTATTGGACAAGACCACACAATTTGAAATCATATGGGATCCCTGGGCTCAGTATCTGGGTATTTCACTGAGGTCAGGCACAGATAGCAATATTAATCGCTGATCTTTGGATCTTTTATAGGACATAAAGGCATCATCTCTTCTTCTTTCTATCTCTTTTCTCTCTCTTCTCAGTTTTTAGTCTTTCCTTTTTATTTTTATTTTTTTATTATTATTATTATTTTTTTATTATATATATATATATATATATATATATATATATATATATATATATATATATATATATATATATATATATATATATATATATATATATATATTTTTGACTAGAGTATCTTTCCTTGAATTACCTAGGAATTGACAGGTTTTTTACATTAGTATGTCTTACTAAATATAGGATTTTTTCCTGGGCTTAATCCAGTGAGAACATGATGTTGTATCCATGTTAGAATCTACAATTTTATTTTGTCTGGGCAACTCGAAAAGTTAATAGTATTATATCTTGCTTCTCAGAAGTTATATAGTAAATTCTATTCGTTCAAGGGGGGGGGGGGGGTATATGCACCACCTTGGACACAGCTTGATCCCGGTTGGGGTGTCGGAGGGGATGCGGAGTTCCTACCCTTCTTGGAGTGTTCTGGGATATAGCATACAAATGAGTTGTCACAGCTTAAGTTACATACTTATTTCTTACTTTGTTAAATTCTCAATGTCTCATTGGTATGTTAACTAGTCACATTTGTTAGATTTACTGTGAATTCTTCTGTAATGATTTTACTTTGTGAAAATAAAAATCTTAATGAGAAAAAATCTATAAAAAAAGAAACAGTCTGGGGGTTCAACTGTTAATAAAAGGCATTCACATCCCATTATATGTTCAAACCAAATGGTCTGTAAGATTTTAAAAACAGAAAATCCACCAGGTCTCCATCTTTGAAATCTCTCTACTAATATGGCTGCCTCTCCAATGAGGATCAAACTTGTCTATGGCCATAAAAGATGTGCCCTTTGGACTCTTACCGTGGCATAGTGTTTGGATAAACTATAGGCTCAAGGAGCACCTGGCAAATATTCGTAAGGGCTTCTTGAACCAGTTTCCAACTTGTGGATGGTTCGACCCACATAATGTAGGCTGCAAGGGCATGTGATCATATAAACCATGTTCTTAGTCAAACAGGTGATAAAAGATTCCACGTCATATGATCGACCAGTAACATTAGAGATAAATGTGGTATATTTCCTCTCCTAAAGGCAATTATTTAGACAAACTTCACATTTTCTACGATAGTGGCCCTCGCCCTACAACAAAATCGCAGTAGAAGCTTGGTTTTACTGGGGGTCTAATTATATTTGGGGCTACTTGACGTTTCAGTGGGGGTGCACTGCTATAGGTGACCCTAGGTTGTTCAGGGAGCAAAGGACCTAGTATTCTGTCATTTTTTTAGAATGCCCCAATGCTTTCTAAACAAATCTTTTTAATTGAAAAGTGCTGGTCCGTGTAGGTGGTATAGAACAAAAAACGAGAGAAAAAATCCCCACCTGCTCTTATTCTGGGCTTCAGCAGGTCTTTATTTTTCAATGCAACATCAGTTATGACCCGATCAAGTTCATTGACTGCATAACCTTTCTGTAGGAAGCGAGTCTTCAAGAAAAATCTGCCTCCTTCAGGAAGTCCACCTGTAAGGAGCAATTCCTCCTTAATCTGAGCAACAGGCTCATTAGGGGCAGACCTAAGCCAGGACTCTTGATGGCAGCTGTCCGTCCATATGTAGCCATTCCAGTCAGTGCCTTTAAAATATGTGGACGTAAAAAGTCTATAATTTTCTACCCTGATTTACAGGTCTAAAAAATGTATGGCAGAGGTGATAGCCTCATGCTGGAGAACAATGCCCTGATCATTGGAGATAAGTTCACCAATGAACAGATCCAAAGAGGCACGATCTCCTTCCCATAGGAGGAGGACGTCATAAATGTATGGACCCCAGAAGATCAAATTGGTCCTCCTTTGATCATAGATGACTTCCTCCTCCCATTTGGCCATACTTGGTGCAAACTAGGCACCCATCGTCACTCCTCGACCTTGCAAATAATAAGAGCCATTAAACCAAAAAATAATTGTGGTTCATGGCAAAGTCAAGGAGGTGGAGAAGGAACTGCCGCTGCAACCTACAGATGCCGAAACCCTCTCCAAGAAACATTTCATGGCCTCTCTGCCATGACGATGAGAAATGATAGTGTATAAAGTGACAACATTTTACTTAAAGGAGAAAACCCATAAGAACTCAAAAAATCTTCACTTACCTTATCCAGCTGCAGGGTTGTGTGGTAAACCAGACCAGACAGACTCAATCTTCGCCACTCAGGGTGGGCTCCGTTTAAAAAAACCTTCAGGAACCGGGGCCCCTTTTTAAATCGAGGGATCCACACTCCTGGACCCGTAAAGCACCCCGTCAGAAAATATGGCTGCAAAAAACCAAGCACTGGATCCCGGGGTCCAGCTCTCTAAAAAGAGAAGCATTACAGGCAAAACCTTGTTTCTTCCGACACAAGGCAAAGGTACCATTCAATTTGGCCTGAAAAGACACTTTGAATGGATCCGGTTGCATAGCTTGGCCCAGCAAAGGAATATTCCAGTGGAGCTAAGCCTAGCACATCTTTACTTGTGACCAACACCAAAGACACTGGCAAAAAAACTGAGGTACTCCCAGGAGGGGAGGGGTTATATAGGGAGCTAAACTTCCTGTCTAAGGTGTGCCAATGTCCATCAACTAAAAGGTGCCTATATAACCATGTCCCTTGATGTACGATAAAGAAAAGGTATTTAGCCGTGTCATTTAAAGAAATACCACATACACTGTAGTTAATAACTGCATAATCCAGAGGGGACACCAGTAATGTCATAATGTGACACTTTAATGAAATTCTGACAAGTTCCCTTTTCAGGCAGGCCTTTCTACAGCTCACCACTTACCCACTCATACTTACCTTTGCCATGTTTACCCACCCCTATGTCCTTCTACTGCAGCCAAAGCATAATACCCCCTGCATCTTCACATGGAGGAACATGTGACCTCCTCCAATGGTGAACTTCTCAGGTCTGAACACTTACAAGAGACCAATACTTCACACGTATTCTTTGCTCTTTTACTCTATAGACCAATCGATTGATGTTTCTAGGCCATGTAGATCCTTCTCTTTCTCCTAGAAATCCTGGTAGATTATATCATAAAGAAAAAAAGCAAAGCATACTTAGTATTGCCCACCATTGGCCTTGCACCCCATAACTTCCTATTTTAGGATTCCAAAGTACAGCTATGGTGTTCACACTGTTCGGGCTATAAAAATAATTTTTGCTCATAAAACACAAAAAATAAAAGCTCAAGCATTAAAGCTTATGTATAAAATGTACTTAATACAAAATGCATGCAATATCCAATATGCACATATCAAATGTATTCAGTAATCATTTACAGCAACATTATTCCATATGAGACACTTCGTCCATCACCAAACCTGACAGCTCTTTATGAGGGCTTTCAGTGTAGTAATACAGTCCGGACTTTTGTCCTTTAGCACAATTCCTAGACGTACCAGCTTGTGCTTCGACTCTTGAGATACAAAGCTAACCAAATTCTTGCCACAGACGTGAACCAGAGGCTGGAGAAATAAGAATAAAGAATATGATTAAAAAATAAAAAAAAGTCGACTTTTATTTCCTTACTTGTACTAGGAAAATGTCAGGTGGAACATGAATAGTTGCTTTGTGCATCATGGACACATTCACACCTTCCATGTTTATTCTCACTAAACAAAACGTATTGCGTCGGGTCAACCAGTTTCAGTAAGCTTCATATATCAATATGTAAAAGCCTCAGGGAAGTATCTTTACATGTTGCACGTTACACCCATATTCAGGATGCAACATGATACTAAAGCACATGCCAGTACCCCGACCCACCCACCCCACTTTCACAATTCAAATACAGTGCCAGCTGTGAGGAATTCAGCCCACACAGCCATGTCAATCATTCACAGAGTTCTGAGAATCAATGAACTACAGTAGGTACTGTCTTCCATTGTGGCAGATGACTTGTAGTTCTCAATGAATTGTGAGGGCGCTAGTGAGCGCTCTCATAGTCCATTGAGCTTCCTCGATTTCAGTAACTGCCTGCCTATACGTGAGGTGCAAGCAGCCAGCTGTACTCAGAGTCTGCAGGAGCCTGACATTGCACCCATGATCTGCAGATAATGGGTGCAATGCTTTACAAGCTCCTAAGGGAAAAAAAAAAAACGAAAATTGCACATTTTTTAACCTGAAAAAGAACATGCGTTTTATTCTTTTTGTTAGGGCTCGGAAAAGAACGGCACCCGTGGCTGTTCCTTCAGAGCGCATGCACCAGTAATGTCACTGGCTGCATGTAATGCAAATATCTCCCAAACTATAGGCTTACCTATAGGTAAATGTCTGCAGAAAAGGTGAACTTATCCTTTAACCACTTGCCAACCAGCTCAGTTACATATACAGAGGCAGGTTGGCAGTAGAGCTGCACGATTTCGGCTAAAATGAGAATCACAATTTTTTTCACGCGGCGTAACATCATCGTTCACATTATACAAAAAAAGTAAAAAATGGCATAACTTTACAGTTTGTTTTTGTATTTTTACCCAAAAAAATTGCGTTTGAAAGACCACTGCGCAAAAAAAGGTAACATAAAATATAATAACAATCGCCATTTTATTCTCTAGGGTCTCTGCTAATAAATGATATATATATATATATATATATATATATATATATATATATATATATATATATATATATATATATATATATATATATATATATATATATATATATATATATTCCAAGTAATTTTCTAGCAAAAAATACTGATTTTAAACTGATTGTAAGAAACAATTGTCAGAAAAAGGTTCAATCTTTAAGTGGTTAAACTTCCTTAAAAGTGGAGTTCCACCCAAAAATGGAACTTCCACTTTTTGGAATCCCCCCCCCCCCCCCGGTGTCACATTTGGCACCTTTCAGGGGGGAGGAGGGAGCAAATACCTGTCTAATACAGGTATTTGCTCCCACTTCCTGGCATAGATCACTGCAGTGATCGCGGTGACCTACACCACTTCCGGCTCCTACTCTGTCCTCCCCCGCAGTCTTCTGGGAGACGCACAGGTCCCAGAAGACAGCAGGGACCAGTGAGAACGTGCAGCGCGACTCGCAGTAGGGAACCAGGAAGTGAAGCCGCATGGCTTACAGAGGATGGCGGCTGCAGCAGCCGGGAGCCAACGGACAGGTCGGCTTCGACTGCCGACATTGCGGGCTCCCTGGACAGGTAAGTAAGTGCAGTATTTGTAGCTGCTGGCTTTTAATTCTTTTTTTTTTTTTTTTTGCCGGACCTCCGCTTTAATTTACAGATCAAGTGCATTCCTATGATCTAAGAAGGAAAAGTTACTTTGTTTAGTTATCTGCTGTGATGTTGTGATAAAACTTGGCAGACTGCCTGTTTTGTTTTTTTCTTTTCACAGCTGAGTGAGCAGAGAACTCACTAAACTTGTTACATGAAAGAATCTGCAAATTCTTCATAGAGATCAGACTCTATGTCTGCCGGCGACCCACGATCACCTAGTACAGAGGCAGAACGGGGACCTGCCAGTGTAAAAAAGCGGATCCCCGTTCTGACAGGGGACATGACAGGGATCTTCTGTTCCCAGTGATCTCGGTCATGTCCCTGTGAGCCCATCCCCCTACAGTTAGAACAGAATTATCCAGACATAGACTGGGCGGAGGGAACCGCACATTCATCTATGGCTCCCCAGTTCCTAAATGTCTTGCAGGATAATTTTATGGGTCAGATGGTAGACGCACCAACTACAAATAAAGCATTACTGGATCTACTGATTACCAACATTACAAACCTGATCACAGATGTGGAAATACGTGGGCAATTTAGGTAACAGCGATCACAAGTCAATTGGCTTCAGTATAAATCACACAAATAGGAAACATAAGGGGAATACAAAGACACTGAATTTCAAAAGAGCCAACTTCCCTAAACTACAAACCTTGCTAGAAGGCATAAAATCTTAGGAACAAAGAACACGGAGGAGAGATGGGTTTCCTTTAAGAGCATATTAAATAAGGGCATTAGCCAATGCATCCCATTGGGTAATAAATTTAAAGCGGGACTGTACTGAAAAAAAAAATTTAAAAGCCAGCAGCTACAAATACTGCAGCTGCTGACTTTTAAAAAATGGACACTTACCTGTTCCAGGGTCCAGCGGTGTCGGCAGCAGAGGCCGATCGATCGCTCGGCTCCCTGCTGTAGCCGGCGCCATTCTCGGTGAGGGAATCACGAAGTGGCTTCACTTCCCGATTCCCTACTGCGCATGCGCGCGTCGCGCGGCGCAATGAGAATCTTCAGCGCCGTCTGCCGGGTCACGTGTGTGTCCCGGCAGACAGCGCGCCGGGACAGGAGGAGACGTAAACTCCCGTGGGAGTTTATGCCCGGAAGTGGGTGCAGATACCTGTCTTAGACAGGTATCTGCACCCCCCTCCCCCCTGAAAGGTGCCAAATGTGACACCGGAGGGGGGGAGGGTTCCGAAAAGCGGGAGTTCCACTTTAGGGTGGAATCCCCCTTTAAAAGAGGGAACAAAAGTCCTGGATGGCTTAACTCCAATGTAAAAATGCATATAAAAGCAAAGGCGAAGGCCTTCAAAAAATACAAGGTTGAGGGATCATCATCAGTATTCAGACTTTATAAAGAATGCAACAAGAAATGTAAGGGTGCAATAAGGCCAGCTAAGATAGAACATGAATGACACATAGCGGAGGAGAACAAAAAAAACAAAAAAAATAAAAATTCTTTAAGTATATAAACAGTAAAAAAGGGAGGACAACCCATATTGGCCCCATAAAGAAGGAGGAAGGACATCTGGTTACAAAGGATGGGGAGATAGTGAAGGTATTGAATTTATTCTTCTCCTTGGGGAATCGGGGGGCTTCAGTAACCAAAACTGCAGTGTTTATCCTCATGACACGTCACAGGAAGCACCACCATGGTTAACAGAGGACAGAATTAAAATTAGACTTGAAAAACTTAACATTAATAAATCACCTGGACCAGATGGCTAGAATCCGAGGGTACTTAGTAAAGTAATTGCCAGACCATTGTTCTTAATTTCTACTGACAGTCTACTGACTGGAATGGAATGGTACCAGCTGATTGAAGAAAAGCACCAATATTTAAAAAGGGCCCAAAATACATCCCTGGGAATTACAGACCAGTTAGCCTAACATCAATAGTATGTAAAATCTTGGAGGGGATAATAAGAGACTATATACAAGATTTTAGTAGTGAGAACGGTATTATTAGCAGTAATCAGTGTGGATTCATGAAGAATCGTTCTTGCCAAACCAATCTACTAACCTTCTATGAGGAGGTGAGTTGCCAGCTAGATAAAGGAATGCCCGTAGACGTGGTGTATCTGGAGTTTGCAAAAGCATTTGACACAGTTCCCCATAAACGTTTACTGTACAAAATAAGGTCCGTTGGCATGGACCATAGGGCGAGTACATGGATTGAAAACTGGCTACAAGGGCGAGTTCAGAGGGTGGTGATAAATGGGGAGTACTCGGAATGGTCAGGGGTGGGTAGTGGGGTCCCCCAGGGTTCTGTACTGGGACCAATCCTATTTAATTTGTTCATAAACGACCTGGAGGATGAGGTAAACAGTTTAATCTCTGAATTTGCAGACAATACTAAGCTAAGTAGGGCAATAACTTCTCCGCAGGATGTGGAAACCTTGCAAAAAGATCTGAACAAATTAATGGGGTGGGCAACTACATGGCAAATGAGGTTCAATGTAAGCTGCACAATTAATCGTCAAAAATCGTTATCGCGATCTTCACTAAAGTATTTCACAATTCTTTCTATGCAAAGAATTCTCTCTGCACTTCTGAAGCCGCAGCCTTCAAAAGAAAGGAAGGGAAACTGTGCAGTCTGCCAAGAATCAAAACAATCTTTATCAGTTGAACTTAAGTATAAACATTGTAACAATTTGTTAATGGAATAGACTTTGTGTGCAAGAGAAAAAAGTTTAACCACTTAAACACTAAACCTTTTTCTGACATTTGTTTGTTTCAAGTTAAAATAATTTGTTTTGCTAGAAAATTACTTAGAACCCCCAAACATTATATATTATTTTTTAGTAGACAGCCTAGAGCAGTGTTGGCGAACCTTGGCACCCACAGATGTTTTGGAACTACATTTCCCATGATGCTCATGCACTCTGCAGTGTAGATGAGCATCATGGAAAATGTAGTTTCAAAACATCTGGGGTGCCAAGGTTCACCATCACTGCCCTAGAGAATAAAATGGTGGTTGTTGCAATATTTTATGTCACACTGTATTGGCGTAGCGGTCTTTCAAATGCAATTTTTTTGGAAAAAATTACTTAATGAATTTAAAAAAATAACCAGTAAAATTAGCCCATTTTTTTTGTATAATGATGTGAAAGATTTTACGTCGTGAGAATCGTGATCTTTTTATTCTAAGCAAAAAAATTGTAATTCTCATTTTGGCCAAAATCGTGCAGCTCTACAATCTATACACTAGGGGGAGAACCTCTGGGGCAATCTAGGATGGAAAAGGACCTGGGGGTCCTAGTAGATGATAGGCTCAGCAATGGCATGCAATGCCAAGCTGCTGCTAACAAAGAAAACAGAATATTGGGATGCATTAAAAAGGGGATCAACTCCAGAGATAAAACGATAATTCTCCCGCTCTACAAGACTCTGGTCCGGCCGCACCTAGAGTATGCTTACCAGTTCTGGGCACCAGTCCTCAGGAAGGATGTACTGGAAATGGAGCGAGTACAAAGAAGGGCAACAAAGCTAATAAAGGGTCTGGAGGATATTAGTTATGAGGAAAGGTTGCGAGCACTGAACTTATTCTCTCTGGAGAAGAGACGCTTGAGAAGGGATATGATTTCAATATACAAATACTGTACTGGTGACCCCACAATAGGGATAAAACTTTTTTGCAGAAGGGAGTTTAACAAGACTCGTGGCCACTCATTAAAATTAGAAGAAAAGAGGTTTAACCATAAACTATGTAGAGGGTTCTTTTACTGCAAGAGCGGCAAGGATGTGGAATTCCATTCCACAGGCGATGGTCTCATTACAATGTAATACTGACATATAATCACACACATAGGTTGGACTTGATGGACTTGTGTCTTTTTTCAACCTCACCTACTATGTAACTATGCAAGATCAGCGCCATTACTAGTAAAAACAATAAAAAATAAATAAAAGTCCCTAAATCTATCCCATAACTTTTGTGCAAACCAATCAATATATGCCTATTGCGATTTTTTTTATTTTACCAATATATGCAGAAGAATATATATAGGCCTAAACTGATGAATAAATGTGTTTTACACATTTTTGTGTTATTATATATATATGTATATAAAAATATAAATAAAAATATATATACACATATATACGTATTATATATACGTATATATGTATTAAAAAAAGGTTTATTTCTTAAAAAAATTTCGCATTTGTTTGTTTATAGCGCAAAAAATAAAAACCGCAGAGGTGATCAAATACTACCAAAATAAAGCTCTCTTTCTGGGAAAGAAAGGATGTCAATTTTGTTTGGGTACAGCGTCACACGACCGGGCAATTGTTAGTTAAAGCGACGCAGTGCTGTATCGCAAAAAAAGCCATGGTCATTAGGGGGGCAAATACTTCTGGGACTGAAGTGGTTAAAGAGATAATTTATCAAGTGGACACTGGAATCAAAGTTATCAGTCATTAAAGTGATTATGAACCTTTGTTTTTTAAAACCAAAATAACAAACATGTCATACTTAGCTACTCTGTGCAGTGGTTTTGCACAGAGCAGTCCCGATCCTCCTTTTCTGGGGTTCCCCCGCTGGCGCTCCAGGTTCCTCCTTGTCGAGAACTCCCAGGGAAAGTGGCTCTCGCCAAATGGCTCCTCCTGGCGTGCTCGCTCCCGAGCCGCCCAGTCTGGGTGTATTGACACAGACTGGGCGACTTGGCCCCACCATCTCATCACAGTATTTGATTGACATCACCGGGAGCCAATGGCTGCCCGCTGCTATCAATCTGTCTATGAGGATGGAGACATCGGCGAGAGCCGCTGCCGCTTATGCACATCGCTGGATCGGCCTTGGGTAAGAATAAAGGGGGATTGTGGGGCTTCTGTAGAAGGTTTTTTACCTAAAAGCATTAACCTCTTCAGCTCCGTAAGGTTTACCCCCCCCCCCTTCACGAACAAGCCATTTTTTGCGATACAGCACTGCATTACTTTAACTTACAATTGCGTGGTCGTGTGACACTGTATCTAATACAATTTATGTCACTTTTTCCCCACAAATAGAGCTTTCTTTTGCATTTGATCACCTCTGCATTTTTTTTTTTTGCACGATAAACTGACAATTTTGAAATAAAAAAACAAACACAATATTTTTTTACATTCTGCTATAAAACATACCCAATATATATATATTTTTTAATCTAAATTCCTTCATCAATGTAAGCAAATATATATTCTGCTACATATTTTTTTTTTTTTACCAAAAAAGGTTGGTTTACGCAAAACTTATGGGATATATATATATATATATATATATATATATATATATATATATATATATATATATATATATTTTTATTTTTTTTTTTTTATTTACAAACTATGGGATATATTTTTCAAATTTTACATTTTGTTAAAAAATAAATTCTAGTAATGGCAGCGATCTGCAATGTTATAGTGGGACTGCGATATTGCTGCAGACACCTGACACTTTTTGGGGGACCAGTGACACCTATACAGAGATCAGTGCTAAAAAATATGCACTGTCACTGTACTAATGGCAGGGAAGAGGTTAACATCAGGGGCGATCAAAGGGTTAAATGTGTTCCTAGGGAGTGCTTGCTAACTGGTGTAATTTGTGACTAATCAGTGTTAGGGCAGTTAGTAGTAGGCCCAGGTAGCTTTAGGGTACCCCCATTAAACCCCCTAATAAAGATTAAACCCCTTGATCCCCCCTCCCCCCAATTAACCCCTTCACCCCGTCACCAGTGTCACTAGAAGATCTTTTTTCTGATCGCCGTATTAGTGTCATGGGTGACGCTAGTTAGCCAGTTAGTTTCGCTGTCAGGTTTTTATAGCATCAGTGTACCCTCATATACTACCTAAAATGTTTTAACCCCCTGATTGCCCCCTAGTTAACCCTTTCACCTCCTGTCACCAGTGATTAATGTATTAGTGTTACAGGTGACGCTGGTTAGTTAGTTTTTTTTATAGAGTCAGGGCACCCGCCATATATTACCCAATAAAGGTTTAACCCCTGATCACCCGGCGGGTTTTAGCGTCATTTAGGGTCAGCGTCAGTCCCAGGCAGCTTCAGATTAGTGCCAGTAGCGCTAACACCCATGCACCATACACCTCCCTTAGTAGTATAGTGTCTGAACGGATCAATATCTCTATGATCAGATCTATACCAGCATCTCCAGTAGTTTAGGGTTCCCACAAATGTGGCGTTAGTGGGATCAGCCCAGATACCTGCTAGCACCTGCGTTTAGCCCCTCCGCCAAGCCCAGCCCACCAAGGTGCAGCATCAAATCTATCACTGTCACTTACAAAAACACATAACTGCAGCATTCGCCTGATGCCTGCGAACGCTAACCGTTTTTTCGGTAGCGATTGAAGCAGGTGCTTTTTTTGCCTGTGAGTCGCACTAGTTGTACCAGTAAATTTAGAGGCCAAATGTCCAAAAACAGAGATATACTAGTGAAGGGGCCTACAAATTTCTGAGCATGACAGATGAGAGTGAAGAGGAAGTCCCCATCTGTCAGATTCAGGCTCAGCATATGAACCAGTAGACAGCAGCGGCAACCTGACAGATGGCTCCGACGACGGAGTCGTGGTCCTGGTCCCTGCTAAGGTCAGGCGTACCCAACCCCGTTCTTCTGTTGTTGAGGTGCAAGAACCCCAGGCCTCTCGTATGGAGCAGAGAGCCAGTACTAGTGTCGCTCATCCTTCTGATGAACTGGCAAGCACCAGCGGCCTATTACACCCTGGTCATAGTCAAACCAGCACTGCAGTAACACGTGGTGACATGGCAAGTCCCTTATGTGCAGTTCAAGCTGGTGCAGTGGCTAGCACAATAGTGCACTGCAGCCACCAAGAAGGTAGCAAACACAGGCCCGTCGAGCCCATAGTGCCCTTCCCGCTGCATTTGCCAATCCTAATTGGGTGCCCACCACTTCTGCAGCACCCGTACTTCCCCCATTTACTGGCCAACCCGGAATTCAGGTGCAAACAGTTGATTTTATGTCACTTGATTTTTATTCAATGTTTTTCACAGAAGCTCTATAGATCCATTGTGGACCAAAGCAATTTGTCTGCTGGTCAATTCATCGCCCCTAATCCCCAGTTGATCCTTGCCAGAGATTGGAAACCTATTTAGTTTTCCGAATTTAAGACCTTTCAAGGCCTATCCCTCCTCATGGGCATAACTAAAAAAGTGAATTGCGGTCATATTGGTCAACTGACCCAATTTATCATATGCCCATATTCTCTGCTTCCATGGCCAGGGCTAGATTTTTGCACTTCAATGACAATGAACTCTGTCATCCTCAGGGTAACCCTAAATACGATCGGCTCCACAAAATTCGGCCCCTCGTACACCACTTCAACCAACAGTCTGCAGCCATGTTTACTGCCGATCAAGTTGTCTGCATTGATGAGTCCCCGATTACGTTTTCTGGCCACTTGTCTTTTAAACAGTATCTTCCTAGCAAGCGTGCCAGATATGGGGTCAAGATATATAAGCTCTGTGACAGGGCAACAAGTTATACATATAGTTTTATGATTTACGAGGGAAGAGATAGTCACGTGGAGCCCGAGAACTGCCCAGACTACATAGGGAGCGCTGGCAAGATTGTTTGGAAGTTGGTGTCACCCTTATTCGGTAAGGGGTACCACTTGTATGTGGACAATTATTACACAAGCGTGTCACTTGTTTGATCATGGAATTGGCGCATGTGGCACTGGGCGATCTAACTGCCGGGGCTTCCCCCAACGGCTTGTAGAGTCCCGACTTAGACTGGGGAAGAGAGCGCCGGCTTGAGAAGTAATAATTTGCTTGCAGTGAAATGGAGGGATAAATCGGAATGTTTTAGTTCTGTCCTCCCTTCACGCAGATACGACTGTCCAAATTCAAATGGCGACTGGTGTTGTGGAAAAACCCCTCTGTGTCCACGGATATAACCTTAAAATGGGAGGCGTGGACCTCAACGACCAGTTGATGGCGCTGTACTTAATTACACGTAAGGCCAGACGCTGGTACAAAAAAAGTGTCTGTATAACCATTTCAATTGGCTCAGCTGAACGTTTATGTGCTATACAAAGCATCAGAACAAACTGGATCCTTCCTTAAATTCCAGAAGAGATCGTCACAGCCCTTCCATTTCCAGACGATGCTGTGCCCCACCTTCCCAACGCAAATGCAGTGAGCCGGCTGCATGAGAGGCATTTTCTGTATGTCCTCCCTGGTACCCCTACCCAACAATCACCCCAAAGAAAAAGTCATGTCTATAGGAAACGCTATTATTGTCCCTCCTGTGCTGCCCAACCTGGTCTTCGCATCGTGAAAGTTTTGAACGCTACCACACACTAGTGGAATATTTGCGTAGGTTACAGCATGGCACAGTCTAAAGGCAGACTTTCAAAGGGTCTCCAAAGATGCCATCACATTTTGAAAGACCCGGACCTGGAACAGTTACAATTACAAATGAAAAAAAAAAAAATGAGAGAGATAGATATATATATCTATCTCTATATATATATATATATTTGTAAATCAGCGACTCCAGCGCTGTAGGAGGTGATTTCACCACCACAGTTTAAAAAAAAAAAAAAACGGTGCATGTATGCCCATCATTAAAAGTGGGTTGATGCAGGGCAGTAGTCTAATGGTTAGTATACCCACACTGAGCAATCGTTTTTCGTTCAGCCCACAGGCTGCATGAAAAAAAAAAAGAACATTACAACAAGGACAAACGTCGCACTGGTATTGAGTAGTTATGAGTGATTATACCGGAATGATGCCTGCAGGTTTAGGTATCATCTTGGTATTGTTCTTTTTAGCCAGCAGTCGGCTTTCATGTAAAAGCAATCCTAGTGGCTAATTAGCCACTAGACTGCTTTTACAAGCAAGGGGAGGGAGAATCCCCGACCCGCCGTCTTCCATGGTTTTCTCAGGCTCCCCCGTCCCACCACAGAACTCGAGAAGGCAGCCGGTGGTTCCGCCAGCTGACCATAGAGCTGATCGAAGACTAGAATGGCTCCAATCATCTCTATGGCCCAAGAAACCGGAAGGTACGAGCATTTCATGACTTTGGTTTCGCTGGATATAAACAGCGCCATTGGGAAAGCATCTTATCACACCGATCTTGGTGTGGTCAGATGCTTTGAGGGCAGAGAAGAGATCTAGAGTCTAATGCACCCCAATTTAAAAAAACTAAAAATAAAAAAAGGAAGAGTACCTGTCACTACCTATTGCCATCATAGGGGATATGTACATCCCCTATGATAACAATAAAAATGATAAAAAAAAATTTTTTTAATGAAAGGAACAGTGTTAAAATAAAATAAAAAAGCAAAATAAATAAATAAAATAAAAATGAATAAAGCACCTCTGTCCTGCTGTGTTTACACGCCAAGGTGAAGGCAAGCGTCGGTCTCGTATCGCATGTAAATAGCAATTGCACCATGCATGTGCGGTATCACCACGAATGTCAGATCAAGGGCAGTAATTCTAGCAGTAGACCTCCTCTGTAAATCTAAAGTGGTAACCTGTAAAGGCTTTTAAAAATGTATGTAGTTTGTCGCCCCTGACAATTATAAAAATTAGTGTGTAATAGTGCATTAAAATTCAAAAAAGTCTTTTTATTTTATACAAAACAATTGCGTTTGAAAAATCGCTGCACAAATGCTGTGTGAAAAAAAAAAATTGCAACACAATTTTAATCTGTAGGGCCTTTGCTTTAAAAGTAATTTTTTTTTTCATTTAAACAAACAGTGTCAGAAAGGGCTTCGTCTTCAAGTGGTTAGAAGATTGGATGATGTGTGACATAAGTTTCTAATGTTGTGCATAAAAAAACAGGACAGTTCAACCCCCCAAATGACCCCTTTTTGGAAAGTAGACACCCCAAGCTATTTGCTGATAGGCATGTTGAGTCCATGGAATGATTTATATTTTGCCACAAGTTTAGGGAATATAATTGTTTTATTTTTCTACACAAAAGTTGTCACTAAATGATATATTGCTCACACATGACATGGGTATATGTGATATATGTAAATATATGTGATATATGTGTGAACTTACACCCTGCTTACTTACACACGCTTCTCCTGAGTACAGGGATACCTCATGTGTGAGACTTTTTGGGAGCCTAGCGGCGTACAGGGCCCCGAAAATCAAGCACTGCCTTCAGGATTTCTAAGGGTGCAAAATGGTGATTTCACTCCTCACTACTTATCACAGTTTCGGAGGCCATGAAATGCCGAGATAGCACAACCCCCCCCCCCCCCCCCCCCCCATTTTGGAAAGTAGATAACCCCCCCCCCCCCCAAGGTATTTGCTAAGAGGCATTGTGAGTATTTTGCATCTCTCATTTGTTTTGGAAAATGAAGAAAGAAAAAGGGGATTTTTTTCTTTTTTCAATTTTCAAAACTGTGACAAAAAGTGAGATTTGCAAAATACTCACCATGCCTCTCAGCAAATAGCTTGGGGTGTCTACTTTCCAAAATGGAATCATTTGGGGGGGGGGGGGGGTTGTGCTATCTTGGCATTTCCTGGCCTCCTCCTAGTGAGGAGTGAAATCTAAAATTTACACATATATTTGCAATTAAAAAAACAAAAAAAAAAACCTCTGTTTAGACGGGGCCAATTAAGTTGTTTAGCAGGCTGGTCGGTAAGTGTGCTGCAAAATGTTTTCTTTGTGATGTCCTCTGCCCTTCCATACGCACCTTGCTGCAAAGGCCAGTTATAGATTGGGGTAGTTGCTACTTTTTTGTAAAGTTGGACCTTTCACCCTTGAAGCATCTACCCAAAACCTAAGAGCTGATCTTTAAACCTAGTCCTAGTCCAAATGCATACTATGCAGAAAGTTATGGCTTCACCTTCCCTTTTATCTAAACTGCGATGTGATTTTTTTGTGCCCTTCTAACTTTTGAACCTTAAAAGAAGTATGGGTTTTTTTTTTTTTTTTATTCATACCTGCCTACCTAGATGGATGCAGCATTGGTCCAATGCTGCATCTATCCCCCCGGTGCCCCTACACTGAGAACCAAATGATCGAACACCGCCGATTTCTTGGTTCTCAGAGCTCCCCGAGCAGAGTTCTCTGCTCTGACCCCCCCCCCCACTGGAGCTCTGGGCTGTGGAGGGGTCGGAGCAGCTGGCTCAGCCTCTCAATGGCTCGCTGAGAGGCTGAGCCGGTGGCGGTCCAGGTATCTGGGCAGATCCAGACTCTGGTTGTGATGATGTCCGAGCCTGGACTGACTGACGTTCGCAAAGAGCGGACTACAGACCGCTGTTTGCTGAAAATGGGTGAAAAGGAATGCAAAATGAACTACAAACGAGCTTAAGCTGTACTTCTTTCATTTTCTCTGGCTCCAGGCCCAAAATACATACTCAAGGGAGTGTTAACAGGGTTCACAATAAGAGGCCACAGCTAGGAACTTCAGATCCATATTCAGGACAATTGACCCAACAGCATGTTAAATGTTAGGATACCGGAGTACCCAGAAGAAACCCAAGCAAGCATTAGGAGAACATACAAATTGAATGCAGAGCATGTCCTGGTCAGGATTAGACCAGAGGACCCCAGTGCTGCAAGGCAGAAGTGCTAACCTCTGAACCTATGCCTTGACCCTTCAGAAGAAAATAATATAGAATGTCATGCTTACCTCATCACATCCTAGAAGGACTTTGGTGCTAAGGGTGGGTTTTCCCAGGTCTCCGGCTACTGTGTTAGGAGTGACAGAGACCAGTGTGCCAAACGTCCCGTACTGCGTCACCACAACCAGAATATGGTCCGTGAAGGCAGAGCAGACCACCTGGGTAGAACACCCATTAATCACCTCTTCAGCTTGCTTGGAGGTCACCACAGGCTGCCCTTCCATGTCCACTCTATTAATGACAACAAGTGAAAACAATATTAATTTCAGGTCCTGCTAGAGACATTGGAGTGTGCTGTACTAAATACGCGCATCATGCAAGCATACTGCACCTGCTAAACATGACACCATTGAACCACATACTACTGTCTCAATAATGCCAGAAAATAAGATTCAAAATATAAAAAGATTATTTCCCAATAGGATAGTTGATGTAAAGCCACCCACCCAACTCTGACAATGTCCATGGTGATACCCCTCTTCCCGAATCACAGCTCTCTTCACGCTTTGTCATCATCCTGTGAGCTCAGACTGAACAATAAGATGGCAGCATCTGACATAGAAGGTCCATGGTGATACCCCTCTTCCCGAATCACAGCTCTCTTCACGCTTTGTCATCATCCTGGAAAGTGGACAGCTTTTGGACAGCTTTTCCACCACTGGTCCATGGTAATATAAACATCACATATATTAGTGTGATGCAGTGCTATTCTTTCTCCAATGCACCTTCCATAGGATGTGTGTTGCAGTGCACCACAATGCACAGTAATGCACTACTACTAAAAAGAAAAAAAAAAAAGTACATGCATAGTTTTTGGTGAGTATTAGTGCATTAGGCAGCCCATTCAAATGAACGAGCTACTTTAAAAAAGGTATAGTCCACCTTTTGGGGAAAAAAAAAATATATCCACAATGATAAAAGATGCATTCACTAATTTTTTTGCGTTCAGACCTTCAAAACATTGCAACCGTAATCAGTAGATGGCTGGTGCAATGCACAGGCTCCTGCACTATTCCTCCAGCCCCATGCCTTTAACCACTTGCTTACTGGGCACTTAACCTCCTTGGCGGTAACCCCGAGCGTGACTCGGGGCTGACTTTTTTTGTCAGGAGCGGTAACCCCGAGTCACGCTCGGGGTAGCAGTGCAGAGCATACAGCGGAGCCCTTACCTTGTCCTGGGCTCCAGCGATGTTCTCCGCTGTCTTCGGCTGTCCTCGGCTGTGTTCGCCAGCGCGATCACGGCGTCTCACTTCCTAGTTCCGTTCCCTGCGAGCAGCAGCGGCGCACGGGAGCGGAACTGGGCGGGAGATTCAAAAGTTCAAAAGTTCAGCACAACACACACACATATAAATAGAGGTGATACAGTGTAATCTGAGAGGATTACACTGTATCATCTCAGATCTTACTGATACAGTGCCCCTTGCCTTGCCCTAGTGCCCCTTGCCAATAAAAAAAATTAAAATGGAATCCAAAAAGCGCCATCTCGCTACAAAATCGCCTTTGGAGCAGTTGGATGACAGCGACAGCGGCAGCGACACGGAGTTGCTCCCAGAACTGAGCGATAGCGAGTCGTGGGGAGATTTGTCATCTGACACGGATCTGACAAGTGACAGCGGTGACAGCGGTGATGATCCTGCACCTGACATCAACGATGTGCGCACTTGGTGCCCTATTGAGTGCGATACGGACCAGGTAGCGCCCCCAAGGTTCCCCTTCACTGGATCACCTGGGATGAAGGTCGAAGTTGAGCGTGGCAACCCTCTGGCATACCTGGAATTATTTCTTACAGAGGAGGTAATTCAAAAAATTGTCACAGAGACAAATCGCTACCAAGTGCAGCAATCCGCTACGCCGCATGCCAGGTTTTCCCGAAGCAGAAGGTGGGAACCGGTAACTAAAGAGGACATCTGGCTGTTTCTCGGACTCATTATTCTCCAGGGAGTGGTGGGGAAACCGCGCCAGAAATGGTACTGGACCACCAACAAATTACTGGCCACCCCGTTTTTTGGTACCGTGATGTCGGAATACCGTTTTTCCCTCATCATGAAGTATTTTCACTTCACTAACAATGAAGAGTTTGATGAGGCCACGCATCCTGCGCCCAAGCTCAAAAAAATCTGGGAGGTATGCCAAATGATTGGGAACAATTTCCAGCGGGCCTACGTGCCAGAAAGGGACGTCAGTGTGGATGAGAGCTTGATGGCCTATAAGGGACGCCTAAGCTGGATCCAGTATATCGCATCGAAAAGAGCGCGGTTTGGCATCAAATCCTACATGCTCTGCGAGTCATCCACTGGGTACATATGGAACTCTGTCATTTACACCGGTAAAGGCACGAAATTCAACCCCAGGTACAGCGGCTATGGGATGGCCACATCATCTGTCCTAACACTACTGGAGCCATTACTGAACCAGGGATATTGCGTCACCATGGATAATTTTTATACGTCGCCAGAGCTGTTGGAGGTTTTGATCCAAAACAAAACTGATGCTTATGGTACGGTTAGGCCTAACCGACGTGACATGCCATCTAGGTTTGCCAAAAAAAAACTGAAAACCGGTGAAAGTGTTGCCTGGCAGAAGGGGAAGATGATGGCAATACGTTGGCGAGACAAGAAGGACGTGTGTCTCATGAGCACTGTGCACAGTACCTCCACTGCCATGGTCCACACAAAAGGTGGGAGAGATGTGCTGAAGCCGCAAGTCGTGATCGACTACAATTGCACCATGGGAGGTGTCGACCGAGCTGATCAGGCAATGACCTTTTACCCGACTATGCGGAAACAGCAGAAGAAATACTACAAAAAGATTTTCAGGCATCTGCTGGAACAATGCCTTTGGAACGCCTACATCTTGTACCGAGCAGGGAGTGACAGGCCTCTTGTTCATTCGGATTTTATCTGGAAGGTGGCTGAGCAAATTTTCCTCAAACACCAGAGGCCATCAGTAGCTGCAAACAGAGATGGACGACGTGCTGCTGGTGTTGTCAACCCAGAACGCCTAACAGGTCGTCATTTTATGGACTATGTACCACCAACCGCAAGAAAGGCAGCACCTACCAGGATGTGCGTGGTTTGCTGTTCCAACAAAGATGACAGGCGGAAGAAAATCAGAAAAGAAACCCGGTTCTATTGTCCGGATTGTGACGTCGGACTGTGTGCTGTACCCTGTTTTAAAATTTACCACACTCAGGATGTTTATTAAATTTTCTTTGTCTGACAAATTTCTTTAGTTTGTATTATATTCTTGAATAAAATGATATTATTTAAAAATTTAAAATCGTGATTTTGTGTTTTAAACTTTATCACATCTGGGATGTGTACTAGAGTCTTGTTTGGTCAGGTTTAAGTAAGTAATTACTAAGAATTGCAGGCCTATAATACATAGCATCACATTTCCATGCAAAATAATTGTACCGCTTTCAGCACAAAATTCCAGCCAGAATCATACCGCCAGGGAGGTTAAACACCCTTCCTGCCCAGACCAATTTTCAGCTTTCGGTGCTCTCACACTTTGAATGACAATTACTCAGTCATGCAACACTGTACCCAAATGAATTTTTTTGTCCTTTTTTTCCCCACAAATAGAGCGTTCATTTGGTGGTATTTGATCACCTCTGGGTTTTTTATTTTTTTTGCGCTATAAATGAAAAAAGACCGATTTTTTTTTAAAAAAACACATTGTTCTTTGTTTCTGTGATAAAATTTAGCAAATTATTACATTTTTCTTCATACATTTTGGCCACAATTTATACTGCTACATATCTTTGGTAAAAATAACCCAAATTAGTGGATATTATTTGGTCTTTGTGAAAGTTACAGACTCTACTGTGGTGTGAATCATACAAAATTGATCACACCTGATGCACTGGTGACCTATCTCATTTCTTGTGACCCGAACCAGCCAGGAAAGTACAAATACCCCCCAAATGACCCCTTTTTTGAAAGTAGACATTCCAAAGGTATTTAGTAAGAGGCATGGTGAGCTATTTGATGTTGTCATTTTTTCCCACAATTCTTTGCAAAATGAATTATTTTTTTATTTTTATTTTTTTTCCACAAAATTGTCATTGCAATAGGTTATTTCTCTCACGTGGCATGTGTATACCCCAAAATAAATTCTGCTACCCCTCCTGAGTATTACGATACCACATATGTGGGACTTTTACACAGCCTGGCCACTTAGAGAGGCCCAACATGCAGGGAGCGCCATCACGTGTTCTAGGAGCATAAATTACACATCTAACTTGTTGACTACCTATTACACTTTTGAAGGCCCTGGAGCACCAGGACAATGACACGTGGCACTGATGACAAGTGGCACTGATGACACGTGACACTGATGTGGCACTGATGACAGATGGCACTGATACGGGGCACTGATGACACGTGACACTGATGACAGATGGCACTTATACATGGCACTGATATCATGTGGCACTAATACGTGGCACTGATGACACGTGACACTGACAGGTGGCACTGATGACAGATGGCACTAATATGTGGCACTGATGACACGTGACACTGATGACAGATGGAACTGACATAGCACTGATGACAGATGGCACTTATACATGGCACTGGGGACAGGTGGCTCTGTGGACAAGTGGCAGCGGGGATAGATCACACTTTATTTTTCGTTTTTTTTTTTATTACTCACGGCGCCGCTGCAGCCGTTCATCTCTCCCGCCGTCTCTGTGTGAGGAGGGAGAGAGGCGCTGAGAGATGATCTCATATGTTTACATATAAGATCATCTCTCATTGGACACGCCGATCGCGCTGTAAATGACCGCTGTGATTGGCCGTTTACAGCGATCTGTGACTGGCTGTGTCCGACGGACACGGCCAGCACAGAACTTCCCCGATGCGTGCTCTCAGGAGGGAAGTAAACAGGAGGACGTCCAGGGACGTCCTCCCTGCAGGGAGCGTCCGCGCTGCAGCCGTCAAAAAAAGGACATGACCTTCTTTGGGGCAGAACTGCACATTTTTAGCCCCTTAGACTTTAAAAGAGAAGCATAGCCTAAGCTTTTTTTTGGCCATACTTCTCTTCTGGGTCTCTGGGGTGCACTTACCTTTGCTCTCCTCTGACCCCCGAGTCGACTGATAGTGGGCTACTCTGTTATCAGATGACATCACAGAGCTGCTCCAGTTTCTGGATGAATCTTGACCATATTGCTGGGTTCCACCCAGCTGCCTAAATGACAGCTGACTTTGGCTCTCAGCGCACCAAAGACAGGTGCGCCCGCCCCCTATCCTGCCTGGTGCTCCAGTGAGAGCATGGAGGGGCAGAGTGGAGAGCGGTGACTGACAGTCGTTACTCTCTGCTCACAACACAGAGTGATCATAGGATTGTTCACTTCTCAGTCTTAGGCAAGGTTCACACTGTTGCAGGTGCGGGACAATGTGTAAATTGCATGGGTTCTCACACCCACAGCTAAAAATAAATAAAATTAATTAAAAAAAAAAGTGCTGCTCTTTTGCAGATTTATTCTTAAAGTGGTTCTAAAGGCTCAAGGTTTTTTACCTTCATGCATCCTATGCATGAAGGTAAAAAAATAAACCTCTGTGCAGCGCCCCCCCCCCCCCCCCTTATCAGAGTTTACTGGGAGACTTCTGTTTCTGCCTTATACCCACACTATGGAAAATGTGTGTGTGTATATATATATATATATATATATATATATATATATATATATATATATATATATATATATATATATATATTTTCATATTTTCTTTATCAGAACATTTTTTTTAAATATTTATTCTTCAAAATTCTATGAACATTGTGCAGTCTTTTGTCCAGGCAGCAAGTGGAGCCCCAGTCTGCTTTCAACATTTTCACCTGTTTTGAAAGCAATTCATTTTGTGTTTAGAGAATACGAATAAGTCATTACAGCAGTGACGCTTTTGTGCTTTGGTAATCCTTTGTCATGTATAACAAAAGTAAATCAAACATACAAAATTTAGGGAACAGCAGAGGCACTGTAAAGTTAAGAAAATGCAGTCTGTCCTGTACAACATTTCAAGTGGTAATTTAAGATCCTTTGAAAAACTTTTACTCGTTTCCTGCGCAGGCCAATTTTCAGCGCTGCCGCACTTTGAATGACAATTGTGCAATCATGCGCTGCTGTACCCAAACATAATTTTTTTTGAGACAGATGGAGCTTTCTTTTGGTGGTATTTAATATAAAAAATATATAAAAAAAGACCTTAACTGATGAGGCTGCACTGGTAGGCGGCATGATGAGGCGGGACTGAAATGCATCGCTGATGGGGCTGCACTGATAATCAATCCACTGACTGATTATCAGTGCAGAACAACCCCCCCCCCCCCTCGTGAAGTAGAATAGTAAAGTATCGAACCAGGCAGAACTTCAGCAATGCAGGTTTATTAACAGCTGGTAACATACAGGTTTATGCTCAAAGTATTACAAGATCACAGGGCTAAGTTATACAGTTTCTTACAATGCAAGCACATTAGATATAGGTATTCTTATTCGCTAACCAAATTGAAACAATTGTGAATTGTTCTCACCTTGAACCAGAATGGGTCTTTTCTGACAATTCTTGGGAACCCGTCACCTGATGGGGACCAGTCGGTCGACCAGTGGTCTGGTCCCCTCACAGAGTTCTGGGTTCCAGCTCGACCAAGTTTGTGAGGGAAAATTTACCTGAGACCACATTCTGGAACAAGTTAAGAAGTCTTCTCTATTTGACTCGTACGAGGAGACAAGTTACGGACAGATATTTGCCTATTGGTTCTGACCGTCTGCTACCCTTGCAATAGGGCTGCATAGACAAACAGTCAGCCTGAAAGATGCCTATCTGACTTGTCTGACTAACAATTGTAGAGCTTGCATTTATATACCCTTTTTACAAGCCTTATCTTAATCATCTCTCCTACATTTGATTGGTCGCTAAGATCTACGTCAATGTAACTAACCATAAATCTGACACCTGTTCTATAACCAGATAAACCTAATTATTCCCAGAATTCCTATATGTTCATTAAAGTGATTTATAACTGCCTTTGTCCAATTAAAAACACCTGTGTAGAGACAGCCTGGCACCCAGCTGTGTTCTCAAACTCTCCTCATCTTGATAAGATTTAACTAAGTGCAAGAATTACAGATTTACGACTTTTGGGAGAATGAACTTTCAATAACCCCACTAGATGTTTATATGTCTCACTATATGTATGTATTTTAACAGTTTTAACCACTTCCCACCCGGCCAATGTACATATATGGCCGTGTGGGAGCCGTCTACTTCTGAATGGACGTTCCGGAACGTCCTTCAGAAGTAGAGGGATCGCACGCGCACTTGCCCGCGCAGCGGCGCTATCCCGATGCGGCCGTGTCACCCGGACACGGCGCATCTCGGATCGGCAGGAGGGCTCGGTGATTGGCCCTCCTGATCACATGACGGCCGTGTCGAATCACAGCCGTCATGTGATGTAAACAAACAGCCGGGTTGCTAGGCACTCGGCCCTCCTCTCCTCACACGGAAGTCGTCGGTGAGGAGAGGAGAGCGGATCGATGCAGCCGGCTGGTGATCAGTGAGCATTAGCTGTTTTTTTTTACAGCTTTTACTCACTGTCCCCACAGTAAAACACACATGTCCCCACAGTAAAACACACATGTCCCCACAGTAAAACACACATGTCCCCAAAAAACACATGTCCCCAAATAATAAAAACACATGTCCCTCACATATGTCCCAGTAAAATAACATGTGCCAATGATTATCTGCACACATATGTCCGTGATCACCTGCACACCACTTTTACATGATCATTTACGTACATATGTCCGTGATCACGTGAACCAATTATTATACACTTAACGGAATTTTTTTTACAAAAAAAACATGTAGCAGAATACATTTTGGCTTAAATTTATGACAAAATTTGATTTTATTGGATTTCTTTTAAAAAAGAAAGGAGAAAATATAGTTTTTTTTTCAAAATTTCCGCTATGTTTTCACTTATATTGCAAAAAATAAAAAACAGAGCCGCGAATAAATACCACCAAACTAAAGCTCTATTTGTGCGAACAAAATGATAAAAAATTCATTTGGTCACAGCATTGCATGACCGTGCAATTGTCACTGAAAGTGCGAGAGCACTGAAAGCTGAAAATTGGTCTGGGCAGGAAGGGTGTTTAAGTGCACAGTAAGCAAGTGGTTAATGAGGGCACAGACAGACCTTTGTTTGACCCTGTCAAACTTAATTAATGTTCCTTACAAAACTTTCCCGTATTCCACATAATTATTTTAATCACCTGTTTTGTTATCTTATCTATTTTATTTATATGCATTTCAAGGAGTTGGGACAGTTCTATATAACTTAAATCTATTCTAATGAACATTCACCCAGTAAACTATCTTATAAAAGTTATGAGAAAGAAGCAGAGAGGTCATCTAAAGTTCAGCATTTAAAACTTTCTCTATATTTATACATTAATAAAGATGAATAATTATTGTTTTACTATTTAACAATAATATTGATAAGACCACTACTAAATAATAATAATAATAATAACAATAATATAAGACATAAGACATATGCAAATCAATGTGAATAATATGAAATACATTGGCTAATATGAGATTCTACAACACCAGGAGAGCTGGTTTTCGGCTATACTCTACTCACACCCTGTCAGCATGAATTGAGGAATGCCGATAACTGCCACTTCCTATATACACAGCTGATCACGTGGTAAAGAGCCTACGTCATAGGCTCTGTACCATGACCAGAGATGCAGTGTGTCCAGCGACACACCACACCACTGATCACCATGCTGCATGCCCCGGGGGTCACGCACGATCGGCTTGTTCTGAAGGATGTCATATAACGTCCAGTCAGAACAATGGAACCCCCTCTAGGCTGTCATTCTGCTATAGGCCGGGCGGGAAGGTGTTAAAAGTGTCTCTAAAGGCAGAACATTTTTTTTTACCTTTATTGCATTCTCTGTATTGGCGAAAAAATGTTCCAGTGGAAGTATCGCCCCCTCAGCCCCTGTGTTAATTTTGGCATCAAATTTCAACTTAGTTTTAGTTATAGACTTTTGACTAAAATGCCATTTTAGTTTTAGCCCCATTTTAGTCATCTGCAATTGTTTTAGTATTGGTCATATTTAGTCGACAACAAAAATCTCCAGTAGATTTTAGTCAACTAAAATCTAATGGTTTAGTTACATTGTAATGCATTATTTAAGCATTTCTCAACAATTTTAACTCATTATAAACTCCTGGAGTAAAACAATCTGATATGTTATTATTTATGGAATTAAGGTCTGAACATCACAGATACAGATTTAGCCACTCTGGATGGTCTGAGAAGGCCTGTAATGTTGCACAGTGCTCTGGACGGTGGTCTGAGGAGGCCTGAAATTCACACAGGGGCCTGTAATGTACACACTCACAGTGCTCTGCTGTAGACGGTCCTGAGCCGGGACTCTCGTTGGGAGGCCTGTAATGCAAAGTGCTGCTCTGGACAGTTGTCTGAGGAGGCCTGTAGGGCTACACAGTGCTGTTAAACGCTATGGACTCCCTTACTTGCTGGGAGCAAAGCACTCGGGCTCTACCCAGGCAGAGCTCTGTGGAAACTGGAAGTTCACGAGGGTAATCGACCCTCCCTCACATTTTCTATTTGTTTTCGCTTGTTAACGGAATATATTTTTGTCATTAGTGGATGAAAATGTGGTTTCGTTTTCGTCACTGTAAAAAGGCCGCTGATGATTTAAAAAAAAAAACAAAAAAAAAATGCTCACCCACCATAATTTAATCCAGCTTTAAAGTTATCCTATAGTAAGTCTACACACCATGGAGCTGAGGGGACCTCATTGTACATATACACATCTGACTGAGACTTACTTTCTTTTTTATATCTTTCTCTCGCTTTCTTTGCCTTGCAGCTGATTTGAAAAACTGTCTCTTAACTTTTTTTTAGCTTGGAGCCATCCTCCTCTGGGTGGCTCAACCCTCTGTGGGCAAAGACTATCTGGCCTGCCAGGAAATAGCGGAAAAAGGGGACCGCTAGCCCACCCTGTTTCCATGGTTGCTGAAGCACCTGGAGTTTGATCCTAGATCCTCCCCTCCACAAAAAGGCAAAGACCAAACTATCTATACTTTTGAAGATAGTCTTTGGGATCGAAACAGGTGAGTTCCTGAATGTGTGTGTATGTGTATATATACACATGCATACATACATACTAAGTATCTCACAAAAGTGAGTACACCCCTCACATTTTGTAAATATTTTATTCTATCTTTTCATGTGACAACACTGAAGAAATGACACTTTGCTACAATGTAAAGTAGTGAGTGTACAGCTTGTATAACAGTGTAAATTTGCTGTTCCCTCAAAATAACTCAACACACAGCCATTAATGTCTAAACTGCTGGCAACAAAAGTGAGTACACCCCTAAGTGAAAATGTCCAAATTGGGCCCAATTAGCCATTTTCCCTCCCCGGTGTCATGTGACTCGTTAGTGTCAGGTGTAAGGTCTCAGGTGTGAATGGGGAACAGGTGTGTTAAATTTGGTGTTATCACTCTCACTCTCTCATACGGGTCACTGGAAGTTCAACATGGCACCTCATTGCAAAAAACTATCTGAGGATCGGAAAAAAATAATTGTTTCTCTACATAAAGATGGCCTAGGCTAGAAGAAGATTACCAAGACCCTGAAACTGAGCTGCAGTATGGTGGCCAAGACTATACAGCAGTTTAACAAGTTCCACTCAGAACAGGCCTCGCCATGGTCGAGCAATGAAGTTGAGTGCACGTGCTCAGTGTCATAACCAGAGATTGTCTTTGGGAAATAGACGTATGAGTGCTGCCAGCATTGCTGCAGAGGTTGAAGGGGTGGGGGGTCACCCTGTCAGTGCTCAGACCATACGCCGCACACTGCATCAAATTGGTCTGCATGGCTGTCATCCCAGAAGGAAGCCTCTTCTGAAGACAAGCAGACTAAGGACATGGATTACTGGAACCATTTCCTGTGGTCTGATGAGACCAAGATAAACTTATTTGGTTCAGATAGTGTCAAGAGTGTGTGGCGGCAACCAGATGAGGAGTACAAAGACAAGTGTGTATTGCCTACAGTCAAGCATGGTGGTGTGTCATAGTCTAGGGCTGCATGAGTGCTGCCAGCACTGAAGAGCTACAGTTCATTGAGGAAACCATGAATGCCAACATGTACTGTGACATACTGAAGCAGAGCTTGATCCCTTCCCTTCGGAGACTGGGCCGCAGGGCAGTATTCCAACATAACGACCCCAAACACACCTCCAAGACGACCACTGCCTTGCTAAAGAAGCTGAGGGTAAATGTGATGGACTGGCCAAGCATGTCTCCAGACCCTAAACCCTATTGAGCATCTGTGGGGCATCCTCAAACAGAAGGTGGGGGAACTCCATGATGATGTCGTCATGGAGGAATGGAAGAGGACTCCAGTGGCAACCTGTGAAGCTCGGGTGAACTCCATGCCATGCCATACTTTTGTTGCCAGCAGTTTAGACATTAATGGCTGTGTGTTGAGTTATGGGGTTGAGGGGACAGCAAATTTACACTGTTTTACAAGCTGTACACTCACTACTTTACATTGTAGCAAAGTGTAATTTCTTCAGTGTTGTCACATGAAAAGATATTATAAAATATTTACAAAAATGTGAGGGGTGTACTCACTTTTGTGAGATACTGTGTGTGTGTAAATATATATATATACACACACACATACATACAGTATATATAATGAAATGGGGAAGAAATTTCCTTTTTTAGTACGTTGACTTTCCCGATCAGCGATAGGGGAATATTCTGCCAGGCCTGTAATCTATGTTTTAGCGTCTGGGAGTAGCATTCAACGAAATAAAGTCAGAAACTAAAATTAGATATGAATACCCAAGTATTTGACCTTATCCGCCCACTGTAATGGGCAATTTTCAGGGACCCTTAGATTGGGAGGCAGTGTTTTAAGTGGCAAATTTACACCAGTTAACTTTCAGTTTAGAAAACATGGCAAAAGTATTTAATATGGATAGAGCTGCAGATAGGGAAAAGTCAGAATCACAGAGAAAAGGGACCATGTTGTCCGCATATAGAGCTAAAACTTCTGTTTTTAAAGTAAATTGTTATTGCCAATTTGATTTATATTTTTAATTTTTTTGCAGGCTAGCTGATATGTGTGATAAGCATTGCTTATGTGCAATCAGTGGAATTGTTTGTTTTCTTTTAGATTTTTAATTCATTACAATTGTATAGCAGTTCAAAGTTTTCAAATGCCTTCATTAGTAATATAGATGAAATTCTAAAAGAAGAATACTGTATACATAGGGGGTCACTGGTAAAAGTGTTAATTTTGTCAATTACATTTATTTTCAGGGCTAATTGACAGTGTCTGTGGGCCTGGACCTGCTGATTCTTTAATAAGGCTTCTCGATAGCTTCCTTCCATGCGACTTGGGCCCAGCAAGCAATCACTACATCAGGGCACTGTCACATGATGTACTGCTTTCTGTAAGGCAGTGGTCTCCAAACTGCGGCCCGATGGCCAGATCCAGCCCTTTGCTCGCCTTTATCCGACCCTGGGCTACTTTTCCTCCCACTGATACAAGACACTATTCCTTCCACTGATACCAACTAACAATGGGGCATATTTCCTGGTGGTGATATTGACAATGGGTCACCATTTCTCCCACTGATATCATTGATGGGGCAATAATCCTCCCACTGGCACCAATGATGGGGCACCAATCCTCCCACTGACACCAATGATGGGGTATTGTTCCTTCCACTGACACCAAAGATGCATTGTTTACTTTCACTGACTCTAGGACAATTACTGCTCCCAAGGGCCACAGTCTGGCCGCCATAAAGTCTGAGGGCCAGTAAACTGGCCCTTTGTTTAGAAAGCTTGGAGACACTTGCTCTAGGGTCTAACAAGAGGGGTTGGAATTTTCTAAAATTGAATTACTATGCAATCTGTGCATAGTCTCCAATCTGTTTCTAATATTAGCGTGTTCAGTTAAGCTTTAAAAATGAAAGCTGAGATTATCTTACCAGGTGGCGTGGCAGAAGGATCTGGACTGGCGCAAATGGAGTTCACAAATCCTCAAAGGTATTGGTAATGTTGCCCTGATTGAGGCAGGATGCAAAGTATTTGCTAGATGGTACTTGACAGAGCGCTTGTCCAAAATGCATCCGGGAGCTTCACCTTCCTGTTTCAGGGGTTGTGGCCAGGCAGGTACACCACTGCACATATGGTGGACATGCCCCAAGATTCGCCGCTTCTGGATGAGGGTTCATTCATTTTTCCGGTCACACGGGTTAACATCGTCATGGACGCTAGGGTCGCCCTACAGGAAAAAAAACTGTGGAAAACGCACCTCGACATACCCAGACACTAATAGATTTTATGTTCCTAGCAGCAAAAATTGCCATTGCCTCAGCATTGAAAAGCCCTGTTATAGACATAGCATTGATGAAACGCAAACGTACGTGGATTATGTTGAAAAAAAAGATAGTGAGTGTTCCATGGGACAAACAATCCCTTTTAGATAAAATATGGTCCCCCTGGCCCTATGGCATGTCAAACAATCCCTTTTAGATAAAATATGGTCCCCCTGGCTTGCCTACTTGCATGTCCCTAATACAAAGAGCTATTATTTTTTGGACCCTGACTTGCTTCCATACATCCCAGTATACAGACCTTTGCTTCTAATTTTAATTCTATCCCAAAGGTTATATTAATGATATTCAATACTGTCCTCCAATACCTCTGCAACTTCGGGCACCTCCACATCATGTGTATGAGATCTCCGGAGTCTTGACATCTAGGGCATTTATCGTCTGATTTCCTCCCATACGTATGCAACCTCTTCGGAGTGTAGTATACTCGGTGTATTAAATATAGATGTGAGATTTTCTGTGATGGAGACAGTGACACCATTGGCCCCTGGTCTAATATCTGTTCCCATTGGTCAGTTGTTATGGCTCCTAGGTCTTTCTCCCACTTCCCTCTATTTTTCTCCACCGGGTCCCTGGGAATTGATCTAGTACTAATCCGTAGGTATAGATCTGAAATAATACCTTTAAGATCTCCCCCTTTGATTATTCTTTGAAGATAGGGGATCTCTTCCCATACCAGTAGTTGTACTTTAAATTGAGCTTGTAGGGCATGTCTAATTTGTAAATACCTATAGAATAACTTATTTGGTATCCCATATTCTCTCCTTAGTTCTGCAAAGGATTTCAATATGTTGGCCTCATATAATTGTTTTACCCTGGTTATACCCAAGTTCTCCCATTCTCTGATTCTCCCCATGGCCTGAACTTCCTTCAAGTTTTTATTGTCCCAGAGGGGGGAAAATTCCGTCAGTCCCTTATATCCCATTACCATTTTAACTGCTTTCCACACCCGCACAATCATTTCCAATGTTGGGCCTTTGACCGAAAAAGAGTTTGCCTCAAGATTTCCTATTATGGTACTATGGGGTGCATCTAGCAGCATCATTTTGCTGCTGGAGTTCTCTCCATCTTTTATGCCACATCCGCTCAGATGCTGTAACTGAGCAGCTAGAAAATAACTGCGCGGGTGTGGAACAGCCATCCCTCCCTCATTTGTTGGCATTTGTAATGTTGAAAGCCCAATCCTTGCTCTGCCCTTCTTCCAGATCAATTCCCTGAACATGGTTTCCAGCCTTCTGAACCATTCCTTTCCTATCCATACTGGGCTATTGTGGAGTATATACAACAATTGCGGCATCCAAATCATTTTGATGAGGTTGATGCGTCCTGCCACTGACAGCGGCAGTCGTCCCCATATATCTGATTTTTTTTTTTTTAATTTATCCAACAACGGGCCCAAGTTATTACTGATATACTGCGCTGGGTGCCTTGTTATCGATATCCCCAAATAGTCCATCTTTTCCACTACTTTTAACTGCGCCATATCTCCTAGATTTATGTTATCCAGTGGGTCAATGGGTAGGAGTGCTGACTTTCCCCAATTTATCACAGACCCGAAAATTGTCCGTATCGTTCCACTAACTGTACTGCCCCTTTCAAAGATTTATTGGTGTCCCCCAGGAAGAGTAATATGTCATCTGCATATAGTAAGAGAAGGGGAGACAGGGGACAACCCTGTCTCGTCCCTCTCTCCAGACGGAACATCTTGGAGCATTCATTATTGATTTTGATTTTAGCCTGTGGGATACTATAGAGTGTTTTTACTAATCTAATAAAGGAGGGTCCGAACCCAAATTTCCCCAAAACCAACCATAGATAGTCCCACTCTAGGCTATCGAATGCCTTTGTTGCATCCAGCGATAGAATAGCTCTATTGCCCATGTTTTCTGTTGGCGTCTGCAAATTTAAGTAGACCCTCCTAATATTAGTGCTTGTTGCTCTATTCGGAATAAACCCAGACTGATCCGGGTGTATAAGTTTTTGTATATATTTGTTCATTCTGACTGCAATTGCCCTAGCCATAATCTTAATATCTGAGCATAATAACGATATTGGTCTATAGGATGATGTATCCAATAGGTCCTTCCCCTCCTTTTGGAGAACAATTATAATTGCTTCTGTCATTGAAGTGGGCAATTTCCCTTCTACTACTGCACTGTTTACTACCTTCAGTAATTCTGGGAGCAATACCTCCCCATATTGTTTATAAATCTCTACGGGCAACCCGTCTGGCCCAGGAGACTTTTGATTCGCCATCCCCCTTACTGCTGACTGTAGCTCCTCTAGAGTTATAGGGGCCTCCATAGCTTCTCTTTCTTCCTCCTGTAATACCGGTGTCTCTATTCCCTTTAAGAAGTTCTCCATTGCCTCTGTCCCCTCTGTTGTTTCTATCCTCTTTGATTTGTATAAATCCTCATAATAAGACTCAAATGTCTCCAAAATTGTCGTGGTCTGGGAGGAAATCACCCCTTCAGTTGTTCTTATTGCAGCGATATTGGAAGGAACTGAGTTGGTTTTGGTCAAGAGAGCGAGCATACGGCCCACGCTCTCTCCCTCGTACGTATGCTTTCTGTCTCTGAAAAAGGTGTTTATTCTCCATCTTCTTTGTGACCAGCATTTTGTATTTCTTCTGTTTCTCAAGCCAGCTTCTTTGCCTAGCACTAGATGGTTCTTCTACGTATAGGACTTCTGCCTCCAGCACCTCTTTCCTTGCTTTCTCCTCCCACTCTCTAGACCTCCTCTTAATTTGGGCCACTTGTTGGATCAATAATCCCCTTAAAAAGGCCTTTAGAGTGTCCCATACCATTCCCACTGGCGCTGTCCCTTCATTCAGAGATATAAATTCCTTTAATTTTTTATTTACCTCCTCAGGTTTTTCTATCAATTCCAACCAAAAGGGGGTTATTTTCCAATTATTTCGGGGACAACTTTTCTTTGTGTTCAATGTAATCACCAGTGGAGAGTGGTCCGACACCCCTCTTGGGTAATATACAATCTTTACTACTGACTGCAACAGGTCTCTATTCCCCCATACCATATCTATTCTAGACAGTGTGTTATATGTGCCCGAGAAGCAAGAGTACTGCCGCACATTTGGGTTTCCTATTCTCCATAAATCGCACCACCCGACTTCTTCTAAAAATTGCGATAGACGTCCCTCCCTCGTACCGTTCCTCCCAGCCTTTACTGGGAATCTGTCTAGTGTTCTATCAAGTACCTCGTTGAAGTCTCCTACCACCGTTACTGGGATGTCCTCCTTATCTAATAAAAACTCCATTAATTTGTACAGCACCTCCATTTTAAAAGGTGGAGGGATGTATATATTGGCAAGTATATAGGGTTCACCTTCAATCGAGCAATACATAAAAATGTAACGGCCCATTTTATCTATGTTGATTTCTCTACACTTGAAGGACAATCCTTTTTTTACCAATATGCTCACCCCTCTAGAGTAAGAGGAAAAAACTGAATGGCACTGATATTGAAACTGCTTGTTACTTAATTTTGCTGCTGTTTCCTTCACTAGATGGGTCTCTTGTAAGCAAATTATATCCACCCCATATAGATCAAGTGTAGAGAAAACAACCGCTCTTTTGGTTGGGTTACCCATCCCACGGACATTCCAAGAAGCTATATGAAATGTTTTATGTCTCACAGCTGATTGGAAAGAAAAGCAACAGAAAAAGGGGTACCATTTGCGGGAACACCGCATATCTAATACTAACAAAAATGGGACATTCCAAAGAGGCCTGCGGAGGAGGGGTACACAAAAGAAAATACTTCCGTATATATACCAATGATTCTAAACAATTTATATAAAAAAAAAAGGAAAAAGAAGGGAAAAAAAACAAAAAAGATATTTATTACCCCATAAAAGATAGGGATAAAATTGTCTCCCCTGATTTATCACTACATAGTTTTTAAGTGTGCTTTCTAAATCCCGTGTTTTTTGTCTTAAAACTACAGTGTTACTTTTTATTCCTCTTTTTTGTGTTTGATGTGTGCTATTTGTGCTTGCAAACCTTATTGTTCCCATCCCTCTGCTTCCCTTATCCCACCCCCCCTCCCTCCCATCACCCTCCCCTCCACCCTCTCTCCCTCTCTAAAAAAAAAAAGGGTGGCATATTATTTTCCTTCTAAACATTAAATCCCATTCCTTTATCTGATGTGCATATAATAGTGAAAAAAATTATATTCCAAAAAAAAAAAAAAAAACAACTGAATAAATCAATAAATAAACCCCCCCCCCCTCCCCCCTCCCTACCACATTAGCATATTAGTACGTAAAACATTTTCAACCATTCCTCTCCTCTTCCCAGCTCCCCCCTCCTCCCCCAGCTTCCCACTCCTCTATCTTAAAGTCATAATCCGGAGACGTGCTGGATATAGAAGTGCATAAGTAATTTTGTTTTTTAAAAAACTGCGTTTAACTAACTTAAAATCTGTTCTACGTTTACTTAATTCTGGAGAAAAATCTGGATACAGCGATACCCTTGCTCCATTGAAAAAGATGTCCCCCATTTCTCTGGCCTTTTGTAACGCTACTACCTTATCGCTGTAGTTAAGCAGCTTCAAAAGTAGAGGTCTGGGGTACCCATCCCTCAGTGGAGCTCTGGTTGGAACTCTATGGGCCCTTTCTATCAAAAAAAGCGGTGAAAAAGTTTTTTCCCCAAATACGTCTTTAAACCATTTCTCCAGGAAATTTATGGGATGAGGGCCCTCACTTCGTTCTGGCAGGCCCACAACCCGTATATTGTTTCTTCGTAATCTGTTCTCTATTTCATCGAGTTTTGACCCCTGCCAGCTTAATTGTTCTTTCACGGTTTTCATCTCTTGTTTCATTGGATTAACCTCATCTTCCACCGTACTCAGCCTTTCCTCCACTGCTACGACCCTTGCAACAGTTCTCTGCAGCTCCTGGTTTATTGATTTCAACTCTTCCTTGATTTCAGTTAGTTGATCACTCAGCTTATTCACTGACCCTCGACATGCGTTTACTGCCAGTAATACTTCTTTTAAAGTTGGTTCTTCTCCCCCCATTGGACCTCCCTCTATAACCACCATAGGGGTTGTTGTAGGGACCAAGGCAGGTGCGCATACTGATATTTCCCCCACATTCTCCTCTGTATGGCCCTTTTTGTTCATAGCTTTTGGGGCTGATGTGTCGCGGCCCTGGCTTCTCCTATCTGCTAGTGGGATTTCCCTTGGGGGTTTTGTCTGTCCTTGTTGCTGTTGGTTCCCTCTCCCCGGTGAGTGTGCTGAATTTTCTGGCGTATGTGCATAGCGTACTAATTTGGCTGCTGCTGCTGCTGAGCGTGTTGTTTGAGGGTTTCCCCCCTCAATATTAGCGTGTTCCTCTTTCCTTTTGGTGGACATCGCTGCTTACAGTTTTTGGGACGTGGGTATCTCCCCGTACCCAGCAAAAGTATCGTGCAAAAAAATACTCTGTGTTAGCCTCCCCAATCCCCTCCGAAGAGGCAAAACCCAGAAAAAAGGCCTTTACTAATCGGAGATAGACTTATCCCAAAAAAGGGAAAGGAAATGGGGGAGAGAGCCGAGGGAGCAAAAAAAATAGAGGGAGAGACCACTTATGGGGCTAAGATGAAGGGGTAAAACTCCCTGTATGTGCTGTGTACTGTGTACTAGGCTTATTCACTCAGGAGCCTCAAAAAAAAAAAACATTTGAAAGCCTATATGCAGCAAGAGACAGTCCTGTTAACTGCTAGCACGAAAAGAAAAAGTCACAAACTCAGAAGTCCCAAGGAAGCATTTGAAGGTTTGCATGCAGTAAAAGACAGTCCTGTACACTGCTGGTAAGCCAGAAGAAGTCGCAAACACAGATGTCTCAAAGAAGCATTTGAAAATTTATATGCAGTAAGAGATAGTCCTGTACGCTGCCAGCAAGAGAAAGTCACACACACATCACTCCTCTTCCATCATTCTCCTCACACACACCTGCGCTCGGTCACTGAGCTATTTTTCTAGTCGACCGATGGAAGGTTCCCGGATGGATTTTCCTTCCCCTTATTCTGCTTCCTTCTTCTCTTTTCCTCTCACTGTCCTTTGTCAACCTTGGCATTGTGTTTTTGTAACCCAGATCGTCCTGGGCATATTTTGGGGAATGTGGTCCCTCATATGGGACCGTTGCTATGTTTGATAGTTGCAAGTGCCTTAACTATCGCACAATATGAGTAAGGCTTTATTGCCATCAATACTATTTCATTGTGATTAAGCTATAATAAGGATATATATCCGGGTTCATGATTTTTCATTTATATATGCTTCTTCGGGTGGTTAACCAGATGCTAACCATCTTGCGTTTTGTTATTTGAAAGCTTTACTAGTAGTTAATATTAAGCTGATGTCTTCCTTAGATACAAGTTTAGGTATTTTAGTGGGCCCTACGGCAGACCTTACCTATGGTCCTCATCCATTTCTACCAAGCCCTTGTATGTTTCCCCGTTACATGCTTGGAGCAGACGAGGATTGTTCGCTGCTTCATTAAATTATCTTTTTTACTTGTTTTCCAAAAACAATAAAAACTATTGAAACAGAAAATGAAAACTGATTGGTTGCCATGCACGTCTGCTCCAGTCTTGGCAAATTCCCCACGTTGTTATTTTGATGCAGGGTGATGGTGGGCAAAGTGACAATTTCTCGAAGAAATTATTCTTCCTAGTTCAGTAATTAAGCTTTCTATATCACTAACCAGACTGGTGTTATCAATTAAGAGTCTGGAATGGCTTGCCATAATGAGACATTTTTCCAAAGGTAGTAGAAACCTCGGGTGGTAAAGAGGTTTTTATTTTTTTTATAAATGACTTGCTAGGAATATGAGGAATATTTTTTATATTATAATAAACTGTCAGTAAACCCAGCAGAAACAGTTGTTCTTTTGTCAGTGTCTAGTCTCCTCCATCCTCCCACTGCTGACCACTCTTCAGTCTCTGCACCTGCGTATTGGTCTCCATTGACCTTCTCTGCTATTCTCCTATGCAAAGCCCTCTCACTGACAAAACAACTACACTCCCAATATTATGTACATGAACTGCACGCATTTACTAGTGCTTATCTGAACAGTCTTGAATAATTCCTTTTTTTTTTCTCTTGACAGAACCTGGTGCCAACCTTAATGGACATTTTATGTCAGGACACTGAAGAATTCCCCAGGAGGGCTGTGGTAAAGGTCTTCACCGACTGGCTTAAAAAAGGTCACATGGCAGAGATCCATGACACAGAGTCGCTGGTGTCTCGCATATTGGAAGTGACACTCAGTGACTTGGATTGGGAAGTGAAGGTGAATGCGCTGGATCTGGCCAATGACTACATAACTCAGGCACTTAAAACGAGCAACTGTCAGAGCTGCCCATACACAACAAGCTTACCTTGTAACAAAAGGATGCTCCCCATAGAAGATGCTTTGTTAAGATGTGAACACGTAGCCCTCTTCCAGTTTGTACTGAGCTGTCTGTGTGACTGATAGACCTGTGGCACTAAAAGCCTGTAAAATTCTGCTGTCTGTAAAGCTATCCCTGTGTGAGGGGAGAGGTGTTCCCTCTGAGCTTCATAGGGCAGATTGGCTAGAATGTACACTGAAACACCTCCACAGTGCAGCCCATGCAGGTAATGGGAGCAAAGAGCTGGACACTAACTGGGTGACCAACGTCTTGGAAAGAATTGATTTGGATGATATGAACTGTTCCTTGTCAAAGAGTAGTGACTATCTCCAGGAATCCCCCCTGTCCCTCTTGCAGGACATCAGAGCCACTTTGTGTGGTGGAGAGGAGCAAGATGTCGACTGCTACTAAGAACGAGAAAAAAGATGTAAATATGCATAGGTACATGAATTTGGGGTGCACACTAAGAGCTGGAGTGTCCATACAAACACTCCATGCTCAGTGCAGCTGATCTCACTCCTGCTGCTGAATCTACCCTACAGATAGCACAACGGCCGGGCAATTTTGTGGCTGGGTGGGTGGAGCCTGATGGGGATTCAGAGATGCTAGTTCCCCATCAGGTCCACTCCTTGTGATTGACAGCAGGCAGTGGGAGGATGCATAGTACATACACAGCCTGCTATTAGCAATGGAATCTTCCTGTTGTCAGAGAGTGGACCTTATGGTAAACTAGTCCCTCAGATTCCTCCATCAGGCTTTGCCCACTGTCAGTGTCACTGGTTGCTAGGAAGCTGTCAGTTCTACATCCCTAACAACCAATGAAAGGTGGGGAGGAGGTAGCTGTGGCACACATGTCTCTGTACCTCAACTTACAGTTGGTTCCAATTAGCTCTAGTTGCGTTATCTAGGAACTGGAGGTAATTTGTTTTGAGTTTGGCTTTGTAATTGTATCAGAATGTGCTGCAGGTGTCAGCAAAGCTACTGAAATGGGTGGCAGGGATTTTTTTTTTTTTATCTGGCAGAGGCCATTTTACAGGGCCATGTCACCTGCAGATAGGGTTTTATTGAATTCCCTCTGTTGTGCTGTATTAAATTTATTGGGGGCCATTCAAATTGAATGGCACAGCACAATGGGTAGATGAATTGCCATGCATTGTGGTAACGTGCATTTTAGCATGCATTGCCACAACACACAAGTGTGAATGGGCCATCATAACAAAGGGCCCTTCATTTAATTCTGTGTGCTATGAAATGATTCCGATTCTTGTCTGCGATTTACCTATCATACTTATTAAAGATGTATAGCTGTGAGAATTCCACACTTCCACATCTGCTCCCTAAGGGTGGAGTGATAAAACACAAAGACCCCTTTCACGCTGCGGCCACGTTAGTGGCGCTTTAGCGCTGTTTAAGCGGCACGCTTTTAACCCCAAAAGAAGCACTGCCCATTCCTTTCAATGGGCAGGACGTTTTGGGAGAACTAAAAACAACGTTCCCAAACCACCCCAAAGATGCTGCTTGCAGGACTTTTCCTAACGTCCCGCAAGTGCACCGCCCCAGTGTGAAAAGTCACACTGAAATGAATGTGAGGCGCTTTACAGACGCTATTTCTACCGCTAAAACGCCTGAAAACAGCCCCTGTGTGAAAGGGGTCTAAAGTGTCATAAAAAGTGTTTTATCGCTCCATCCTGAATTTGAGTAATATAAAAAGCTATGGAAACTCATTATGGTATTGTTTGCATCAGGCGTTCCTCCCTTTAGGAACGGATTTTCGTTATTATATTATAATTTTTTTACCTTATTAATAAATGGATATTGAATTTAACACAAAATTGTTGCCTCTTTGTTCCTTTTAAAGTCTGCATTTTCTTTGCTTGATTTGGATTTATGAATACCGTATTTATCGGTGTATAACACGCACATTCTTTTTAAGAGGGAAGTTTCAGGGGAAAACTTTAATTTTAAATAAGGAACTTTGAAGCAAAATAAGGGTCAGTGCCCATCTGCAGCCTCACCATTGCCATCAATGCAGCCTGATCAATGCCCATCTGCAGCCTCACAAGTGCCATCAATGCAGCAGCCTCGCCATTGCCATCAATGCAGCCTAGAGGGGACAGGGAGGGGGGCGGAACGAGCGCCGACAGAATCTCCTATGATAGACAGAACAGTGGTCCAATGGTGGCCCAGGAGACGGGACTTCCTATTACAGAGGCCACCAAGTAAACAGGAGATTCTCCTCACTGTATGTAATCGGACGTCGCTCACTCCTGCTCCCTGCCCCCTCCCTGTTCCCTCCGAGGAAGCTAAAATTGAAGTATTGGAATATAAACACGCACACGCTTTTTGCCACCATTATTTTCCAGCACTGCCTTAACCCTCTTGGACATGGAGTTTAGTTGCGACTGGAGTCCTCCTTCTCCATGATGACATCACAGAGCTGGTGGATGTGAGAGACCTTGCGCTCCTCCACCTTCCACTTGATGATGCCTCACAGATGTTTAATAGAGTTTAGGTCTGGAGACATGCTTTGCCAGTCCATTACCTTTACCCTCAGCTTCTTTAGCAAGGCAGTGGCTGTCTTGGAGGTGTGTTTGGGGTCGTTATCATCTTGGCTGCCCAGTCTCCAAAGAGAGGGGATCATGCTCTGCTTCAGTATGTCACAGTACATGTTGGCATTCATGGTTCCCTCAATGAACTGTAGCTCCCCAATGCCGGCAGCACTCATGCAGCCCCAGACCATGACACCCCCACCACCATGCTTGACTGTAGGCAAGACACACTTGTCTTTGTACTCCTAATCTGGTTGCCGCCACACATGCCTGACATCATCTGAACCAAATAAGTTTATCTTGGTCTCATCAGACCAAAGGACATGGTTCCAGTAATCCATGTCCTTAGTCTGCTTGTCTTCAGCAAACTGTTTGCAGGCTTTCTTATGCATCATCTTTCGAAGAGGCTTCCTACTGGGACGACAGCCATGCAGACCAATTTGATGCAGTGTGCGGCGTATGGTCTGAGCACTGGCAGGCTGACCCCCCTCCCACCCCTTCAACCTCTGCAGCAATGCTGGCAGCACTCATATGTCTATTGTAAAACCCTTCAGTGTTCAGCAGCCCCCCTCAACCCCCCTAATACTTACCTGAGCCCATCTTGATCCAGCGATGTTTCATGGGAGTCTCCCCTGCCTGTAACTTTCCCTTTGCAATGGCTGAGAGAGCAGCGGGGCACCATTGGCTCCTGCTACTGTCAATCAAGGTCAGTGAGCCAATGAAGAGAGAGGGGGTGGGGTCAAACCATGGCTCTGTGTCTAAAAGGAAGCACAAAGCAGCAGCTTGGCTAAGGTGCCCCCCATAGCAAGCTGCTTGCTGTGGGGGCAGGAGGGAGGGGCCAGAAGCGCTGGCATGGGACATAAGAAAAGAAGGATGTGGGCTGCTTCTTCCATTTGTTATTTTAAATAAAATATATAAAAAATGGTGAAAAGGAGCAACTGAGGGATGTTTCTAGAAGAGAAATCTTGTGGATTTACGATTCAGGGTTTGAATATAGAAATAGATTTCAGTTGTTTTATCTCCAATTAGGCAGGAGATATTTCACACTTCTGAGATTTTATAATTCTAACTTAGCTATATGAGTGTTGATATATATTTATATATGGGTAGAACAATTAATTTTAATTCTCGTGTTATCTGTTCTATTTTAACATTTACATTTTTTTCCATAAATTAGGTACTAATAAAGTTTTATCATAGTATGAATAGGTTGAGAATATATCTTAAATTGCCACTAGATGGCATTAGACTGTATATGCAGTTTTGATGATGAAGGCTCTATATTACAGCGTCACTAGACAGCATTAGACTGACCTGGATCATTCGGGTTTTGCATCTCCGTAGACATGTAACATTGTATCTATATGGACATGTTAAGCTTGGTTCACATATGTCCAGCCGCTGTTTATAAAAAGGAGTCCGGTGTGCTTTTCTTCACCGATTCATGTGCGATTTTACTTGAAATTGCACCTGAACCAGACGGAAAAATGCACGGGGCTCTTTTTAAAAATGAACTGATGCCGCCCAGGACATATGTGAACCGTCAACATGTGAACCAAACTGCTTACAATCAAATGTGCTTAGAATGCGGTTCAAAATGCATCCAATTCGCATATATGTGAACTGAGCCTTAAACTGTAAAAATGAACACTAAGACCCCTTTCACAAGAGCGCTATAGCGCCTGCAATACCCCCTCAAACTGCTGCTCCATTGTCTGCCGTGTGAAAGCCCTTGCGGTGCGCTGGCAGGGCGTCACAAAAAGTCCTGCCAGCAGCTTCTTTGGAGCGGTGAACTCACCGCTCCTCCACCGCTGCTCCCCATTGAAATCAATGGGGCAGCGCTGTAATACCGCCGGAAAGACGCTGCTATTGCAGCGTTTTTAACCCTTTCTCGGCTGCTAGTGGGGGGTAAAAGTGCCCCGATAGGGGCCGAAATGCACCGCGAATCCGACGGTAAAACACCGCTAAAAATAGTGGCGTTTTACCGCCGACGCTATGGGCGGTGTGGTGCGATAGGGGTCTTAAACCTTTCCAGAGGGCAGAGGAGAGTCAAATCTTTGCTCTCTTTAAGAATTATGGGTATGAGTGCTGTTGCTATCCGACATTATTCTGCTGTGTGGTGGATATGGAGTCCCTTGCTAGGCACAGTGGTTCATCCTGCTATGTGAACACAGAGCTCTGTGGTATTGCGGGAGGAACCACAACACCCATCGGGGACCAGATATCCCTCACATCTTTAAGTACACTAAATACCAGCGGCAGTTCATTAAAAAAAAGGGTTTTACAATTTTAAGAAAAATAAAGTTCAAAAAAATGAATAATAAAAAAAAGAAGGTTTAAAGCCCCCCACACATGCATATACAAAATAAACACGTATGTTGTGTGCCCAGACTTTTTATATTAGTGTGAATCTTGTGTTTCCTGTTCAAGACACATAGAAAATGGATTGATGACTGCCATCCTATAAAACCAATTATTTATTATGACATATCTATAAAGATAAAACTGATGACCTGTAAAGGGCTTTTAAAGCATCGTCTATAGAAAATTTTGGGCATCAAAGTTTGTTGCCATTTCAATTTTATAGCTTGACATGTTGGGTATCTCATTGGCTCAACCTCATCTTTTATATTTTACCAAAAAATTAGGATTATTTTGTATTTGTGTACATTAAAACTAACTTTAATGTATTTTTTTTTATAACAATATGGGATTTTTAAACCACTGCGCTAATATTCTCTCACATAATAAATTGCAACTACCATCATTTTGCTCTCCAGAATGTCTGCTTTCAGAAAATATATAATTTGTTGGGAATGTAAAGTAATTGTCAGCCCAAAACTGTGCAGTTTAGCCTGTGTGCCAGAAAATGCAGGAAAAAGTCCCCAGCAGTGAAAACATGACAGTTGGTAACCAAACATGTGACCTGCACCTGTGAGCGTGAGGTCATGGTGTGAGCTCCTGGTATGAGGCGCCTCACACCAGCCAGTCACTCTTAGCTCAACTGTCGAGGAGGAAGGCAGCAAGAGACTTGGTTGGAGAATTTTAGCCAAAACCACAGCGATTTTCAGCGATTTCGATTCAGAGAGGATTGGAGATGACGTCTGAACGCCCACAGACAAATAGTAAGTGTTTTAAAATTCATTTAACAAATTGTTACTATGGTTACCAACTCATGTTTTGAAGGGTCTGTCCCCAGCAGTCTCCCTGTCAATCTGAATGACTGGGTCCCATCAATAATCCCAATTACAGTACTAGCCCCACCCCCCAGACTTACCCCTCCTCTAGAGACAAATATTCTCCCGTGGGTGGGGTTTGGTGTGGTAGCCCTGCCCTCTGGTTCCAAGGCCCCTCCCATATGTCATGACAAAGGATACAGATTCATGGCACTGAGGCTGGAGCCTGTGTAGACTACAAGTCCCAGCATGCCTTTAGATATCCAGGCAGTGTGCCATGTACAGTCTGTCATCATTCCTAAGCAGTATTCACTGAAAGCTCAGTCTGGGGATGATGTAGGAGGAGTGAACTGTGACAGAAAGCTGTTGTTGCCCCTAGCAACCAGACAGTTTCTAGCTATCAGTGCTGCTCCAGGTTGTGAAAATCAACCAATTCTGCTATTAGCAACACCACATTGTTCCCCCTAATACACTTGTCATACAATGGCCTCTATATTCACCTATTTATGTAGAAGAAATCCAATATATCCGATTTGGGTGCATCGTATTGTTTACTATTTCACTAGAGCTTTATTGAAATGTTACAAGTGACCTTTCATTCAGTTCTGTTCACCATAGAGGCATTGTGATGTGGAGGCTTGTGTCACATTATACTAAACCGGAAAAAAAATAAAGTGTGTGATATATGTGTATAGGTTGTATATGTGTATATAGTTCATGGTGCATAGGGAATAGGAATGTATTGTCCCTGCTGAGGTACAATGTGGGGATCTAATAATGCTGCTGGGGGTCCTAATTTTTGCTGCTGGTGTCTTTATTGTTGCTGGGGTAACTTCTGTTGCTGGAAGGGGTCTATTATTGCAGTTGGGGGTCTATTTCTGCTGGGGCCAGTGGGGGTTAGTGTTGCTGCTGCTGCAAAGATGCGCTCTAATGGCTCATGCACACTGGCGCTTAGAGCTGTACAGTGTAAAAACTGGGGGTGTTCCTGTGTTAGGCCTTGCTAGTAGATATCAATAGAAAGCAGAAAAACAGCATCCAGTACCCATATATTATTGCCCCTTCACAGTGGTACTTGTGATCAGTGATTTATGTGTATAGGACATGCTCTGAACACAGTCTGCATTCAGGGCATATCACTGTAGGCATGTGTCCCTGTATGCAGTTATCTCTGGGATGTGTAAATATGTATACAGCTCCTGTGTATTTCATCCTGACATTGATTTCTACAGGACGCTAGCAGCTAAATATTCACAAGCCTCATGGCTAAATTACATCTGTTTTTGATGCTGTACGGCCCAGAGGGCCCATGTGAGCCCTAAAGTCCCTTTTCACCTGAGAAGTACTGTGCAGCTCTGTGAAGTGCATCCATGTGAAATTTTATAATTAGGACCTCATTCGGATGTGCGCTGGCACCTGTCCTGGGTGAAGACTGCCTTTGTTTTAGCTTCTGCATCCGCCCTGAGCTGCATGCAGACAGCCTATAGAAGTGGATACAGATACCGCCTCATGTCAGAAGAGAGGCTGCACAGCCCCAAATGTAGATTGTGTGCATCCCCAAACACAGTGTGTATACAGGGCTGTGCAGATGTTCCTGCATGGCTGTCAGATTGTGACATGCAGCTGTGTCTATACAACCTTGGCCTTTGCATCCACTTCTATAGGGGCTTGCATGCAGATTGTGGCAGATGTAGGAGATAAAACAAATGCTTCATGCAGTACGGGCGCAAGTGTCCCTTTGAGCAAAGCTTTAATATTTATTTGCACAGTGCCTCTGAGCTTACTTTGGCAAGTTTTGTATATTTTGAATGTTATGTACGTTTATTTTACTGCTTTTTTTATTAGCAATACATATCCCAAAACATGTATATCTGGTTCCATGTTCTTTAAAAAGGAGTGGTGCCAGGAGGTGGGTGTGGTTAAGACAAGGGGCGGTGCTAGGAAATGGGTAGGGGTGTAGACAAGTATGACATATGGAAGGGGGGTGAGATACTGCACCTATTCTTTGAGGAAAAAAACATATATATGTATTTACTGTACACACATACAAACAGTACTGTGCAAAAGTTTTAGGCAGATGTGAAAAAAATGCTGTAAATTAGGAATGCTTTCAAAAGTAGAAGTGTTAATTGTTAGATTTTATCAAGTCTACCAAGGTCCCGGGCCTCCAAGGTTCCGGGTCTGATGAGAACCTCCAGGGCCAGAGATAGCTGACACCCTTCTGTATATGGTGGGTTGTGAGGCATAGTGGGTGCAAGGTGGATAAAGTCATTGGGAGCCAGACACTTCTTGAATGCAAAAGAGATTTTTATTTCTCTTAAACTTTTTGGAGAAAAAGGGTTATGGCCAGGACACCCTTAAGTAGTTGCAAGTTCAATTGGCAGACTCCGAGACTTCAATAGGAGGACAGCCATGCAAGGAAAAGACATTCAGCTAGACGCCACATCTACACGTGTAGGAATGCTGTCTCCTATGGCCTCATTGCTTATTCCTGGCAAGTAAATTTGTGAGGAGCAGCCCTGACTAAACTCCAGGGTGCTACACAAGTAAAAAAAAATGGAAAGTAAATTAACAGAAGAGAAGCCCAAATCAAACCAATATTTGGTGTGACAACCCTACTACACTTTCACACAGTTTTTGAAGGAATTCGGCAGGTAGGTTGTTCCAAACATCTTGAAGAACTAACCACAGGTCGTTTGTGTATGTGGGCTGCCTCAAATCCTTCTGTCTCTTCATGTAATACCAGACAAACTCCATGATGTTGAAATCATCAGTGTTAGTTTTGTTGACTAAAACATTTTAGTCGACTAAATGAATACCATTTTAGTCAACTAAAATACGACTAAAACTAAAACAATTGAGATGACTAAATATGACTAAAACTAAAATGACATTTTAGTCAAAAGACTAAAACTAAATTGAAATTTGACTTCAAAATTAACACTGGTCTGTAGTGCATGTTCATACCTCAGTACCTTAAATAATATATGAGATTTTTCACTCCAGAAGTATATAATGAGTTTGGAAATTGTAGAAAAATGTTAACTAATGCATTGCAATTTAATTACACCCATTAGATTTTAGATGACTAAAATTAGTTTTAGTCAACTAAAATGTACTGGGGTTTTAGTCGTCTAAATATGACTAAAACAATTGCAGAAGACTAAAATGGGACTAAAACTAAAATGCCATTTTAGTCCTAAGACTAAAACTAAATCGAAATTTGCTGCCAAAATTAACACTGGAAATCAGAGCTTAGTGGGGGCCAAACCATCACTTCCAGGACTGCTTGTTCTTTACACAGAAGAGAGAGTTCTTAATGACATTGGCTGCATGTTTGGGGTCTCTGCCCTTTTGCAGATTACATTTGGGGCCAATCGCACACCTTCCTGATGGTATGGCATGATGGATAAGTATCTGCCTGTATTTGAGGACACCATTGGTCCTGAACAAATCTCCAACTCCATTGGTAGAAATGCAGCCCCAGACTTGCAAAGAACCTCCACCATGCTTCACTGTTGCCTGCAGACACTTATTATTGTACCACTTTCCAGCCATTACCCCAAAAATGTTGTGTCCTCAGGCAACAGTGAAGCATTGTAGAGGTTACATTTCTACATTTCTGAGATTAATAATTATCTATCATGCCATACCATCAGGGAGCCGTGTGATTGGCTGTATGTTTGGGATGGTTGTTCTACTGCCGAGTAAATTTGGGACCAATGTCACTAAGAACTACCTTCAGTGTAAAGAACCACGAGTCCTGGAAGTGATGGTTTGAGACACCCGACATCCCCAGGTGATCTATGGTTAGTTCTCCAAGATGTCTGGAACAACTTACCTGCCGTGTTCCTTAAAAAACTGTGTACATAAGCACTGTGTGTACCTAAAGAAATGAGGAATTAGGCAAAGGGAGCTGACACCAAATATTGATTTGATTTGGATTTTTTCTGCTGTCCGCTTACTCTCCATTTTGTTAATTGAGAAAAACTTTTAACACTTCTATATCTGAACTCATCCTTAAAATTATTTTTTCACAACGGTCTAAAACTTTTGCACAATACATATTATATATTTTTTTTCTTCGCAGCAGTGTGTGTGTGTGTGTGTGTGTGTGTGTGTGTGTGTGTGTGTGTATATATGTATATATATATATATATATATATATATATATATATATATATATATATATATATATATATATATATATACACACACACACACACACACACACACACACACACACATATAGTGCTGCGAAGAAAAAAAATATATAATGTATATATTATATATATTTTTCTTCTTCATGGCACTATGGATATAGATATATATATATATATATATATATATATATATATATATATAAATATATATGTGTGTGTTTATTTAAAAAGGAACCATGGCACTCTAATCTATACTTATTAGTGTTGTACTGGTGAATAGACCCAGCAGCCGATACCCCCTTCTGCATCAAAACTAAAATATACTTAGAAAGAAAAATCATCTCTACCTATATTTGTTTGAATGTGATATTAACCTTAAAGTGATTTTGAGGTCAAAAGGTTTTTTTATTTTGTAGCATTCTATGCATTAAGTTAAAAAAAAACTTCAGTGTGCCTCAGCCCCTCCCCCCTAATACTTACCTGAGCCCGTCTCCATCCAGCGATGTTGCACAGGAGTCTTGGTTGCCCGGGACTCGGTTCTTAATGACAGAGAGTAGCAGGGCATCATTGGCTTCCACTACTGTGAATCAAGGTGAGTGAGCCAATAAGGAGAGAGATGGGGTGGGGCCAAACCATGGCTTCATGTCTGAAAGGACACACTGAGCCGCGGCTTGGCTCAGGTGCCTCCATAGCAAGCTGCTTGCTGTGGGGAAGAAGGGAGGGGGCACAGGAAGGCACTGGCATGGGACCCAAGAAAAGGAGGATCTGGGCTGCTCTGTGCAAAACCACTGCACATAGCAGGTAAGTATAACATGTTTGTTATTTTTAATTAAAAAAAAAAAAAAATTACTTTATTATTGCTTTACTTTTTAACTTACAAATAAAGGGCAATAAAAGTTATATATTAAAAATGGTGAAAAAGAGCAACTGAGGGATATTTCTAGAAGAGAAATCCGGTGGATTTAAGGATCAGGGTTTGACTATAGAAATAGATTGCAATTGTTTTATCTCCAGTTATTAGGGAGGAGATATTTCATACTTCTGAGATTTTCTAATTCTAATTTAGCTATATGGGTGTTGATATCGTTTTTATATATGGGTTGTACAATTAATTAGAATTCTTATGTTATCTGTTCCATTTTAACATTTACATTTTTTTCCATAAATTAAGTACTAATAAAGTTTTATCATTGTACGAATAGGTTGAGAATATTTCCTAAATTGCCACTAGATGGCACTAGACTGTATATGCAGTTTTGATGGTGAAGGCGCTATATTACAGCGTCACTAGACAGCATTAAACTGACCAATTCTCTTAGAGCTTTATGGATTAATAACACTGGGTACAGATAGTTTGATTTTAGTAATCCAAAAGCTAAACAAGCACATAAGAGTCCTTTGGGAGGGCAGTGGTAAATAACTTGCCTATAATGTACCAAAAATGCTAAACACACTTGTACCAGATACACTATATTACCAAAAATATTGGGACGCCTGCGTTTACACGCTCATGAATTTAATGAAAGAAAAAGAAAAAATAGCTGCGCTGACAATGAGAAAACCAACGACAGTGATAAATTACAATTAATGATAAATACATCTGTGAACACAAATGTGACAAAAATTATATACTAAATAGCAAAAGAACTAGTGAAAGTCCCAAAACAATAAAAATGTGTGTCAAATAATGTCCATAATATATTTGATAATCAAACAGACAACTTAAATGGGTTGATAGATGAGTGCAATCTTCCACCACCAATAAGTGTCAAACACCATATGAATTACACACTTACCAGAAGGCAAGCAACAAGAGCTTGTGTCTATACACCCAGCCAGGGCCTCTGTCCAAGGAAGTCCGGGGCAAACAGCTCAAAGGGCATCAGACACAGGAGCAAAATGCAGCCACTAAACCAGTGATGAGGTTCAAAGGGGGCTCGCGTCCTGTGTGTTCAGCAACCTCAGAGTCCAGCTGCCTGTACAGTGTGGGAAATACTTCATTACAGGTAATACCTGATGACCATTTGCGAGCCCCCTTTGAACCTCATCACTGGTTTAGTGGCTGCATTTTGCTCCTGTGTCTGATGCCCTTTGAGCTGATTGCCCCGGACTTCCTTGGACAGAGGCCCTGGCTGGGTGTATAGACACAAGCTCTTGTTGCTTGCCTTCTGGTAAGTGTGTAATTCATATGGTGTTTGACACTTATTGGTGGTGGAAGATTGCACTCATCTATCAACCCATTTAAGTTGTCTGATTATCAAATATTTTATGGACATTATCTGACACACATTTTTATTGTTGGGACTTTATTATTTATGTTTTGGGACTTTCACTAGTTATTTTGATATTTAGTATATAGTTTTTGTCACATTTGTGTTCACAGATGTATTTATCATTAATTGTAATATAACACTGGCTCATCGTTGGTTTTCTCATTGTCAGCGCAGCTATTTTTCTTTTTCTTTTGTTATATGTGTGTATCCCACAATCTTAGTTGCTAATTTATCTTAGCTTAATTTTTTTGTTAGAGCGCGGTATTCCCTCCCTTGTTCCATGAATTTAATGGCATGTCTTAGTCTGTAGGGTTCAATATTGAGTTGGGCCAACCTTTGCAGCTATAACAGCTTTAAGTCTTCTGGGAAGGCTGTCCACAAGGTTTAGGAGTGTGTCTATGGGGAAGTTTGACCATTCTTCCAGAAGCTCATTGTGAGGTCAGGCAATGATGTTGGATGAGAAGGCCTGGCTCGCAGTCTCTGCTCTAATTCATCCCAAAGGTGTTCTATGGGGTTGAGGTTAGGACTCTGTGCAGGCCAGTCAAGCTCCACCCCAAACTCCCTCATCCATGTCTTTATGGACCTTGCTTTGTGCACAGTCATGTTGGAACAGGAAGTGGCCATCCCCAAACCGTTAAAGATATGCAAAATGTCTTGGTATGCTGATGCCTTAAGATTTCCCTTCACTGGAACTATGTGTATGGCTTGTACTTTATTCTATATTATATAAAGATCATAGCAAAGTAGCAATGCATTAAATAACCTTTTAGTTGGTGTATTTGTTTTAGCTCCGGAGGACCCGCCTACTTTGGAACCCCAGCAGGATGGTGGAAGGGAGACAAGGAAGAGGCCCTCGTGTGATGACAGCGAGCCGCAGGCATCGAGGAAGAAGACCAAAGTACAAGTTAGTACTGGAGCCTGGATCCCGGAATTGAGACTCAGTATGAAGGACAAGGCTGACATTCAAAATGGTCGGCCTGCCAGCTTTGCTCTTTGCTGTTCTACAGCTTTTGTACTGAGGCATCAATTCCGAGATAAATACTTCAGAATGGTTTATAAAAATATAACACCTTTGTCATTCCCAGCTATTCAGTTGCATCTTTATAGTCCCCCGGGACATGTTTTTGTCAGTGTTTGTGATGGTAAACGAGTGTTGGTGGCTGACAGTGACCTGCGCATTCCATCACCTGCCTTTAAGCAGATCACGGACAGCTATGGATCTCTGGTTGCAAAACCTCTAAAACACACGCACTTTTTAAATGTACACCAGCAGGCACCAGATGATTATAGCTGTTTGATGTATTCAACTGCAAATGTGGTAGAGTTTTTGACACCTGGAGGTAATCCAGAGTGTGAGTATGACACAAAACTCCTAAGGCCACACTTTATTCACTGTCTAGAGAATAAAAAATTTACCCCATTTCCCAAAAAACCCCAGCCTCCATAACCGCAACCACCCAAGCCGACAAAAGCAGAATAGTTGGTTGGATTATCCGATGTCTAACAATTTATATTGTTTTCTGTCACCTGCATCTGGGTTTTCTCATATTCCATCTGTAAAGAACTATCTTCCAGGTAAGAGGAGGTAGAGGAGGAGTGCAGTAGGGTAGAGAAGAGGAGGTCGCGGCTGCGGCTTCCCCCCTCCATTCAGGTCACGGCTGAGGAGGATAAATAGGAGGAGGAGGATGAATAGGAGGAGGAGGATGAATAAGACAAGCAAGTCTTAAAATTAGTTACACATAATGAAAGTGTACATGTTGTTTATTTTTCAATATTTATACGTTGTTTTGAACCAGTTATTTGTGTGTTATTTATTACAGGGCAGCACAGTGGTGTAGTGGTTAGCACTTTCACCTAGCAGTAATAGGGTCGCTGGTTCAAATCCCGACCACGACACCTTCTGCCTGGAGTTTGCATGTTCTCCCTGTGCTTGCGTGGGTTTCCTCCGGGTCCTCCGGTTTCCTCCCACACTCCAAAGACATGCTGGTAGATTAATTAGATCCTGTCAATAAAATTGGCCAAATATGTGTATGTTGTATGTGTTTGTAAGCGTGTCAGGACCCCACAGGGCAAGGACCGCACTATACCACAGATGGACACCAGTGGCAAAAAGCGCCCTGAGGCGATTCAGTTCGCATAGGTTGCGCTATACAAGTCATTCATTCATTCACTACTGAAAATGTTGTATACAATATGCCTTGTATGATTTTACAAAGTGTATAAAATGTAATAAATGGATGAATAGGAGGAGGAGGATAAATAGGAGGAGGAGGATAAATAATAGGAGGAGGAAGAGGAGGATAAATAGGAGAAGGATGAGGAGGATAAATAGGAGGAGGAAGATGAGGAGTGCAGTAGGGTAGAGAAGAGGAGGTCGCGGCTGCGGCTTCCCCCTCCTTTCAGGTCACGGCTGAGGAGGAGGAAAATAAATAGGAGGATAAGGAGGAGGAGGATAAAGAGGAGGAGGAAGAGGAGGAAAAGGAGGATAAATAGGAGGATAAATAGGAGGAGGATGAATAGGAGGATAAATAGGGGGGAGGATGATGGACAGGAGAAGGATGAACAGGAGAAGGGGGTAAAGAGGAGGAGGAGGAGGATAATGATGAATAGAAGGAGTAGGATGAAAAGGAGGAGGAAGATGAATAGGAGAAGGAGAATGAGGATAAATAGGAGGAGTAGAGGAGGAGGAGGAGTAGGTGATGATTAGAAAAGTAGGAGAGGCAGACTTGGACTAGGAATAGGGGTAGGGGAGGAGAGGGGTAGAAGAGGACCGAAACTAGAGGTAGGGGACAAGAGGAACAAACTAGAGAATGGGAAGAGGAGGAGCAAACTAGAGGGAGGGGAGGAGCAAACTAGAGGGAGTGGAAAAGCAAACTAGAGGGAGTGGAGGAGGGGAGGAGCAAACTAGAGGGAGGGGAGGAGCAAACTAGAGGGAGGGGAGGAGCAAACTAGAGGGAGGGGAGGAGCAAACTAGAGGGAGGGGAGGAGCAAACTAGAGGGAGGGGAAAAGCAAACTAGAGGGAGGGGAGGAGGAGCAAACTAGAGGGAGGGGAGGAGCAAACTAGAGGGAGGGGAAAAGCAAACTAGAGGGAGTGGAGGAGCAAACTAGAGGGAGGGGAGGAGCAAACTAGAGGGAGTAGAGGAGCAAACTAGAGGGAGGGGAGGAGCAAAAACTAGAGGGAGGGGAGGAGCAAACTAGAGGGAGGGGGGAGAAAACTAGAGGGAGGGAGGGGGGTAGCCTGAATAAGAGTTAGAGTAGAAGTAGAGTAGTGTAGGACTGGCCAGAGAGGGATTACTTTGACGCAGTTGGCCAGCTTAAACATGTATTGCAATGCATGTGAACTAAAAATCCCTATTTTAATGCAACATTTGCTGGAAAGGGTGTATAGCACCATGCAGAGGGTTAATTTAGTATTTTTAGTGTTAAAGGGGTGTGACTACATGTTAACACCTCATGGGTGATTGATCTATCTATCTATATATCATTCAATCTATCAAGATAGAGATAGATTAGAGCTGCACGATTAATCGTTAAAGAAATCACAATCTCAATTCAAACTCCCTTAAGTTCTTAATCAGGCATTTCCACGATTCAGTACAGAGCCCTTCTCTGCTCACAGCTGACGAAAAAAAAGGAGATAAAAGAAACATTGCAACATTTGGTTCTTATAGATCAAAGGAATGAACTTGGTCTGCAAAAAAGTTTAAATCGGAGATTCACCCAAAAGTGGAACTTCTTCTCATTTTACACCTTCCTCCCTCTGGGGCCACATTTGGCCGCCGGGCCAGTGGGAGAGAGGAGTGGAGCTTCGCGCATGCGCAGTAGGGTTCCCAATGTGAAGCTGTAAGGCTACACTGCCGAGTTCCCTTACTCGCAATGGAAACCGCTGCAGTGCCAACATCGCTGGACTCCAGGACAGGTAAGTGTCCGATTATTAAAAGTCAGCAGTTGCAGTATGTGAAGCTGCTGGCTTTTAATTTTTGCAGCGGTGGGCGGACCTCCACTTTAACCACTTAAAAAAAACAAGCCTTTATCTGACACTTGTTGCTTCAAATTTGGCCCCTTTTACACTGGGGCGTTTTTCAGGCGGTACAGCGCTAAAAATAGCGCCTGTTCACCGCCTGAAAAAATCCGGCCCCTTTAAGTTCAGTGTGAAAGCCGGCGGGCTTTCACACTGGAGCGGTGCGCTAGCAGGACGGCAAAAAAAAGTCCTGCTAGCAGCATCTTTGGAGCGGTATAGGAGCGGTGTGTTCACCGCTCCTATACCGCTCCTTCCCATTGATTTGAATTGGAAACCGCGGTAAAACCGCGGCAATACGGCGTTCTGCGGGGGTCTTTAACCCTTTTTCGGCCGCTCGCGGGGGTAAAACCGCACCGCGAGCGGCCGAATACCGCGGTTAAAACGACGGTAAAGCAGCGCTAAAGAAAGTGCTGCTTTACCGTCACCGCGGCTCCCGCCCCAGTGTGAAAGGGGCCTTAAAGAGGAAGTAAACCCTGATATGCTTTTACTTTGCAGGGAACAAAAGAGGAAGTAAAACCTAAGGGGCTTGCATGCATCACATACTAGCCCATTATGTGCCACTTACCTGCAAACAAAGCCCCCAATGTCCCCTGCTGGTGGCTGCATCCACCTTCACCCCTCTTCCTTTCGGGGCCGTGGACTCCGGTTCTGTGACTGGCCGGAGTCACGTGACATCACTCCCTAGCGGGAGCCGATGGTCACGGCATGGGCTCTTTAGAAACGGCACGATCGCGCCCTTTCTTCAGTGCGCATGCGCCGATGTCGTCGCAAGCATATATAGGAAATATCTCCAGTACCTACAGGTAAGCCGTATTATAGGCATATCTGTAGGTATAAGTGGTGTGTGTTTACAACCACTTGCCACCCACACAGCAGAGACGATGAGCGCACATCTGCACACAACAGACCCTTGCAGAGCAAACACATGCCCCCTGGACGAATGTCTGTGCAATGCACAGGGGCCCCTTCGACGGCTGACACACCCCCACTCCGCAAACATCTCTTTCCAATCCCAGGAAGTTATCCACTACTTAACAGGTCTCAACCAGCGTCAGTCTGCCCCAGTCAGCTCTTTAGAGCAGGCTGGGACAGAATGAAAACTCGGGACTCATCTAAAACATCTTCATAAAATTTTCCCCAACAGGTGTTTCTCTTACTACCAGAAATCCCTTCTCCTATAAGTTTGTCAATAAAATTTAAAACAAGCTCACAGTTTTGTGGCAGTGTTAGCTAGTGTTAACTCTTTGAATTCCATGATGTATACCATACTTCCATACCAGTTATAGGGTTAATGCTATCTAGTCACCCTTCCCTGCACAGCAAGGGTTAACTGCCCATTCAGTCTGGGGGGGGGGGGGGGGGGGTTAAGGAATAGAGGGAGATACCATGTCTCTTGCCTTTGCAGGCTTCCTCCACGCAGTAGCGTTTCTTTTTTGATGTTCTGGTCGCTGCCTTTCATTGTAAACAATACAGGACCAGCAGTTGACAGGCCTGCCCATGGAGGAGTGTGCTGGCTGCTGGGGGGCAGAAGGAATAGTAATATGTTGGCTGGAGATTAGCTTTAACCACTAGCTGACCAGCTGCCGTCATTCCTGCGCAAATTGCCGTAGCTGTACTTCCGCTCCGTACCTGTACGTCTGGGGACCCGATGCACGTGGCCGGCGGGCAGGACATCTGCTGGCCAAGCGTGATCGCGGGCACGAGAGCCAGAATGGGGATATGTGTGTGTAAACACACACATATCCTCATTCTGTCAGGAGAGGAGAGACAGATCGTAGGTTCCTACTAGTTAGGAACAGCGATTTGGCTCCTCCTCTAGTCAGTCCCATTCCCCCACAGTTAGAAACACACACAAGGGAACACAATTAACCCCTTGAGCGTCCCCTAGTGTTAACCCCTTCCCTGCCAGTGACATTTACACAGTAATCAGTGCATTTTTATAGCACTAATCGCTGTATAAATGTCAATGGTCCCAAAAATGTGTCACAAGTGTCCGATCTGTCTAAAAAATGCAGATCGCCGCCATTACTAGTAAAAAATAATAATAATAATAAAAATGGCATAAATATAGCCCCTATTTTGTAGACGCTATAACTTTTGTGCAAACCAATCAATATACGCTTATTTCAAATTTTTTTTGCCAAAAATATGTAGAAGAATACATATCGGCCAAAACTGAGAAAAAGTTTGCTTTTTTTTAAAAAAAAAAATGGGATATTTATAGCAAAAAGTACAAAATATTGTGTTTTTTTCAAAATTGTCGCTCTTTTTTTGTTTATAGCGCAAAAGCGTGTTCTTTAGCAAGGAACATACATGCCACATTAATAATTATGCTACCAAACCAATCAGTGTGTGCTGTAAATTGCCTCCAGCATTGTTCCTGTTTCTTCTGGAGGCTGCCATTTTGCTGAAGCCCAGAGCGCCTGAACAACAGTAAATCATAAAGCAGAACTAAGCCCATCCATTTAACTGTTTCAAAAAACAGTTACATTCCTGGAACTGTCACATTTGCTTGTGCACTCAACCAAACTGTCAAACCATGAAATGGTGTCAAAACTGATCACATGTGAAGCACCATGGCAGTTTTAGATCAAACAGTAGCTAAGATTGCAGCTTCTTTGGCTGTAAAGGATAGGAGGGTTTAATTCTGCTTTAAGAATGTCAGCAGATTGGTCTCTACAAAATCAGCAGTGCCTAAAAATAGAGAGGAACTGAGCATGTGCAGAGCAGGGTGAGACAGTGTATTACTGGATATTAAACAGTAGGCACTTATTTGTAATGTTTCACATAGCTATACCTGTAAAAGGGGCCAGCCTGAAGTCATCTAGCAGGACTTAAAGTGGAATTTTAGTCAGAAAATTAAGTCTTGCAAGATCACTTCAGGCCAAGGAAGCTGCTTCTGTTAGATCTGCAACTTCCATGGTGCTGCACATGTGATCAGTTATGACACCAGCCATTTGATTGTTTGGCAGTTTGGTTGAAGAAACAAGTAAATGTGTCGGTTAGCAATTCCAGCATTCCAGGAATGTAATCTTTTTGAAACCTTTAAATGGATGGGTTTAGTTCCGCTTTATGATTTACTGCTGCTCAGGGGCTCTGGGCTTCAGCAAAATGGCAGCCTCCAGCAAGAAGAAACAGGAACAATGCTGGAGACAATTTACAGCACACACACATTTTTGTAGCATTCTTACTAATGTGGAATGTAAGTTCCTTGCTAAAGAACATTATTTTTTATCAATTTGTTATAGGTAAAGTTCAGCTTTAATGTTCTGACTAAAGTTTCACATTAACCGCTTGCCGACCAGCCGCCGTCATTGTATTGTGGCAGGTCGGCACGATCCTGCGAACCGTCGTAGCTATACGTCGGCTCACGGGATGGGGATAACAGGCCCGCACCCGCTGCACAGCGGGGGTGCTGATGCTCGTGGCCGACGGTCGCGATGACCGCCGGCCACAAACGATCCTAAGCAGGAGACACAGAACAGGGACAACTGTGTGTAAACACACACTTCCCTGTTCTGTCCTGAGAGGAGTGGCAGATCGTGTGTTCCTATTAGCTAGGAACCAGGATCACTCACTTCCTCTAGTCAGCCCCTCCCCCTTCAGTTAGAATCACCTCCTAGGGAACACAGTTAACCCCTTGATCGCCCCCTAAGGTTAACCCCTTCCCTGCAAATGAAATTTTTACAGTTATCAATGCCTTTTTATCGCACTGATCGCTGTATAAATGCCAATGGTCCCAAAAATGTGTCCAAATTGTCCCATGTGTCTGCCATAATGTGATGTGACCCGATGTCTGCCAAAATGTTGCAGTAACAATAAAAATCGCAGATCGCTGCCATTACTAGTAATAAAAACAATAATAATAAAAATGCTATAAATCTATCTCCTATTTTGTAGACACTATAACTTTTGCGCAAACCAATCAATATACGCTTATTGCAATTTTTTTTTACCAAAAATATGTAGAAGAATACTTATCGGCCAAAACTTAGAAAAAATTAGTTTTTAAAGAAAAAAAAAAAAATGGGGATATTTATTATAGCAAAAAGTACAAAATATTGTTTTTTTTTTTTCAAAATTGTCGCTCTTTTTTTGTTTGTAGCGCAAAAAATAAAAAACGCAGAGGTGATCAAATACCACCAAAAGAAAGCTCTATTTGTGGGGGAAAAAAAGGACATCAATTTTGTTTGGGTACAACTGCGCACGACCGTGCAATTGTCAGTTAAAGCGATGCAGTGCCGCATTGCAAAAAATGGCCCGGTCATTCAGCAGCCAAATCTTCCGGGGCTGAAGTGGTTAAATCTTAATGTTTAGCGGGGAAGCAATAAACAGTCACTTTTATATATTGACTTGAGATGGGTTTTGGACGGTTACACGGTACTTACCAAAGCCACCAGCAGATGGCAGGCGCACCTTATACTGATTGAATTCCCCACACCAAAGATGGTCGCCTAAGCTTCATGTTTGTATTGGGCGTGGCCGGATATAGGAAATGGTCTATTGTGAGGCCGGAAAAAGGAAGTGACATACGGAAAACGTGACAGACAAGTGGCTGTAAGTACTGCGTGTTGTGGGGATTTTTTAACGATTGAAAGTGACGGATGGGGCAAAACTGGATACACTCTACACTATGTAGATATGTGTTCAGAGCGCTGAGTGCGGGCCATGGAAAGCTGCGTGATCTATTAGTACAGTACGTGCATCCTTCGGTGTACAGCACGCCCCAGTATTCAGTGGTTTAGCTACAAAATGAAACTGTCAGGTTATTATTAAAGTGTAAGCTCCCCCTGTATACATGTGTCTGGTGATTGCAGTCAGTAAGGTGTGCTTCCTCTGATGTGGAATAATAATTCTTCCTGCTCTAGAGACGAATGGGGGAATTCATTACAGCCCTTCCTATACTTCTCTGGCTGTTTCACATTGAAAGCTCCTGCGTCAGATTAGAAACAAATCTCTGCCACCTGTTTTGGTGACACATGCAGCAGATTCAGGTAGTCCTTAGCGATTCTGCTATTAAAAAGTATTACTGCATCAGATTAAAAAATTATTATCGTAAGTTCATAGCTATTTAAACTGTTAGTATTTTAAGGTGGAAGTAATTGTAAAATATTAAGAATTGTGATCAGGTAAGCTTTTAATTACAGAAGAGACATGCAATGGGGGAGATTTACTAAAACTGGAGGAATCTGGTGCAGCTGTACATGGTAGCCAATCGGCTTCTAACTTCAGCTTGTTCGAGTAAGCTTTGACAATAAAACCTAGAATCTGGTTTCAATGCAGAGCTGCACCAGATTTTGCACACCCCAGTTTTAGTAAACCCACTCCAATGTGTCTTCTGCAATAAAGTACACCTATCTGCCTATTCGTAATCCTCTGCAGAATGTACACTAACCTGGACATGCGCAGCTCCGTTTACATTCTGACACACTGCCAGTGTGCTGGGATGATTGCACTTCCGCACTGGCCAATCGAAGCGGCCAAAGATTGACACCCACAAGGATCCCGAGAGAATATGCCAGCAAGGGACTCACGGTTGTCGGACCAATGGAACTAAGGTATGTATTTGTGCCTTTTAATTCTGAGGAGTGAGGGAGAGCAAAAAAAGCAAGCAAACAAGCATACTGGCCTATATGGCTGCAGCTGTCCCTGGATGGCTCTAAGACTGACAACTGCACAATCATATGACTGCTGATCACTCAGTTCCGGGTCTTCACTGAGCAGAAAGTGGTTGACTGTCAGTAACTGTCTCTCTGATCTGTCACCCCAGCACTAACTGGAGTGCCAGGTCAAGGAGGGGGAGAAAGCAGCTGGCTCAGCCTTTCAGTGGCATGCTAAGAGGCTGAGCCAGCTGCTGGTGAGGCATCAGGATGGATCCTGACATTATTGCCTGAATCCCTACAGAGCCTGGACTAACTCTGTGATGTTAGCTGACAGCGGGCTTTAGCTTGCTGTCAACTGAATCTGGGTCACAGGAATAAGTGACTTAGAAGAGAAGTATGTCCAAAAAAGCTTTAGCTATACCTCTTGTTTAAGAGCAATTGTAAGTTGTCATGCAGAGATGGATTGATTGCTTGTCCCCATCTGTCACTGGTTGTTGAGGATGCATTCTGCTTGTGGAGAGGTGTTGCAGGCAAGGGAAGAGGTAAGTACATTTTTTCTTTCCAGGTAACACCTTTATATGCACTGTAGGCAGATGTAAGGCTATTATTTTTCCTGGAATGTGGCAACTTGGTAGCCTGATAGAAATGTAATATTGTATAAAAAATTTTTAGCGTTTATTGCAGAAAGCGCTGAGTATTCTGAACGTTTTCTGTGTGATTATTGGGCCTCATTCACACAAGTTGTACATAGCCGTACACCCTTGGAGGGCTGTGTATACACGCATGGGGATGCATTGGTGTTCTGTGCATGTCTCCAATGTGTCAGTGCTTGAACCTAAGCAGCCAGTCACCAGATCAAAACAATAGTATGTTTCAGCTCAGTAGTATGTTTCAGCTCAGAAGCATGAATGGTGAGTGTACCCTGTTTGGAGAGTATGGATTCCCAGGAGACACTAATACCTTGCCCTGAATACCTTATCTTTTTTTTTTATTGTTTTCATACCTCTCTATTTGCTAACTAACCTAAAAAGGGGTAGGCTGTCTAGTATGAAAGCATCGTTTTCAGACATGTATAAATTTCCTGTGGTTTGTTTTCCAGCAGTCCAGAGCCTTCTTGGTGACCAAGTTGTACAAAGATGGCCGCCTACACCTGCATCGCCTGCCGAGTGGCCTTTGCAGATCCTGATATTCAGAGAGCACATTACAAGACAGATTGGCACAGGTACAATCTGAAGAGGAAAGTGGCTGACATGCCTCCAGTGACAGCAGAGAATTTCCAAGAGCGTGTCCTGGCCCAGAGGGCTGTGGTAGAAGAGCAGGGTAAAGAAACAGCCACCTACTGCACTGTATGCAGTAAAAGATTCTCTACATTCAATGCCTATGAAAACCATCTGAAGTCCAAAAAACACCTGGACTTGGAGAAGAAGGCAGCACAGGCAGTCACTAAGAAGGTTGAGATGATGAATGAAAAGAATCTGGAAAAGGGTTTGGAGGCAGAGAATGTAGACAAGGATGCCATGAATGCAGTTATTCAGCAAGCAATCAAAGCTCAGCCCTCTATGTCTCCAAAAAAGAAAGTCAGCACTGCTCAGGATAGTGACATGGCTTCTATTGCAGAAAAACAAGAGCCCAAAGTAAGAGCTAGACCCGAAAAGCCACCCAGATTGCAGTGGTATGAACAGCAAGCAAAGAAATTGTCATCTAAAGAGGATGAGACTGGTTCTGAGGAGGAGGAGGAAGAAGTAGAAGAAGGTAATGCTGTAAACATAGGACATTTATACGTTTTATACACTTTCCATCCAGACATTGGGGTTGATTTACTAAATTAAAATATAGTGTTCACTGCACACATTTTACTAAGCTCTCCAGAGCTTAGAAAATGAGGTAAAGCTTCACTTTGCAAAGAATACCCAATCACATGCAAGGAAAATTTAAAAATCAGCATTTTTGCTTGCACATAATTGGATGATAGAAATCAGCAGCGCTTACCCTCATTTTCTAAGATCTAGAGCAACTGCACTTGCAGTGTACAGTATATTTGCCTTTAGTAAATCAACCCTATTGCTGTAGTGCATCAATATAATGCACCACTATTTGTAATTTGGTGATCCTGGAACACATCTGCTGATAATGCTGGAATACCCTCCTCTCTGCTCGCATATAAAGCCTGATTTTTAAAAATACCAGTGCTAACACGTTTATTACTGCCAGCAACAGATTTCAACCTACCTGAAAAATATCAATGTGGTTATAAATGCAGGAAGTAGCAAGGGGATGTCATAGAGCACAGGATTCAGGAAGTTTATTCCTACTGCCCTCCTAAGAAAGCTGTAAATAGGTGTGTGTGGTTACTTAGGATGGCATAACAGGGGAATATAAACTTAAACCAAACTTGTGTTTTGCCCTCTGCGGGGCCAGACAACAGGTTCACTTTAATGCACATCTCTGCAGCAGCACACAGTTACTTTTCCTTTGTTAATCTGCCACCCGTTCAACCAGCGGGCCCTGTGCAAACTCTGAGTTTCTGTAGTTGAAGCTTATGGAAAGTTGAGGACTTCCGCACCCCCATGTAACCCCGCTGGGCCAATTACCATGAGGATGAGGGTTAAGTGACATGAACAAAGGGATATATCTAACTCCTGGCAGCTGAACGTAGCAGCAGAAGGGCAAAAGTAAAGGTAACTATATGTTGCTGGGGAGGAGGGCATTACAGTGGACATGTTGCATTGCCCTGCACAGGAAAGCACAGGCTGATTAGGATTTCTGAATTTGGTACATCCTCCAAGTTTAGTCAAATCTCTGAATGTTTTCTCTTGTTCCTTGGAATTATACTTTATGCTTACTTTTTTTTTATTTTTCAGAATGGGAGGACATGGAATCGGAAGATGATGCAGACAGTGATGAGGGGATGGAAGAAGATTTAGCTGTTGAAGGCAGTTCTGCTGCTGCTGCAGCTGATAGCACTCCTCCACCTGGTGCAATCCCTGTCACAGAGTGCTTGTTCTGCTCCCATCATTCCCGCTCACTGTTGAAGAATGTTGCCCACATGACCAAAGTCCATAGCTTCTTCATTCCTGACATAGAGTATCTGCAGGATCTTCAGGGTCTTTTTAGCTACTTAGGTCAGTGTTCAGGAAACTATTGAAATTTAACAAAAAAGTTTAAACTGGACCATTGTATACCAATCTATCACGCTTCACTAATTGAATGGTATGTTTACCTATATACAGCTATGGTCACTGCTAGAGCCTGTTGAGCAAAAATATAACCAAATAATATGCGTAAAGCCCAACTCCAGCCAAATGTTATTACTTTTATAAAACACAGGGAAGGATTGGAACTGGTCAGGTTTTTATTGCTGTCTAACACCCCACCAGGGAGATTTTCTCTCACTTCAAATTGGGTAACACAGCAATTAAGAAACCTAATTTAATAGTAAGAAGGGATGGAACCTCCTGGTTGCCATGTGTCCTTGTTGCAGACATTCTAATAACCTCCTTTGTGGCCCATGAGAATGGCAAGGATAATCTTTCCTTCCAAGGAAGCAGTAGTTTAAGCCTGACAGAAGTTCTAATCCTCCTTACAAGGGTTCAATACTGAAAAGACAAGCTTTAGTTGTAGTTCAGCTTAAAGTTGTGTTGATTCCTTGCAAAAGCTGTGTGAGCTGCAGGAACTTTGATGTGTCGTATAACTATTTTCAGTTGTGTTCACTGTGTTGTGTGTTTCCTGATTTTTTTTTTTTTTTTTTTTTTTTTTTTTTTTTAATATATAGGTGAGAAGGTGGGTGTTGGGAAGATATGTCTCTGGTGTAACGAAAGGGGAAAGTCCTTTTACACCACAGAATCAGTTCAAGCTCACATGGTTGACAAGAGTCACTGCAGGCTCCTCACTGATGGTGATGCTGCCCTGGAGTTTGCAGACTTCTATGACTTTAGGTAAGAATAAATCACAAACTGAGACTTCTTTTAATTTCACTGATGCTTTTTCTGTCCCCTTTTTATTCTGTTACATGGGTGAAATATAAACAGGTGCAAGAAAATAGTGCGATTTAACACTATGATAGATTTTATTTAAAAACGTAAGCTGACCATAAACTATTCGATTTTTCTGCAGGTCGACTGAAAGAAACCTAGCAGATTTCTTCTTCCATACTAAATGTGGATGGACAAATCCACCGCTTTGCTATTGCATTCAGACAGCTGCTGTCAGAATACTTAACCACTTCCCACCCAGCCTATTGTCAAATGACGGCTGGGCAGGACATTTGTCGTTCCGGGTGGACATCATGTGACGTCCTGCCGGAGCACTCCACGCACGCACTCACCCGCCCCACGGTCCACACTGCAGTGCGATCTGTCATCGGCTGTGTCCACTGGGCACAACCAATGACTGATCAGTGGTTCGACCCGCTGCTGGTACCATGTGATCATTGCAGTAGATCACATGACAATTGTAAACAATGGATGGTTTCCTTTCTTGTCATTCATTGTATACAATTATGTTCCTAGCTGTGATTGGTCACAGTGATCACGTTAGACAGGACCAATCACAGCCCATCTATACCATGTGATTAGCTGTGGCCAATCACAGCTAATAACAATGCACACTGAATGAATCAGTTTTTCATTCAGTAAAAAAAAAAAACACTGCATTGCTTTGGTCACTGTGTATTAAAAAAAGAAAAATGTAATGCAAAGGGAAAAAAAAGTGTTTTTTTTTTTTTTTTTTTTTTTTCATACTGTCACCAGTCATTGTCCCTGATCACCGCCTGACCAGTGTTGTCATGACAAATTTTGTTAATTTTCCCAAAAAATTACTACTTTAAAAAACTCACATGCTTCTTACTAAATACCTTGGACTGTTTACTTTCCGAAAAGGGGTAATTTGGGAGATTTTTTTTTTTTTTTTGTACTGTTTTGGCATCCCCCCCCTTTTTACTTGCCTGAGCCCACGTTTGAACATGCACATCTGCCCCCATAGGAAGTGGCTTCCTATGGGGGTGCTCACCGGGGAGGAGGAGCCTTGAGCGTTGGTGAGGAACCCGAGAAGAGGAGGTTTGGGGCAATTGCATTGCACAGAGCTAGTAGGTATAAACCTATTTGTTATTTTATTTAAAAAATAAAATGCAAATTTACAATTACTTTTAAAGAGGACCAAAATTTAAAAAAAGATTCCTGCTACTGCAAATTGCACCTTTTAGTAACTTCGCAAGTCTGCCTAAATGAATTCCTGAAATGTCACAATTTACAGCAAGACGTTTTAAAAAAACTACCTCCTTATCATTAACCGCTGTATAGACAAATGATGGCGGGCTGGATCCACTCTCGTTCTGGGCCGACAATATTTGACGTCGCCCAGTCTCACGTCGATCACGTGCCCCTGGGGGCACGCAGCATGGCGACCGTGGGCGTGCTGTGTCCCTGGGACATGCCGCAACACCGATCTCGGTAAAGAGCCAATGACACAGATCTTTACCCATGCGATCAGCTGTGCCCAACCACAGTAAAATTACTTATTTTACAAAATTTTCTGACAAAAACTTATTTTTTTTATTTTAAATATTTAGTCTTTAATTTTTTTGCAAAAAATAAAAAAAACAGCGGTGGTTAACTACCACCAAAAAGCTCTATTTGTGGGAAAAGAATTATTAAAAATTAAATTTGGATACAGTGTTGCATGACCATACAATTTTATCATTCGAAGTGTGACAGTGCAGAAAAATGAAAATTGTCCTAGGCAGGGAGGGGGGTAAAATTTCCCTGTAGGCAAGTGGTTAAAGAACAGTCGTTGAACTGCTGACAAGTGACTTTGACTAGGTTTAGAATTTGTCAGCAGTCTGTTACAGGCAAGAAGAAGAATTTCCTCAGTATTTTTTGCTTCAGTATTCGGACTGCAATATTGTGAATTTGAAGCAAGGAGGGAGACTGCAGTGGGGGTCTGATCTGTATTGGACTTGTGTGATCGCAGCCATGAACTGTACAGGCACCAGGTTTTACATAATTGTGTGTTCTGTTAGCTAGTATCTCATTCCAGGAAGTAAACGCTGAGTGTGTATAATACCCAAACGAAGACAGTGCTGTCCTCATGCAAAAATGAAATAAATACTTGCAAGTTTTACATTTACACATTGCTTAGTATGCATGAACTTAAAGTGTGGCTAAACCTACTTGGTTAGTTATATGGGCAAGTCTAACGCATTTTGTTTTAGTTTTATTTTTTGTGTGGAATGAGCTTGAAATTATTATGACATATTTTTTGTTATCCATAGAATTTCTTTATTAGTATTCAAATGGGCATAAAGTAACAACATCAATGTTGACAAGGACATGCATCTGTATTTAGCCAAAGGAACAGATGAGAAAAGGCCTCTACCATATAGCATACACAGAAGGAATATATTACATAAACTCCTAGCAAGCTATCAAGCAAAAATAAAACTTGCGGGGTTATAATCCTTCCTTACTCTATCCACAATGGGGAAAAAAAAAAAAAAAGTTTAAGTTTTTTACTTTAACACATTTTCCTTCTGTGAAGGAATTCTTCCTAAGGTTCCGTTGGCCTGGCAGTCGTGTTAATAAGTATATAGTTAAAGCAGAACATTACCCATAACAACTTGATAAATAATTATGATCTTCAGTTTTTTTTGCCCTGCTTACTTTTTTTTCTGGGACAGGGATTTAGGTGGTATTGAAGTCAGAGGGTCAGTATAACCAAGAGATAACTAGCATTGGAGGACAAATCTGAGATAAGGGGGTCAATAATGAAATTATCCTCTTTCTCACCATGACATAGACTTCAGGAAGGGTCAGACCGCTGTTCACATATAACAAATTATTATGACTTCTGGTATTGGAACTTTTAGTGTCTGTGCCTTGATTCAGAGTCCTCTCAGCAAGGCAGGTGTTTTGCGCTACCTTTTGACTTTTCTCATTGAGCCTCAATACTGTAAGACACACATGTGTATTCTAATGTTCATGGTATTGTCAGATAGTCATGTTATTTAATGTTCTAACCAAGTTCAGAGTTAGATATAACGAGGAGACTGTCCGCAGTACCTAAATTCATAGAATTAGCGTGGAGAGGCATCTGGAAGGTACTTGAGGGGTCTGTCAGGCTCTAAGGCTGGCCATACACTGTGTGAATTTCACACCATTGCCCCATCAACAGACAGTGCTGACAGGGGAATCCCTCCTGCTAAGTATTATCTGCTCCCAGGGGGAAAGGGGGGGCATTACCCTTGGGAGAGGACAGTGCTTATCACTAGCGGCTATAGCAGCTGCTAGCAATAATCGCAGGAGAATCCGGCAGGCTGGTTGTGCCCAAGCTGATCGATGCAGTTCCTGTGCATATAACTATTCTTATCAGTATATTGATTTGTTTAGGATAAAGGACCCTCCTAACCAGAGATGAGACTGGAAGTACAGGAGTATTTTTATTTAAAAAAAAAATTTCAGTGCTTTCCTTATGTAGTGAAGTGTATTTTTCTCATCACAGCCAAATGCATTAATGCTAAGAGCCATATGATTTCTAAAGATTTACCTACCAGGAGGGCAGAGGAGTAGGTGTTTTACTTCCAAGGAACTTGCTTGGGCATTGCTTCAGAGTTTCTGTTGATGGCAGCTCAGCATCTGTGCATTATAGCTGGATAAACTGAAAAAATTGAACTGTATAGTTAGCTTTGGAGTGTCACAGTTGCATCACAGGTATTGCTTGGAAACTGCAGGCTTGTTGTGCTTCTGCACAGTGTCCTGCTGTTATCTTTTGAAAGCAGAACTGTGAATGTGTGTCAGTGCTAACATTGGTCTGAACTCATGGATATCATTAATAGAGCAGGACGCAGGGGCAGAAGGAAGAACACTATCAGGATCATTATCTGTTATTTTTGCATTCCCATATTTTTTTTTTTTGCATTAGCCACTTTATGAAGTGCTAGGATCTACCATAGGTGGCTGCATTTTGAAGTTCTAGGTTTTAGCCCTCGTTCACACTAAACACTGCTTTGAAATCGTGCGAGTTCATCTGAACTCGCACTATTTCAAAGCCGCATTTCAGTCTGACTTCGGGGGTGACTTGAAAGACTTGCACAGATGTCTATTGAAATCGCCCCTGAAGTTGCCAAACGTAGTGCAGGAACTACTTTTGGAAACCAGTGTGGCGCCGCACCGATTGGAACACTCCTATTGCCCGCAATAGGCTTCGATTTGACATGTGATTTCACTTGTCAAATCATGCAGATGTGAACCGGGGCTTCAGCTGAACTGAACAGGCTGAAGTTAGAAGCTAATTGGATACTATGGACAGCTGCACCAGATTCTGTGTGCACCCGTTTTAGTAAATCTCCCCTATTTAGTTCTAGGTCCTAGGGCTGTGTAGATATCATCAGTGTGCCCATTATACTGCTGTATTTACAGAATATTGATGTGTAAAAAAAATTGTACATAAAATTATTAGGTGAAAATGTGCTAACCTCTGAGTAGGTGAATACAAGAGCAGTACTTATTCAGTACTCTGTGAGTTGTCTACTTGCATATTATTGAAAGACTCTCGATTGGATCTGATCCTGGCTATGCATTGTAAGCTGCTTGTAGGACCAGGCACCTCATTGAAAGAAAGGTTGCAAAGTGTCATTGTGGTGTTAGGAGGCGACAAATACTTTGAAGATTGGTTCTGAGTATTCACTACGCATGCCTGATGTGATTAGAGCGTCTGTTTGTACAATAGGGAAGCCTGATGACCAGTGTGCCTGGTTACTGATGAGCTGTCAGGAAGCAATTAACGAGTCTGTTTTTTTCACTGGAGACTTGTTTGCTAAATGATGTTGACATTCAGGAAGGACTGTGTTGGTCCCTTTATGAACGTTGGTACAGATTGCAGACTGGATTCTTCACATCTACATACGGCAAACAGATTAGTTTAGGCAATGTACACTTGGGATTCAACTGGTATAACATGTACAGGAGGCTTTTAGGAAGCACAATACTTTTCTTGCAGCTTTTAAAGCGGCCTTTATTTCTAGTTTAGATCTTTAAAGCTGAGTTCCACCTGCAAAAATTAACCTACAAATACTGCAGCTGCTGACTTTTAAAATAAGGACACTTGCCTGTCCAGGGCACCTGCGATGTCCTCACCCGAAGCCAACCCATCCCTCGGGTCTGGGTGCAGGCGACGGCATTTTCAGTAAGGGAATCGGGAAGTGAAGCCTTGCGGCTTTCACAGCCTGTTTCCTACTGCGCACGCGTGAGTCGCGCTGTGCATTCTGAATGGCCCCTGCTGTCTACTGGGACCTATGTGTCTCCCAGAAGACAGTGGGGACTGAGGAGGGGCCGGACATGGCGTAGTTCGCTGCAGATTCTGTGGTGCTCTTTCGCCGGAAATGGGAGCAAACGCCTAGATTAGACAGGTATCTGCTCCCACCTGAAAGGTGCCAAATGTGACACCGGGGGGGCGACACCAGATCAGCGTACTGGCTGTCATAATACAATCACTTCCCCCTTTACATGCGGGAACCTTTTATCTTCTGCTCCCCTGCTCTCCCAGTGCTATCTCAGCTCTCATCCACTGGTGTTTCATGTTAAATTGGCAGATTAAGAACCACTAACAAATTGAAGCCAAATTTCAGCTAAAACTTTATAAGAAATTACTGGAAACTTAGTTATTTTTAATTTTATTTATTTTACATTTTATGATAGTTTTTACATAAATAAAAGCTAATCAATGTAAGCACCCTTGTTAAAATGGTTTGTCTCATCTCTATAACTGATACATTTGCTGGAGAGCTTGTTCTTTTCAAAAACAGACTTACAAAATGAAAAAAACTGATAAAAATAGACACGAAACCTAAAAGAAAATGAATGCAGCCATCACACAGTAATTGGTTGTATGTCTGAGCATTTTATTATAATGGATTGTTTAGATACTTCATGTGATTTATTTATTTTTTTCACAGAACAGTAATTGGGTATTTATCTAAGAATTACTTTTTTGAGGGGCGTGTGTAGATCAATCCACACAATATGATTTCAGGTGCATTCAGCCTATATTCAAGACCAGTTGCGAAGTTTCCTGACTATCGATTAGAGTTATAATTTGTTCCTTGATATGCAATGAACTTGCTATGTTGTCGTGGCTGAAGTACAATAAAAAAAATATTCCAATGTGGTAGATTTGTACAGGATTATAAAGATGTCATGATTTAAGCAAAAACTCTTCTAACAGGTCCAGCTACCCCGATCACAAAGAAAAACATGATGTGGAAATGGATGACAGTGATGTACCCGATGAGAAGAATTTTGAGTATGATGAAGAGACAATGGAGCTGGTACTACCATCAGGTATCGGTTGCATAGTCACAGCTTGTTAATCAGTAATTCATTATTCTTGCTTTAATAAAATTGTCTACCAGAAACTATGTACAGCTACATGATGCAGTGTATTATCTGCAAACTCATTGTTCCATAAGTTTTCAAATAATACAGTCTGTGCTCTGTATAAAGGTCTTTGGCTTCAGCTGAGTATCAGTGAGCTGGACGTAAGCCTGGTACACACTGCTATTTTTTTTTTTATATATACATTTTCAACCCAGCGGAATGAACAAAAAAACTGACAGCTCAGGTCGGAGCAACTGTACTAACAATCAGATGTTAGTACATCGACGTACAGTAATGATCATCCCTGTTCTATTGTGTTCTGAGAGTGCTGATCGGTAGACCTTTTTCGGCCATGCCAGAATGACAGGCTTCTGTCGGACTGGCTGCGGTACACATGGGCCAAATGTCAGCCGGTTTCTACTCAACTGGCCGATGCTGCCCGAAATTAGGCCCGTGTATACAGGGCTTCAGTAACCTGGAAATGTGATTTTAAAAAGAAGACGAAGAACTGTTAAATTCAAGAAAATGTATGAAAAAAAAAACAAGAAAAATCTCCAGTAGGCTAGTCGGGCAGGTAGGGCTAAAACCTCATGTTAATGCAAAGGACCAGCAGAAATGTACATTGTGCAGTGTTGCCTGTGCATGCAAGATCAGCATAGAATAGTTACGACGCACTACAAGTACACTTGGAAGGGCAGTCGCTGTAGATCTGAGGGGGACATGCAAGGAAAATAAAAAAAACAGCATTTTTGCTTGTATATGATTGGATGATAAAATCAGCAGAGCTTCCCCCTCATTTCAGATCTTCCCCCTCAGATCTAAAATGACCACACTTCCAAGTGCACTTGTAGTGCAAGGTGGATTGACCTTTTTAGTAAATCAACCCCAATGCCCGAAGTTTTCAATACAGTATAAAAGATGGCCCTTTTTAATATGCTAAGGACTATTGTCTGAGATGAATATTGGATGCTGTTAATCGCTAAACAATTTGAAACACAGACGCATTTCAAACCATTGTTAATCATATTAGTTGAGCAGCCAGTAACATAGTGAGCATGTAGAGGGAAGAGGGAAGTTTGTGTGAACAAATCCTGGAAGCTTATGGCAATTGGTGAAGAAACTGAACAATCTGGATATTACAGCAAAACTGTGATCCAAACATACCTTAATCGCCTGTAAATTTACTTTAAAGGGTAACGCCACATTTATGGGAGAAAATATAGCAACAAAAAAATTAATATAGAACAAATGGCTTTTTTTCTTGTAGCGCGGAGACCAGTAGGAATCGGCAGCAAAGCTTTTGTTAAAATCCCTGTACACTCTAAATTGATTTTTTTTTTTTTTTTTTTTTTTTCTTTTCAACAAAAGTGAAGTTACTCTTTAAGAATCCAGAAAGTGTGTTTTTTGGACGGGCTTCACACTCCTAAGGCCTCATTTACACCTGTGAGCCATGTGCATTTCAGGTGTGGTGCGTAAAAAAATTGCATCTTTGCGTGTCATCGAAAAGCACATTCTATGGAGTTCAGTGGCAATGCAGCCAAAAAACATGTAAAATGTGCCTAAAATGCCATGCATGTAAAATATGTTCAAAGCATTGTATACATAACCTACCAAATGACAATGCGTACGGGATAAGGTTCAGTTTGTTGAGACCTCAGGTTCCCAACTGAGGAATGTCAGTGGGCAACAGGTCTTCCTATTCATATTAGAACGAAAAAAAGGAAAAAATAACCCAACAACAGGTTGAACATCTTCAACTTTAGGCTAATTCTTAAAGGGTAAATATCTATGGATATTGAGATAATACTGCCCTGTATGGCTGAATAGTCTAATCCCCATAAATGCAGGAGATCTACCCCCAAGTTAGAGTTGAGTGGCCCAAAAAGGTCACACTAGTCCCCCATTAATTACACCTATAAATTAACCAGAGTATCCGAAGAGAGAGCCGAAGGCTCCAGAGTAATTGTGTAAGGTAAGGGTTCTGGGGAGAGAGGAACTGTTGAAGAGAGAGGACAGAAAAGGGAAGAGAAGACCAGAGGGGAAGATAGGCGAGGTACAACTGATAGAAAGGTAGATGCATTCCTGTGCCGAAGGACAGAACTCAGTGCTCATTACAAGCAGAAAAAGGTCATATACAGAATTTAAAGGCTAATGTTCATATACATGGCCCAGGGCTCCCAGGTTAGCTCGTATTTCTCAACAGAGTTATGGAAAATGCTTCTCATCTTCTCTTGTGCCATGATCCACAAGATTTTTCACTTACCAAAGTAAATGAGACAGAAGGGCTCTTCCAGGCCCAAGCGATCATAATTTTAGCCCCTAGCAGAATAAACCTAACTACATTTTTTGTAAATTTAGAGGCTTTGAGTATTTGATGATTGATTGATTGAGAAGAGCTGTCCTGGGATCCTGGGGCACCGAAAGTCCATTGAGCCTGCAGATTAAGTGGAAGATTGAGTTCAAGAACCCTCTGATTCCAGGGCACTGCCAGAAGATATGTAGCAGGGAGCCCATATGCCCACACTCTCGAAAGCATAGAGGAGAGACAGTAGAATACATTTTCGTGAGACAAGTGGGTACCAGATGCCAGCGGGAAAAAAACTTTTAGGTTGGCTTCTATCAGCTATATTATGGGTGTCCTTAAATGAACGCTGAAAACAAGAATGCCGATCAAAATTAAGATCCTGTTCTCAACCCAGCATATAGGATGTTTTCTCGTTGGACTCGCCAGTGCCAAGTATATTAGTGAAATGCCTCCCCTCGTCTCCATGATCTTGGAACACCATCGTTCATATGGTGTGACAGTTAATGGACTTGGTTTCGTCACCCATATTGAGTATAAACCGTGAGAGATTTGGGTGTGGGGAACTTCTCAGAGAATGGCATCTCCAGTTTACTCACACAGTGGCTATAAGATAGTGGACCTGAACAGTTGAAGAAAGGCCCTATCCTGTATAAACCCTTGTCTGTCCACCAGTGAAATGCTTGTATATTGTTCCCTGGAGGAAAGAGAGGGTTATGTAAAATATGTGCTAAAGGGTGTCGCGCTGAAGTAATTTTAGGGAGTCGCATAAGGCTATCGAGTGAGACAGACAGGACAATCTAGGACTGGGATATGCAATTAGTGGACCTCCAGCTGTTGCGGAACTACAAGTCCCATGAGGCATAGCAAGACTCTTGACAGCCACAAGCATGACACCCAGAGGCATGATGGGACTTGTAGTTTTGCAACAGCTGGGGGTCCGCTAATTGCATATGCCTGATATAGGAGGTCGGGATTTGGGGGCGCTCCAAATGAGGTAGTCTATACTGAAATTGGGGGTCGATTGTCTCTCCATAGCTACCCAGTCCGGTTTGGCGCCTCTAGAATAGACAATAGAGACCTGAGCTAGTTGGGCTGCCTGGTAATATCACGTGTGTGTGTGTGTGTGTGTGTGTGTGTATGTGTATATATATATATATATATATATATATATATATATATATATATATATATATATATATATATATATATATATATATATATATATATATAAATATATATATATATATATAAAATATAAAAAAAATGTGTGTGTTATAGGACGGTGTCCTTTCTTCCCCCAAACCAATCAAACTATAGCTGATTGTAATCTAGCTAGATGGCCCTTGATTATTGGGAAGGGAGTGGAACAAGTAAAGTATTCTGGGTAGTAATGTCATTTTGACAGTGTGGACACTGCCTAGCCAGGAGAACCCTAGAGATAACCAATGTAATAGGTCAGTAGATGATTTCTTATAGAGAGGGGTGTAGTTAATACCATACAGCTGATCAATCGACGTGGCCAAGTTAATTCCCATATAAGGGATATTTTTATAATGCCATGAAAGAAAAGTGGTCTTTCAGGTGCTCAACTAGGGCATGGGGGGTTTAAACATTTAGGGCCTGTGATTTAGACATGTTAACATGTTGTTCTCAAAATTGCTTCACAATTTTGGTTATTTGGTGTTGAAATGAGGGGGGAGGTGACAAATAGGATATCATCCGCGAAAAGGGCACAGTTATGGGTAGACGGACCACAACTGACGCCATGGATATTAAGATGGTTCCTAATGGCAATGACCAATGTCTCAATGGCTATAGTGAAAATTAAAGGTGACAGTGGACACCTATGCCTAGTTTCTCTAGCTATGGGGAAAGGTTCTGAAAAAATGCCCTTCATTCTGACCCAAGCAGACGGGCAAGAGTAGAAGGCTTCTAGCACACTGGTGAAATTAGGGCCAAATCCCCATATGTTCAATATAGAAAATAGGAAGGACCAAGCAACCGTGTCAAAAGCCTTCTGAAGGTCTAGCGACAGTAAGTAGCCCTCTTGTGGAGTGCCCCCATCCCAGCCCGACTTCATAAGGGAGATCACATCAATTGCTCTCCTTATCTGGTCCGGACCCTGCCTGCCCGGCATAAAGACCACCTTGTCTTTTTATATATTTACCTATGAAAGAGGCTAAGCGATTGGATAAAAGTTTTGCTAGAATTTTCAAGTCATTGTTGACCAGTGAGATAGGCCTGTAGTTCCCCACTTCACTGTGGTCTTTGCCCCGTTTCGGTATAACCGAGAAAAATAGCAGGTAAGTTGTAGGGTCCAAGGGTTTGCCTTTCCTCAGAGCGTTAAAATGCTGGACCATATAAGGTGAAAGAATGTTTACACATTTAAAACCCGTTGGGTCCCGGGGCAGACCTGGTCTGCAGCCCTTTGATAACCTCCAAAAGCTCAGATTCCAGGATAGGGGATTCAAGAAGGGAGCAATGATTATCTGCTAGAGTGGGAATGGGGATCCCCTCCAGGAAGGTGGCAAGGTCTCTAGGGTCCTCATTCTCGTTCTTGCTATAAAGTTTGGAATAGAGTAGGCATGAGTTTGTGGCTTTTCACAAGAGGCCAAAGCCCCCACATAGGTATCTAAAAGAAGGGAAGAAACGTGAAATAGCAAAAAGAGAGGTTGTGAAGGAGAAAAAAAGCTGAACCAGGAACTGGAATCATTCCGTGTTCTTTGAAAACAGTGCCAGTAATGCCAAGTCCCTGTTCCCTTAAAGAGAGTAATAGAAATAAATATGTAAGTATCTATGCATCCTGATACATTCAGGGCACAAGCCTGATGTTTCCCAGGGGATCTAAAGCCCTTGAGTTACAACAGGTTGAGGAGCACTAAAACCGCTCCAGCCTATAAGCCTCGAAAATGTAGCGTAATAATAAACATAGTAATAAGTCTAACATCCGTATTGGATCTTGGGGCCCATTGTCGGCCCTCGCTAAATTAAAGACAACTATTGCTAAGCAAACCGTAACATGAAAGAGTACAATAATTGTCAATTGTTAAGCCATATGGTGCTGGATCATGGAGCACCCAGGAGATTGTGCACCAAAAAGTGTAAAAAAAAAAAAGGGGGGGGCAATTTAAAGAAACGTTGAACCTAACGTAATAGGACAGGAGTACAGTCACAACTCAGTATCCTGGGAAGGTGTACTTCCATCCATCGGACCACAGCCGGTCAGATAACGATCCAGAGGGAGAGTTCACCATCAGGGAGGGTTGGAGTTCCGATGTCTTGTTTCTGTTTTCAGCCAGGCGGGCTGACTGGACGGGGTTGCTTGGAAAAGCTCTGGTGATTGGTTGCCGATTTAAGATGAAGACGATTCTTGGGAGATGATGACCAACTCTTGTAATGATGCAAAGCTGTACGTTTTTATTCCTGAATTGAATTAGCGGACAGAAAGGGAAAGACCACCAGTATTTCAAAGCTTTTTGGGATAGCTCCTCTAAGAGGGGTTTGAGTGATCTCCTGCCTTTGAATAGTTGTGGGAGACAGATCTGCAAATATTTGAACCAGATGCCCTTGTATGGAAAGGGTATCTGAGTCCCGAGCTTTCCTTCTAACTGCATCTTTTACGGCGTAAAAGTGTGGTTTGACCACAATGTCTCTCTTGGGGGGCCATCCTGACGAGGGGCTGGAGAGCCGTGTGTGTGCGCTCTATCCAGCTCCAGTCTGTGTTCTGGAATGTCCAGGGTAAGATCCTTTAATGAGGGATTTAACTGACCCCCCTGAACGTCTATGATCGATTCTGGGAGAACCCGAAAATGATAGCGTCTGCTTTGGTTCTCTAGGTCATCCATTTTTGACAATGCTGTGTCTAGTTGTTCCTGCAGTGATTGGATACAGTTGGTGTTCTGGTTCGCCCTTAGAACTGTTTGGTCCACGGTCTGTTCAATGGCTGCTATGCGCGTGCCTAGACTCTGTAGATCCAATTTAATAGAGTTGGTTATTTGTGCTGCGGTTTGTGCTAAACCATTAGCCAGCATTTCAGAAAACTTTGTGAGGATCTTAGCTATGTCAGGAATCTGGCCTGGAGTGAGGGAAGCGGCCTGCTGCAGAGCATTGATATCTGTAGGGCTATGGAGCGGGGAGTCCAGGAGCCCCTGAAATTATCTGCCCAGGAGTAATTCTGTGGATGCAGGAGAGAGCTGGGAATAGTAAGGCACTTACTGGCATGGATGGAGGACCATAAGCGTCCTGTGGTTCTGGGTGAGGGTCCGCAATGGAGTCTGTATCCTCTGAGTCTCCTCCATGAGGTTTCACGGCCGCCATTTTGGAATGCCCCTGGGAAAGCCGAGCTGGTGGGCGACTTCTCTCCTTTGCTGCTCTCCCAAAATGCGAAGTGGTATCCGCCATGCGTGCGGGTCACGGGAGCAAAGATCTGCTCTTGTTAGCTGGCTCTGAGGCCGTCACTCGGCCAGAGCGGGACGGAGCTCCTGAATCGAGCTGCCGCACATGCGCCGCCTTTTTTTATTTTATTTTTTTAAACCATAAGCATTCACAGAGGGGGGGAACCATAAAGCAAGACTGTATTCGAGAAACATTTCAGGCTGTAATTTCTACCACAGGGGTATTAATAAATACTAAGTGGCATGTCCAACTAGCTACATTTTTATGACTCCGTTTGCCTGAATTTCCTCAAATTGTGGTTCAAAATTAAACAAAGATGCCTATTGGTTTCTATAGGTGGCAAAAAGTTTTCGTGTTGGCACCTTTTTCAGCCATAAGATTGCCATGATTGTTCACTGCAGAGGTTGTGTTAACTTATTTCTTTTGAAAACATGATCTTTATGATGAACACATACTCATATACTGTATATGCGTGTCTACAATACAGTGTTTCATAAGAGGCTAGTAGAAATAAAATAGAGAGATTATGAATATAAGACTATTGGATCTTAATACTGTGCTTTTTTTTTTACTGGTGCCAATGATCAGTGCTAAGCCAAACAGTGAAATGAGCTGACTAGGCAGGATTTCTAAAGCTCCAGCTATTGATTTAAAATTAAAGCAGGGTTAATTTTAGCAGCGATGTAACATTAGGTATTGATTTCAGGTTGAATAAAACCTACATATAGAGAAAAGGGGAGAAGATGGCATGAGACAGAGATGATATATTGTAGCACGAAATTAAATAAATGAGTTTATATACTGGCTTCAAAACACTGCAACAGATCAATATTTTTCTTTGTGATGTAGATTAGTATCTTTAACACATTTTCTAATTGTTTATATAGCAGGTGTCGGTACAGTGACAATGATATTTCTACTTAATTATGAATATACATTTATACTCGTGCAGTTGTGAGGAAAAGGTTACACTGTTATGCTTTGCAATAAATCTTTGCTGGATAATGCAATTGAAAAAGTATTGATTTTTTTTTTATAGCATGTTTCCAAAAGCTTGCATATCCTGCACAGTTGATACAGCTTAGTTCCACCAGTGGTAACATGAATTTTAGCAACCTTTTTAGAAATATCAAACAAACAGTTATGTAATTAATGGTTTAAGTGTAGTCTGTTAGATTTTTGCCATCAACCTTTTCAAAGCTACCACTGAACCCAAATAGTTTTATTTTATGTGATTTGATGGTTGCAAATATATTTGTAAAATGCACATGACTGCACATAAAAATAATTTCGCTATGAATCCTGTTGCTCTGTTTATTTCCATTTAGTTGAACTGCTTGAACATAGAAATATACTAAAACTTTGAAAGAGGGTATTAAAAAAAAAAAAAAAAAAGAATAAAGGCCAGCTATTGCAGCTTCCAGATTTTTATTTGATAAGCCTACTTTCACTCTTCAAATGTGGGTCTCAGGGCAAATGGATGCCTAAGACCATTGATTAGTAGGGCCTATTGGTAAGTTTGTCTGCTTCCTGAAAGTGTATAGTGAAAACGTTTCTTTTAGTTTTGGCTAGAGTAAGGAAAGGCTAATGCTTCGGTTGGGATTTCTCTATCTTTGTACCATTGGGGAAAGTACACTTCACTTCCTGACCTAGAGATAACGAAAGAGCAGTTTCCAATGTGAGTGGAATTTCCCTCCTTAGTTGCTCCCAGAACAGATATTCAATTTCCCCTTTACCCACCCTATCTAAAAAATAAAAAAAAAAAAGTTTTTGCCTAAAGATTTATTATGACAGCATTTTATGTGGTTGAACAGATCATTTAACTACTGGTTTTGTAACATGCTGCAGTTTATAAACAGAAGACATTCATTTTGTTTACAGGTGCTAGAATTGGTCATCGCTCATTAATGATATACTACAAACAAAAGTTTGGATTGTCCAGAGCCGTGGTTGTATCCAGAAACCAAAAAGCGGTGGGCCGAGTCCTACAGCAGTACAGGGCTTTGGGATGGACTGGAGGCACTGGTAAGTTTATTGCAACAGCAGGAGTTGGAAACTGGCTAAACCTAATGACATTTATCAAGTGCAATATAATAGCTATTTGGGACACTGGCAACATAGCAATAGCAGCTTTTGCTGCATTTAAAGTGGTTCTAAAGCCTCAAGGTTTCTTACCTTTCAGGCATTCTATGCAGCAGCCACACCCCCCCCCCCCCCCATATTCTTACCTGATCCCGATCTGATCGTTATGTGCACAAGAGCGGCAGTTCTCGCTGCTGTCTCCCTCCCCATTGAGCAGATTGATAGCAGCAGTAGTCCTTGGCCCCTGCTGCTGTCACTCAAATGCTGTGACAAGGGCGTGGGGGGGGGGGGGGGCAGGGCCCAGTCCCTGTCTCAATAGACAGACTGGGTGGCTTGGAGCGAGCCTGCACAGGTGCCCCTATGGCGTGTGGATTTCCATTGGGGGGCACGTGCCAAAGAGGAAGCTGTCTGGATCCCCAGAAAAGTAGGCTATGCTCTGGGCTGCTCTGTGCAAAACCATAGCACAGAGCAGGTAGGTATAACATGTTTTTTTTTTGTTTTGGTATTTAAAAAAAATAAAGGTTTAACATTACTTTGCGGCCGCTCTGTGTCAGATCACGTACCTAGTTTGTGATCTGTCACTTCCAGGTCTGGGGTCACTTCCGGGTCTGACCCCCTGATCGTTCTGGAGATCAGCAGAACGGCAGTCTACTTGTGTAAACAAGGCTGATCGCGGTTCTTTGAGAAGGGAAGACAGTGATCCTGTGTTTCTGCTAAGCAAGAACACCTGTAGTATTTTTTTTTATATATGTGTGTGTGTATTATAGTAATTGAAAAATATTACATTGCGCTTTTGTAATGGCTTTGATTGACCTGGGTTCCTATTTTATTTTTTTTTCATCAGACTATTTGAGTTATCTAGAAAATTTATTTTATTGCATTCTAAATTTAATTTTATAACTTTTTCTTACACAGGTGGTGCCCTTCAGCATGGTCGTGATATGAAATATATACAGAAGATGAAGTCTAAATGGATGTTAAAAACTGGAATGGCTAATAATGCTACAAAGCAAATGTATTTCAGATCACAAGTCATGTTTTAAATTCCTATCTTTATTTTATTTTTTGGAGAGAGAGATTGTGGTTAGCATTCGATTAAACACTTAATTGCTACTGTTAGTTTATTGTCAACTGTTTACCACTTGCTGCATCTAGTGGTTATCATTGAAAGTTAGGCCAAGTCATTGGGCATTCGCCAGAGGAAGCTACATATGCAACAGTGCCTTACTAAATCTTTTATGTAATAGTCCATCATCACCAACTGCACTACCAATGAGTATCTCAAGCCAGCTATAGTTGTCCTTAAAGTGGAACTTTACCCATAACAACTTGATAAAAAATAAATAAAAAAATTATTTTAGAAAGAAAAGTGCATTCCACATTAATAATTATGCTATCAAAATTTGTGTGCTGTAAATTGCCTCCAGCATTGCTCCTGTTTCTTCTTGCTGGAGGCTGCCATTTTGTTGACGCCCCGAGCCCTCCTGAACAGCATTAAATCATAAAGTGGAACTAAAACCATCAATTTAATGGTTTTCAAAAAAGTTACATTCCTGGAATGCTGGGATTGCAACCTGTCACATTTGCTTGTGTCCTCAACCAAACTGTCAAACCATCAAATGGTTGGTGTCATAACTCATCACATGTGCAGCACCATGGCAGTTGCAGATCAAAGAGAAGCAGCTTCAGCTTCCTTGGCTGTAAAGGAAAGGAGGGTTTAATTGCACTTTAGGCCTCTTTCACACTTGTGTTACTTCAAAGTCGCGCGATTTTACCACGATTTCAAGGAATGCCTGTGTAAGTGGCATCAAAATCATGACCAAAGTAGTGCAGGGACTACTTTTGAAGTCGGAATGACTTGAAGTTGTACTAATATGGATGTCATTGGAAATCATGGGGAACGACTTGTCATGCTACTTTACAGTCCCAAATCGTGGGACAAGTCGTATAAGTGTGAAAGGGGCCTTAAGGCTGTCAGCAGATCGGCCTCTACAAATTCAGCAGTGCCTAAAAAATGGAGAGGAACTGAGCATGTGCAGAGCATGGTGAGACCATTTATTACTGGACTTTAAACAATATAGGCACTTATTTTTAATGTATTACATAGCTATACCTGCAAAAGGGGCCAGCATGAATGACGTAATCTAGCTGTTCGTGGCATGTTGGATTGTACATTTAAGGTATATGATGGTATACTTCTTTTTTTTATTTTTTTTTGCAATAAAATGTGTTCTTTTGGTGCTGCTAAGGTAATTGTACTTTAAAGAAAAATTGCTATTAATTTAAATAAAGATTGCCAAAATACTGACGCTTTGTTTGCATTGTAAAGAGCAAAAAGAGAATCTGTACAAATGTCAGTATATTTACACATAAAAAGTTTTTGTGCAAAGCACAAACAATGCTTACAAATGTTAAGTCAAGAGTGAAGAACAGTACACATTATGAGCTCATACACAAGTACAGGAAACGGGATTGTTCAAGTATCCTGACAGATCCTGTTTTTAGGTTTTCCCTATGCATAGGTAAGTTTGTCCTGATGGTAATGCTGGCGGCTTATTCTGAAACTTAACAGTTGCCATGCTGGTCCTCTGGTTTCAGTACTGTGAGTTACTAATCCAAAACATGACTGCAGATGAGTACTGATCTACATACTTTTTCCAGCACGTTGGAAAATATCGAATCCTAATGACTTCTTTTAGAAGCATGTCAACAACTGCAGAGAAAAGATTTACTTTAATCAGTATCAATGATTCTGTAAATGGGGGTTTTTATCTGAAGGATTGCCTGACATTTGCTACAAGGCTGCAGTCACACTTGAGCATCACGTTTCTGCACATTTTTGTGCATTTTGTTGCAGCATTTGCGCTTAATGCATTTCTGCATTTGCGCTTAATGCATTTCTGCATTAGCCTATTGAAATCAGTATCCTCTATGACATAATTTTTGTTATTGTGGACATATCGGCTTAAAAACATGCGACAAAATGGGCATATTGCATGTTTTTGTGCGATTCAATCCAATTCTATGAGAAAATGCTGCAATCTGAGCTACTAAAGTTCCAAACTTTTCTGAGCTACAGGTGTTGAGCTACAAGCATTTGTGTGTTTAACGTGTGAAAAAGCACCATAAAGGAATATTTGATTTTTATGTTTGAGCTACAAAATGTGCAGGTGATGGGCAGGTGAGTATAGCCCTATAGATTTTTACCACCTAACAGATTATTAGAGTTTTTCCAAAAAATGCTAACCGTAAAACCATCAGGGAGCAGGTCAGCATTAAAATGCATCTGCAGCCAAACTTTGAGTTGTCACCAGAAAAGAAATGGGGGGGGGGGGGGGGTCTTCCAATAGGTATTCATCTCTGGTGACAACCAAGGATGTCCCTCATTTATAAAAGATTTTCCTTTCTGCTATGGCTATGGGACAATAAAGGAAGAAAATCCTTTTTATAGACAAACTCCTTTAAAGTGGTTGTAAACCCTCCACTTTCACTTTAGCTCATTCTAATCTATATATATTTCACTCACTCTTTCTGTTCCCTTAGAAACCGCCCTGCAATCTGTAGTGACGTCGGCCATGCTTGCGCATTTCATAGATTCTTTAACGGCACGCTATGTGTGCCGTTTCACTATCCTCTGCATGCCATAGACTTTCATTGAAAACGGCACAGAGAAAGAAGCCTTGTGATGCTGTGATCTCATCCTCTCCTTCCTGGTTCTCCCCCCCTTGTCTGTATAAGACGTCACACAGGGGCAGTGAACCAGGGCTTCACAGAGGGTGATTTGCCTTCATCAATGGCTTGGCTCGGTTGCCGTAGTAATGACAATCGAGAGAGGCTTGGTTTAGACTTGGACAGGAAATCAAAGTAAGGGCGGGAATGACGTCCACAAAAGATTCATCAATCAGTAGTAATAATGGTGTGGTAAATATCCGGAAGAAACTGAATTTTAAAATGGTGAAATAAGGTATTTTACAACCTAGTTTTTGTCATATTTAAATGTGTATGACTTGCCAATACATTCCAGGATCATTATATTTAAAAAAGAAAAAACATACAGGGTTTACTTCCTCTTTAACCACTTCCCGACTGCCCCATGTACATATACGTCAGCAGAATGGCACGTGCAGGCAAAACCACGTACCTGTACGTGCCATTCTTCCGGCGGGTGGGGGGTCCGATCGGACCCCCCGCCCGGCCGGCGGGGACGGTCGGCATCGCTTCAGGAGCGATCCGAGATGAGGGGATGGCCAGTGGTTTCTGGCCACCCCCTCGCGATCGCTCCTGGCAAATGAAATGCTTCCCCTTCCTGTCTATTGCATAGATAGGCAGGCGGAAGTGATGTCACGCTCGGTGCGTCGGTCTATCTGACCGGAATGCCGAGCTGTGAACACTCTCACAGGTTAGTGCACAAACAGTACACTGACACCAGTACACATAGGCACACAAAACCCCCCCTGCCCCCCCAGTCACAGTGTCACTAATTGCAGTGATCATTTATTTACTGATCACTGCATTTAGTGTCAGTGTGACTGCAATAACTGTCAGGGCAGTTAGTTTTAGGTCCAAGGTAGCCCCCTCCCCCCCCCTAATAAAGGTTTAACCCCTTGATTGCCCCTAGTTAACCCTTTCACCCCCTTTTGCTAGTGTCACTAAGCGATCGTTTTTCTGATCGCTGCATTAGTGTCACTGGTGTCGCTAGGTAGCCAGTTTTTTTTTTTTATGTTAACCGCCATGTTTATATAGGTTCATAAATAGGTTTATAGGTCAGGTACCCCCATATTACAACCTAAATAAAGGTTTTAACCCCCTGATTGCCCCTAGAGTTAACCCTTTCACCAGTGATCACCGTATAAGTGTCACTGGTGACGCTGGTTAGCCAGTTGGTTATTTAGGTTCCCCGTCAGGTTTTTATATAGCGTCAGGTACCCCATATATTACCTAATAAAGGTTTTAACCCCCTGATTGCCCCTAGTTAACCCTTTCACCAGTGATCACCGTATAACTGTTACGGGTGACGCTGGTTAGATAGATTGTTTTTTATACTGTCAGGGCACCCGCCATTTATTACCCAATAACGGTTTAACCCCCTGATCGCCCGGCGGGTGATATCAATTAGGTTTTAGGGTCAAATAAGGTCTGCGTCGCCCCAGGTTAGTGCCAGTACCGCAAACACCCACGCGCAAAGCATACACCTCCCTTAGTGGTACAGTATCTGAACAGATCAATATCTGATCTGATCTATACTAGCGTCCCAGCAGTTTAGGGTTCCAAAAAACGCATTGTTAGCGGGATCAGCCCAGATACCTGCTAGCACCTGCGTTTTCCCCCCCCCCGCCCAGCCCACCCAAGTGCAGTATCGATCGATCACTGTCACTTACAAAACACTAAGCACACATAACTGCAGTGTTCGCAGAGTCAGGCCTGATCCCTGCGATCGATAACATTTTTTTTTGTGGTAGCGTTTTGATTCAGTCGCTAACAGTCAGGAGCTTTTTTACCTGTAAATCTCAAAAAAATAGTTGTCGTTTTATTGTTCTCTCTCTCTCTCTATTCTCTCTCTATTGTTGCTCTTTTTTTACTCCATTCTATTCTGCAATGTTTTATTATGTTTTATCATGCTTGCTTTTCAGGTATGTAATTTTGTTTACTGTGTTTTAGTGTTAACCATTTTTTTGTTTTCAGGTGCGCCATTCAGTTGCAGCGTGGATTTATTTGTCTTGACAGCAACAGCGTTTGCTCCCACGATACATAAAGCCGCGACTCCAACGCTGTAGGAGGTGATTTCACCACCACAGTTAAAAAAAAAAGAGGATATGTGCCGAAGCATGGGGGCAGCAGGGGGGGAGGAGCGATTGGCTCCTAATGCCACGTACATACGGTCGAAATTCCGACGGAGCCTTGCCCCGTGGAAAAGTGCGACCGTGTGTACACGGCATAACTTTTGCGGGAGGATGCCCCCATGCATCGGCATATATAAATGGTGCATGTATGCCCATCATTAGAAGTGGGTGGATGAAGGGAGGTATTCTAATGGTGGGCATACCCACCAATCAATCTCTTTTTTTGTTTAGCCAAGAGGCTGCATGAAAAAAAAAGATTACAATATATGTCCAGTATGTTGCTGGACTTTGAATGGTTATACCAGATGCCTGCAGGTTTAGGTATCATCTTGGTATCATTCTTTTCAGCCAGTGATCGGCTTTCATGTAAAAGCAATTCTAGCGGGTAATTAGCCTCTAGACTGCTTTTACAAGCAGTGGGAGGGAATGTCCCCCCTCCCGGATATAAACCGCGCCATTGGGAAATTGGGAAAGCGTTTTATCACACCGATCTTGGTGTGGTCAGATGCTTTGAGGGCAGAGGAAAGATCTAGGGTCTAATAGACCCCAATTTTTTTTCAAAAAAAGAGTACCTGTCACTGCCTATTGCTATCATAGGGGATATTTACATTCCCTGAGATAACAATAAAAATCATAACAAAGAAAAAAAATGTAAGGAACAGTTTAAAAATAAAATAAAAAAAGCTAAATAAAAAAAAAAAAAAAAAAAAAAAGCACCCCTGCCCCCCTTCTCTTGTGCAAAGGCGATCACAAGCGTTGGTCTGGCGTCATATGTAAACAGCAATTGCACCATGCATGTGAGGTATCACCGCGAAGGTCAGATCGAGGGCAGTAATTTTAGAAGTAGACCTCCTCCGTGAATCTAATGTGGTATCATGTAAAGGCTTTTAAAGGCTTTTAAAAATGCATCACAAGAAAAAATTGCGCTGGACCTACCAAGATAAAAATAAATTTAAAAAGGAAAAATAATGATAAAGATAAAATAAAATAAAATAAGCAGCAACCATATGTGATAAGCAAAAATATGAAAATGTGAAAAAAGAGGGCTGCGCTAAGTGTGAAAAAATATAAATCGTGAAAAATGACAGTAAAGATTATATCAACCAATAATAGTAATGGTGAAAATAATAATGACCAGACTGATAATATCACCCAAATATGAATAGACAAAATATCAGTGTGCAATAAGGACCGTTATTTACCCGTCATGGATAACAACAGTCTAAAGTATCACAAATAGTGACAAAACTCAAACAGAAAATGTCCAAATGTGACCAAATATCCAAACAGGAACAGCGACATCAACTCTGGTGAAGGTGTTTTTTCAGAGAATGGAGTGACAAGTACTGTGATGATCCCACCACCAGACAAATTGCAGGCTTACCAGATCGAATAAGGGAAATCGCATGTGGCTAAAACCCAGCCAGGGCCTTGTCCTCCATCTTGTCAAGGTTCCACCCCTCCAGGTGTACGGCCTCAGGTATGGATGTTGGTAGCTTCAGATGCGGGTAAACCATAGACCTCACCGATGATGGTGTTGGTTCTTAGACCCTGTGTCTATAACGGTTGGTCAGTTCTCCACAAAAATGACCCAAAAAGAAAAAGGGGGGGACAAAGAGGACACACCATGGGTGGAATCCAACTAATTTATTTGGCTAAAAACCGCCAAAAGGCGCAAAATACAAAACAGAGTAAAAAAGAGTTTAAAATTTGCGGCCGGCCGGCAGCAGTACACGCCCGTGTCTATTCATATTTGGGTGATATTATCAGTCTGGTCATTATTATTTTCACCATTACTATTATTGGTTGATATAATCTTTACTGTAATTTTTCACGATTTATATTTTTTCACACTTAGCGCAGCCCTCTTTTTTCACATTTTAATAATGTAGTTTGTCGCCACTGCGTGTTTGTGCGCAATTTCAAAGCATGTCGTGTTTGGTATCCATGTACTCGGCCTAAGATCATATTTTTTATTTCATCAAAAATTTGAGCAATGTAGTGTGTTTTAGTGCATTAAAATAAAAAAAAGTGTTAAAAATGCAACACCCACCATTTTAATCTGTAGGGCCTTTGCTTTAACAATATATATATAGTGTTTGGGGGTTCAACGTAATTTTCTTGCAAAAAAAAAATATGTTTTCATGTAAACAAAAAGTGTCAGAAAAGGCTTTGTCTACAAGTGGTTAGAAGAGTGGGTGACGTGTGACATAGGCTTCTAAATGTTGTGCATAAAATGCCAGGACAGTTCAAACCCCCCCCCCCCCCCCAAATGACCCCATTTTGGAAAGTAGACACCCCAAGCTATTTGCTGAGAGCAATGTTGAGCCCATTAAATTTTTTATTTTTTTTGTCCCAAGAGATTGAATAATGAAAAAAAAAATATATATATTTTTTTTTTTTTACAAAAAGTTGTCACTAAATGATATATTGCTCAAACATGTCATGGGCATATGTGGAAATACACCCCAAAATACATTCTGTTGCTTCTCCTGAGTACGGGGATACCACATGTGTGGGACTTTTTGGGAGCCTAGCTGCGTACGGGACCCCAAAAACCAATCACCGCCTTCAAGATTTCTAAGGGTGTAATTTTTTTATTTCACTTCTCACTGCCAATCACAGTTTCGGAGGCCATGGAATGCCCAGATGGCATAAAACCCCCCCAAAATGACCCCATTTTGGAAAGTAGACACCCCAAGCTATTTGCTGAGAGGTATTGTGAGTATTTTGCAGATCTCGCTTTTTGTCACAAAGTTTTGAAAATTGAAAAAAGAAAAAAAATATTTTTTTTTCTTTACTTTCTTCATTTTCAAAAACAAATGAGAGCTGTAAAATACTCACCATGCTTCTCAACAAATAGCTTGGGGTGTCTACTTTCCAAAATGGGGTCATTTGGGGGGGTTTTGTGCTATTTTGGCATTTTATGGCCTTCGAAACTGTGATAGGTAGTGAGGAGTGAAATCAAAAATTTGCACCCTTAGAAATCCTGAAGGCGGTGCTTGGTTTTCGGGGCCCCGTACGCGGCTAGGCTCCCAAAAAGTCCCACACATGTGTTATCCCCATACTCAGGAGAAGCAGCAAAATGTATTTTGGGGTGCAATTCCACATATAACTATGGCATGTGTGAGCAATATATCATTTAGTGACAACTTTTTGAATTTTTTTTTTTGTCTTTATTCAATCACTTGGGACTAAAAAAAAAATATTCAATGGGCTCAACATGCCTCTCAGCAAATAGCTTGGGGTGTCTACTTTCCAAAATGGGGTCATTTGGGGGGGTTTTGTACTTCTCTGCCATTTTAGCACCTCAAGAAATGAGATAGGCAGTCATAAATTAAAAGCGGTGTAAATTCCAGAAAATGTACTCTAGTTTGTAGACGCTATAACTTTTGCGCAAACCAATAAATATACGCTTATTGGCATTTTTTTTACTAAAGACATGTGGCTGAATACATTTTGGCCCAAATGTTTGACTAAAATTGAGTTTATTAGATTTTTCTTATAACAAAAATTTGAAAATATCTTTTTTTTTCAAAATTTGCGGTCTTTTTCCGTTTATAGCGCAAAAAATAAAAATCACAGAGGCAATCAAATACCATCAAAAGAAAGCTCTATTTGTGGGAAGAAAAGGACGCAAATTTCGTTTGGTTACAACATTGCATGACCACGCAATTACCAGTTAAAGCAGTGCAGTGCGAAATTGAAAAAAGACCTCTGGTCCTTTGGCTGCCAATTGGTCCGGGGCTGAAGTGGTTAATGTGGACAGTTCAGTTTAACTCCCCATGGCCACATGCTTGTGCTGCTATGGTTATGGAAGTACAGTAGCGTACCTTTTTTAATGTGCATTTGGCAACTTTTACAACAGTAAAACTTAGTGAGCGTTACTATGCTGCTATTAGAATTGTATTTCTCATTTACAGGGTGGCAGCCCCAACTTGCCTATTGCTAGATATGAGTATTCCTGGGTGAGTTTGGCTAGCCTTTTTGCCTGGCGACTAATGTAAGAACAGTTATTCTGTAACTGCAGGCAACCCTCCTTATTAGTTTATTGCACCATGTGCAAGGTTGCGCTTGGCACAGGAATGAGTTGTGCCTTATGCGTTTCTCTTCGATCCAAGGCAGATTCACTTGTGCCAGTGGTCATTTTTTACTTTAAAGTGGTTGTAAAGGTGGTTGATTTTGTCACCTTAATGCGTTCTCTTTAGAGAAAAGGGAAGTAGATGTGGCGCTGTTCTATTTAATTCATACAGATCTACCTTACTGAATGAAATATGGAGGGGATTGAAATTAAATATGAAGGTGATGAATTCAATTAAAATAATTCTATGACTCAATTAAAGAAATGGTAATCCAATAAAAAAATGCTGTTGTCATTATCAAATGTGTGTTCATACACCTGTGATTATATGTAGCAACTAAGTCAGTCACTTGTGCTCAAAAGGGGACAATCGATAAACAATTAATACTATTCCAAACATTTGTAAATGGAATATATATCAGAAGTGAGAATATTACAAAGTGAAAATATAAATAGTGACATTGAGTTCCAAAAAAATTTCATAAATGAACCATAAAAAAAATATATAAATAGAAGCAAAATGGAAAACTTTTAGTCCCGGTGATTCAAAAATAAATATTTAGTGTTCATTTAAGTGCTTGGTGCTGGTGAAAGAGCGTTGGTCTAAATCGCTTTTCAAACAGTGATCACAACATGCGTGTCTTATCCGTGCTCTTATTGTGGCTGCACTCACCAGAATTTTCTCCCCTCCTGGGGTATAGAGTATTCACAGTATTTGCCACTGTGTAGCACTCTAAAGGCTAGCCGCTCCACAATATTCTGATGATGCTCCAATCATATACCCTGTATAGGAGAAAGGGATCCCAATAGTGTAATACTATTTACAACTTTTTATTTCATTTAAAAATGTGGAAATGTACTCACATTTAATACAAAACAATAAAGCATGTATTGCTGACACTAGTGGTGATGACCGTGGGTGATGCAAGAACGTGTGTTAATCCTACGCGTTTCGTCATCTGGCGCGTACATGCATGCTTGCCTCACCTTCTTTTTATAATACACCGTGATCTGCATAATTACGGCAGCCATTTTTGATGAGCTATTGCAGACCGAAGACCACATATGGCTATTCTATGTGAAACTATGGCGGCCATTTTTGGTAAGATTATTCAGACTGAAGTCCTTTAGAATTATGGCAACACCGCCTTAATGTGTACAGCTACTGTACACATTAAGGCGGCGTTGCCATAACTCTAAAGGACTTTTTTTTTCTCTTTTCTCTATCTTTCTTTTTATTGACAATATTTTTCAATTTCAAGTTTTATAAAAAAAAAAAACACCACACACTCAAATACAACAAAAAAAAGCAAAGGGGTGAGCATAGTGCCACAACAACACATCAGTTTAATACATAGCTATTTTAATACCATCCAACCATATATCTTCCTGTTAATTTTACAAATGCATATATATGGAAAAATCAACATTTATTATTTATATAAATAATTGTATAACAGTGTGTACATTTGCTGTCCCCTAAAAATAACACACAGCCATTAATGTCTAAACCACTGGCAACAAAAGTGCGTACACCCCTAAGTGAACATGTCCAAATTGGGCCCAAAGTGTCAATTTTGTGTGGCCACCATACTTTTTCAGCACTGCCTTAACCCTCTTGGGCATGGAGTTCACCAGAGCTTCACAGGTTGCCACTCCTTCATGATGACATCATGGAGCTGGTGGATGTTAGAGACCTTATGCTCCTCTACTTACCGTTTGAGGATGCCCCACAGATACTCAATAGGGTTTAGGTCTGGAGACATGCTTGGCCAGATCATCACCTTTAACCTCCGCTTCTTTAGCAAGGCAGTGGTCATCTTGGAGGTGTGTTTGCGGTTGTTATGTTGGAATACTGCCCTGCGGTCCAGTCTCAAAAAGGAGGGGATCATGCTCTGCTTCAGTATGTCACAGTACATGTTGGCATTCAGTGAATTGTAGCTCCGCAGTGCCGTCAGCACTCATACAGCCCCAGGCCATGACAGTCCCACCACCTTGCTTTGTACTCACTTGTCTTTGTACTCCTCACCTGGTTGCCGCCACATATGCTTGACACTATCTGTACCAAATAAGTTTATCTGGGTCTCATCAGACCACAGGACATGGTTCCAGTAATCCATGTCCTTAGTCTGCTTGTCTTTAGCAAACTGTTTGAGGTCTTTCTTGTGCATCATCTTTAGTCTTCCTTCTGGGATGACAGCCATGCAGACCAATTTTATGCACTGTGCAGCGTATGGTCTGAGCACTGACAGGCTGACCCCCACCCCTTCAACCTCTGCAGCAATGCTGGCAGCACTCATACGTCTATTTCTCAAAAACAACCTCTGGATATGACGCTGAGCATGTGCACTCAACTTCTTTGGTTGACCATGGCGAGGCCTGTTCTGAGTCAAACCTGTCCTGTTAAACAGCTGTATGGTCTTGGCTACCATGCTGCAGCTCAGTTTCAGGGTCTTGGCAAACTTCTTATAGCCTAGGCCAGTGATGGCGAACCTTGGCACCCCAGATGTTTTGGAACTACATTTCCCATGATCCTCATGCACTCTGCAGTGTAGATGAGCATCATGGGAAATGTAGTTCCAAAACATCTGGGGTGTCAAGGTTTGCCATCACTGGCCTAGGCCATCTTTATTTAGAGCAACAATGCTTTTTTTCAGATCCTCAGAGTTCTTTGCCATGAAGTGACCAGTGAGAGCGATAACCGCAAATCCTGCTCCCCAGTCACACCTGAGACTTTGTAGCACTTGAGTCACGTGACACTGGGAGGGAAAATGGCTAATTGGGCCCAATTTGGAGCTTTTCACTTAGGGGTGTACTCACTTTTGTTGCCAGCGGTTTAGACATTAATGGCTGTGTGTTGCGTTATTTTGAGGGGACAGCAAATTTACACTGTTATACAAGCTGAACACTCACTACTTTACATTGTAGCAAAGTGTCATTTTTTTAGTGTTGCATGAAAAGATATAATAAAGTATTTACAAAAATGTAAAGGGGTGTACTCACTTTTGCTCAATACTGTAAATATTCACAGCCTTTGCTCAATACTTTATTGAAGCACCTTTGGCACCAATTACACTCTCAAGTCTTTTTGAGCATGATGCTACAAGCTTGGCACACCTATTTTTGGGCAGTTTCTCCCATTCTTCTTTGAAGGACCTTTCAAGCTCCATCAGGTTGGATGGGGAGCGTCGGTACACAGCCCTTTTCAGATCTCTCCAGAGATGTTCAATCAGGTTCAAGTCTGGGCTCTGGCTGGGCCACAAAGACATTCACAGAGTTGTCCCATAGCCACTTCTTTGTTATCTTGGCTGTGTGCTTAGGGTTGTTGTCCTGTTGGAAGATAAACCTTCGCCCCAGTCTGAGGTTCAGAGCACTCTGGAGCAGGTTTTCATCAAGGATGTGTCTGTACATTGCTGCATTCATCTTTCTTTCGATCCTGACTAGTCTCCCAGTTCCTGCCACTAAAAAACATCCCCACAGCATGATGCTGCCATCACCATGCTTCACTGTAGGAATGGTATTGGCCAGGTGATGAGTGGTGCCTGGTTTCCTCCAGACATGATGCTTGCCATTCAGGCTAAAGAGTTCAATCTTTGTTTCATCAGACCAGAGAATTTTGTTTCTCATGGTCTGAGAGTCCTTCAGGTGCCTTTGGCAAACTCCAGGCGGGCTGTCATGCGCCTTTTACTGAGGAGTGGCTTCCGTATGGCCAATCTACCATACAGGCCAGATTTGTGGAGTGCTGCAGAGATGGTTGTTCTTCTGGAAGGTTCTCCTCTCTCCACAGAGAAACGCTGGAGCTCTGTCAGAGTGACCATCGTGTTCTTGGTCACCTCCCTGACTAAGGCCCTTCTCCCCCAATCACTAAGTTTGGCCTGGTGGCCCGCTTTAGGAAGAGTCCTGGTGGTTCCAAACTTCTTCCATTTCTGTATGATGGAGGGCACTGTGCTCATTGGGAACGTCAATGCTGAAGAAATGTTTATGTACCCTTTCCCAGATCTGTGCCTCGATACAATCCTGTCTCGGAGGTCTACAGACAGTTCCTTGGACTTCATGGCTTGGTTTGTGCTCTGACATGCACTGTAAACTGTAGGACCTTATATAGACAGGTGTGTGCCTTTCCAAATCATGTCCAATCAACTGAATTCACCACAGGTTGTAGAAACATCTCAAGGATGATCAGTGGAAACAGGATGCACCTGAGCTCAATTTTGAGTGTCATGGCAAAGGCTGTGAATACTTATGTACATGTGATTTGGTTTTTTATTCTTATAAACTTGCAAAGATTTCAAACAAATTTCTTTTACATTGTCATTATGGGGTATTGTTTGTAAAATTTTGAGGAAAATAATTGAATCCATTTTGAAATAAGGCTGTAACATAACAAAATGTGGAAAAGGTGAAAAGTTGTGAATACTTTCCAGGTGCACTGTATCATAACCTGCGGCTGAATCTGCCACTGTATGTACTGTAGGTTCACCACCAACAACTCCATCAGAAGTGTGAGAAATGCCTGATATTTTGTAAGCTCACATGGCAGACTTGTGTGCAGAAGGTTTGCCAGAGTAAAAAAAAAGTGGTTTGACATTGCTTTCTATTGCAGGGAGGCTGTGAGGTTTTTTTTTTTAACAAATGGTGAGGCTGTGAGGTTTACCTTTTCTCCTACGGCTTCTTTTAGCCAGACTGATTCCCTTTTTTGTCCATCCAGATGGTCTTACAAGTTGTTCTGTTTCCAGATGCACTAATTTAATTGGCTTCACAGGTTTTTGTTCAGGCCTATGCGTTTTCATATAAAAGGTCAAACCTTTTCCCATTAACCACTTCAATACAGGGATTTTAAACACCGTTCCTTACCAGAGCACTTTTTGCGATTCGGCACTGCGTCGCTTTAACAATTGCGCGGTCGTGCGACGTTACACCCAAACAAAATTGACGTCCTTTTTTTCCCCACAAATAGAGCTTTCTTTTGGTGGTATTTAATCACCTCTGCGGTTTTTTTATTTTTTGCGCTATAAACAAAAGAAGAGCGACAATTTTGAAAAAAAACACAATATTTTTTACTTTTTGCTATAATAAATATCCCATTTTTTTTTAAAAAACTATTTTTTTTCCTCAGTTTAGGCCGATACGTATTCTTCTACATATTTTTGGTAAAAAAAATCGCAATAAGCGTATATTGATCGGTTTGCGCAAAAGTTATAGCGTCTACAAAATAGGGGATAGATTTATTGAATTTTTTTTTTTTTTTTTACTAGTAATGGCGGCGATCTGCGATTTTTTTTTTCGTGACTGCGACATTGCGGCGGACACTTCGGACACTTTTGACACATTTTTGGAACTATTCACATTTACACAGCTATAAAATTGCAATGATTACTGTGTAAATGTGACTGGCACTAGGGGGCGCTGCAGGGGTTAATGTGTTCCCTATAGGAGTGATTCTAACTGTGGGGGGAGGGGACTCAAGGGGAGGAGACCGATCATGTGTTCCTCCGTACTGGGATCACATGATCGGTCTCCTCTTCGCTGACTGTGTGTAAACACACAGCTCCACGGTCCCGCACGGTCCCGTTGTTTTAACGGGCAATCGCGGGTTCGCCGGGCACTCGCACCGGGTCCCGAGCGATGCCGCGGGCACGCGCGCGCGCCAACGGCGGCGCGCACGCGCCCCCCAGGCGGCCGGGAATGCGAGGACGTCATATGACGCCCACCCAGGATGGGAGATCCACCTTGTGGGCGTCATATGACCATAAGGCGGTATTGAAGTGGTTAAAGCCCACTCAATTAGGCTGGAGAATGTTTCTTGAACTTTTCGTCACCAGGCCTTGGTGTCACAGATTTATAAAGCTGCCACCTGGTCTTCCATATGTACAGTGTGCTGCATAAATTAGTACACCCCTTTTGAAAAGTACGATTTTAATCAATATCTCAATGAACAATTTCCAAAAAATTTACAAAACTGAGTTTTATAGAACATTTGTTCAGCTCATTACATGAAAGTAAGGTTAATAATATAACTTGGATTACAAAATCTTCAGTTTTACTCAAATTAGTTGATGCATAAATGAATACACCCCACAACAAAAACTACTACATCTAGTATTTTGTATAACTGCCATGGTTTGTAAGGACAGCACCGAGTCATAGTTGCAACTATCTTTTTCCATTCTTCAAGAACAACCTCTTTTAGGGACTGGATGCTAGATGGAGAGTGATGCTCAACTTTTCTCTTCAGAATTCCCCATAGGTGTTTGATTGGGTTCAGATCAGGAGACATACTTGGCCACTGAATCACTTTTACCCTGTTCTTCAGAAATGTAACAGTGGCTTAGATGTGTGTTTTGGATCATTGTCATGTTGGAAATGTGCATGACGATCAAGGACACAGAGTGATGGTAGCATCTTCTCTTTCAATATAGAGTAGTACATCTTCAAATGCATGATGCCATCAATAAAATGCAGCACCCCAACACCAGCAGAACTCATGCAGCCCCACAGAAGGACACTGCCACCACCATGTTTCACTGTAGGCACCATGCATTTTTCTTTGTACTCCTCACCTTTGCAACGCCATACAGTTTTGAAGCCATCAGTTCCAAAAACATTTATCTTGGTCTCATCACTCCATAGCAGTGTTCATCAACTCCAGTCCTTAAGGCGCCCCAACAGGTCATGTTTTCAGGCTTTCCATTATTTTGCACAGTGATCAGTTTCACTGCCTTAGTAATTACCATTACTTTGTTTAATCTGAGGGAAATCCTGAAAACATGACCTATTGGGGCGCCTTAAGGACCAGTGTTCAGAAACACTGCTCCAGAGTACAGTGTCCCAGTAGTTGTCTTCTTTTTCAGCATTGGCCCAGGCAAATTCTAGGCAGTCTGTTTTGTGCATGTGCTTTAGAAGAGGCTTCCTTTGTGAACAACGCCCATGCATCCCATTCCTCTGCAGTGTATGCCGTATTGCGTAATGGGAAACCATCACCCCAGTTTGGCTTTCTACTTCTTTGGCTAACTGCAATGTACTTGCATTGTGATTTTCTTCAACCCTTCTCATCAGAAGACGCTCCTGTCGAGGTGTTAACTTTAGTGGATGGCCTGGATGTTTGTGTGAGACAGTTGCAGTTCCATCTTTGTTACATTTTTGTATCACTTTTGCTACAGTATTCTGACTGATTATTTTCTTTCTCAGGCCCTGTGACATTTCTCTTCCATGTGGTACCATTGCTGACAGCATGAAATGGGAAGGGGTTTTCTTTGGTAACCACTTGACCACTGGGCACTTAAACCCCCTTCCTAACCAGACCAATTTTCAGCTTTCGGTGCTCTCACATTGTGAATGACAATTACTTAGTCATGCAACACTGTACCTTTATGAAATTTTTGTCCTTTTTTTTCACACAAATAGAGCTTTCTTTTGTTGGTATTTAATCATCGCTGTTTTTTTTATTTTTTGCGCAATAAAAGAAAAAAGACTGAAAATTCTGTAAAAAAAATAATTTTTCTTTGTTTCTGTTATAAAATTTAGCAAATTAGTAATTTTTCTTCATAAATTTTGGCCAAAATTTATACTGCTATATATCTTTGGTAAAAATAAGTACAAATTGGTGTATATTATTTGGTCTTTGTGAAAGCTCTAGCGTCCATAAGCTATGGTGCCAATATCTGAAAATTGATCACACCTGAAGTACTGATGGCCTATCTCATTTCTTGAGACCCTAACATGCCAGAAAAGTACAAATACCCCCCAAATTACCCCTTTTTGAAGTTGTAATTTTTTCCCACAATTCTTTGCAAAATCAAGATTTTTATTTTATTTTTTATTTTTTTTCACAAAATTGTCATATTAGCAGGTTATTTCTCACACACAGCATATGCATAACACAAATTACACCCCAAAACACATTCTGCTATTACTCCCGAGTATGGCAATATTCTAAAGTACGCTGCGCTTTCAAACTTAAAATCCAAATAGTGAAACGAAAAAATGTGCTATATATCAACAGCAATAAAGTGATAACGTGCTAAAATACATTCAATATTCCAAATAAAGTGCTTTCATGCAGGATATGATAAAACGTCCATATGGTGAGAAAAAAGCAATCAACAAAATCCTTAAACCAATATAATGGTGAACCAAACTATAAAAATCCTTATAAAAAAAAAAAAATAATAAATATATATATAAAAATATATATATATAATATATATATATATATATATATATATATATATATAAATAAATATATATATATATATGTGAGAAAAAAGTGCTACAATGTGCTGTGCAATCAAAAAAAGTTCAAAAGTGCTCCAATGTAATCCATGCGATTCAGTGGTTGCTGTGATATCAATCCAATATTAAGGTGCTGCATGTGCACTCAGGTGTTCCCCCCAGGTAATGGCCGCTCACCTTAGAGCGTGTGACCTTGCTGATTAGGCTTGGTCAATACACGCATTGGAACCTGTAAATGGTTCAGTGTTAAATCCCGGATTCCTGTGGTGGCCTCACTCTGTGCTTCAATATGGTAATGAAGTCCCTTTTGTGCCTCAGTAATACCAATAGAAAAAGGAGGACTTCATAGTGTAGTATATTAAAACTTTTATTCTCAACACAGTAAAAAATCCCTTGCAGGGTACTCACATTTGCATGGCGCGTCAGGGCGCCACTCTAAAATAGCATAAAAACAAGCTGTAGCAGCTGATATCAGGGTGGTATGCTGATCGTCCTTAGTGGGTGCACTGACTAGCGTTCCGTCCTGTCCCCTCTCCCGAGTACGGCGATACCACATGTGTGAGACTTTTACACAGCTTGGCCACATACAGAGACCCAACATGCAGGGAGCACCATCAGGCATTCTGGAGCACCCAGGCCAATTTTGACATTTCTCTCCTACATGTAAAAATCATCATTTATTTGCTAGAAAATTACATAGAACCCCAAAACATTATATATGTTTTTTTTTAGCAAAGACCCTAGAGAATACAATGGCGGTGGTTGCAACTTTTTATCTCGCACGGTATTTGCGCAGCAATTTTTCGAACGCCGAGTAAATAGATACCTAACATGTCACCCTTCAAAATTGCACACACTCGTGGAATGGCGCCAAACTTCGCTACTTAAAAATACCCATAGGTGACGCTTACATTTTTTTTTACTGGTTACATGTTTTGAGTTACAGAGGAGGTCTAGGGCCAAAAGTATTGCTCTCGCTCTAACGTTCACAGCGATACCTCACATGTGTGGTTTGAACACTGTTTTCATATGTGGGCGGGACTTCCGTATGCGTTCGGTTCTGCATGCAAGCACAAGGGGACAGGGCGCTTAAAAATTTTTTTATTTTTTTATTGTTCATTTTACTTTATTTAATTTAGTTTGACGCTTTTTCCCCAAAAATACATTTTTTTAACACTTTAATTCCTATTACAAGGAATGTAAACATCCCTTGTAATAGGAATATGGTATGACAGGTCCTCTTTACAGTGAGATATGGGGTCAATAAGTCCCCAGATCTCACCTCTAGGTTGGGAAGCCTGAAATAATAAAAAAAAAAATAACTATCCTGGCCTTGATCGTATCTGCAAGTCGGTAGAAGCATTGGAGGGTGGCGGGAGGGAGGGGGATGTCCCCTCTCGCCTCCTGTAAGAATGATCAAGCAGTGGAACAGCCGCTATGATGGTGTAGGGAATCGCTGGCTGAAAAAGCTGACATCTGAATAATGCCTGTAGTTGCAGGTATCATTCAGATGTCATATGACAGCCGGCGGGCGGGAAGTGATTAAAATGCTTTTTTTTTTTTTTAACACAAAGTTGTCCATTTACAGATCCAGCACTACAGATCCAGCCCACAGCGCTGCTGCTCCCCTCCACTGTACAGATCGGTACACAGAGGGGAGAGAGGAACCGGCGTCATGACATGACGCCAGTTTGTTTACAAGTGATCGCTCTGACATTTGACTGAACGATCACATGGTAAACGGCCGCAATCATCGTCCGTTTACTGTGATTTGTGATGTCACGGATGTTCTCGGGTGCGCGCCCCAGGGGGCGCGCGAGAGCAGGATCCTGGTCGTTACTGTACGCCCTCCCAGAGTTATCCAACCGCCCTGTAGCTGTCATTCAGCTATGGGCGGTTATTAAGTGGTTAAGTAAGGCCCTTTATAATCAACTGTCTGCTAGACACCTTTTTAACTAGTTAAAGACCGACCGTCGCAGTTGGCTCCCCTGTGCGAATTGCCGTCGTATGTCGGGCGAATACACAGCGATTTGTGGGCACACGCCCCTTTCGCGAGTGGAGGAACCAAACAGCGGGTTCGGCATACTCCATGTCCACCGGCCACCCACGATCATTTCAGACAGGCAGAACGGGGATTTTGTTTTGTTAATTTCTCTTATTACCTGCTGGAGGTAGGGTATGAGCCCAGGTTCAGACTACTGCGATCTAAGACATGGCATGTGATTTGCACCCACACTGCAGTGCGAATCACATGCGATGTCTGTGAGATGCGAGTTCCGCCATACAGTTGTATGTAAAATGGGTACTCCCGCGCTAATAAGAAAAATATTAAGGAAGGTCAAAGGTGCTGCAGACACCGTGAGGGTCAAACACTACCCAATATAAAGTAAATAAATCAGTAATTGGTGTTTCGCTCCTAAGTAAAAGGACGTGTTCATATAAAATATAAATGAACTCACAATAAATAAATGAGCATAATAAAAGCAATAATGTGCAATTTAACAGAGATCATACATCACAGTATAAAGTGCATATGTAATGAAACAAAGGTAAGCACATGCAAATGTGTTTGAGCAGAAGGCTCAAGTGGCTAACACAAAAGGCTTAAAAACAGCCGTGGTTAGAAAAAATATAAATAAATAAATAAATAAATGAATGAGTCCATATAGTGAAAGTGCCAATAGTGCTAAATAAAACACAGCTGGACACTCTCCGGGGTCCAAAGTGCAGAGTGCAATGTGGAGGTGTTCTATAGTAACATCAGGTAGCACTGTGACTTTCGGTGCAGGGTGGATCTTCAGTGTATATAACACCCATGGGTGTACTAAATTATTACCTTACTGCTGTAAGGTAAACAGCATTTAGAGGAGAGAGAGGGAGCAGATCCCTCTGGGTAGAATGGTTCCTGTGCGTTCCTCCTTTCCTATGTATCCCAGTATGTATCCCAGTATATGCAGAGCTTAAATGGGTCACTCCTTTTCATTCCAGTGAATGGGTATCAGGGACCGCTCAGATGCAAAAGTTAACCAGATAAAGAGAGGGATATAGAGCCTTCTATAGGGTAGTATGTTCAACAACTGAACTTTATTTAAAATAATAGCAATTTTTAACTCACATTTAATACAAGAGTACAGCACAATGTAAAAACGAGTGCGGAGCTAGTACCTAAGTGTCATTTCCGGTGTCCGTATGCCTGTGTCCTACGCGTTACGTCACTGTCACATGCCTTCAACATTGTTGAACATACTACCCTTTAGAAGGCTCTATATCCCTCTCTTTATCCGGTTAACTTTGCATCTGAGCGGTCCCTGATACCCATTCACTGGAATGAAAAGGAGTGACCTATTTAAGCTCTGCATATACTGGGATACATAGGAAAGGAGGAACGTGCAGGAACCATTCTACCCAGAGGGATCTGCTCCCTTTCTCTCCTCTAAATGCTGTTCCCTGCAAAAACAATGATATTTTGTAAACCATTCGGCGAAACGTTCCACAAAGTAATAGCTCACCAATCGGGAACAATCCGCACGTTTTGGTATATTACTGTCTATATAGTGTAAAAGCTGTGGGAGGAGTTAGGGTGGTAAATATGGCTATAATAAGAATAATATATATGAGACTAGAAAAGATACAATTTCTGGGGAAATTGTGTGACGTGTTCTTGCCTCCACCTACTGGAGTGGGCGGAGTAACTGGGTGAAGTGGCTTGAGTAACTAAACGTATTTATTTTTTTCAAAAATGATTATTTTTTTAATGATTTTTTTTAAATGATTTTTTTTGATTTTTATTTAATTATTTAAAAAAAAAAATATTTTCAAAAATTATTTTTTTTTTTCAAAAAATGTTTTTTTTTTCAAAAATTATTTTTTTTTCCAAAAAGATTATTTTTTTAAAATTTCCTCATTTTCATTTTTTTCTAAAATGATTGATTTTTTTTTTTATAAAAAAAAAAAAAATCAATTAAATTTTTTTTGAGTTATTATTTTTTTTTTTAAATGATTTTTTTCCCAAAAATATATTTTTTTCAAAAAAGATTTTTTTTTTTCAAAAAAGATATTTTTTTTTCAAATTTCCTAATTTTCATTTTTTTTTCTAAAATTATTTTATTTTTATTTTTTTTATTATTATTTTTTTTTAATTATTTTTTTTTTTCATGTTTTTTTTTAATGATTTTTTTTAATTATTATTTTTTTTTTTAAATGATATTTTTTTTTCTAAAATAATTTTTTTTTCAAAAAAGAATTATTTTTTTTAAATTTCCTAATTTTCATATTTTTTTCTAAAATTATTATTTTTTTTTTTTTATTATTATTTTTTTTTTAATTTTTTTCTTTTCAAATTTCATAATTCCCCTCAGAGCTGTGTGGGACTAGTTATAATTCCCCTCAGAGTTGTGTAGGACTACCTATAATCCCCCTCAGAGCTGTGTTGGACTACCTATAATTCCCCTCAGAGCTGTGTGGGACTACCTATAATTCTCCTCAGAGCTGTGTGGGACTACCTATAACCCCCCTCAGAGCTGTGTGGGACTACCTATAATCCCCCTCAGCTGGGTCAGATTTCCTAATTTTTTTTTTCTTAAATTATTATTTTTTTTATAATTTTATTTTTTTTCAAAAATGTTTTTTTTTTTTAATGATTTTTTTTAATTATTATTTTTTTTTTTAAATGATTTTTTTTCCCAAAAATATATTTTTTTCAAAAAAGATTTTTTTTTCAAAAAAGATATTTTTTTTTCAAATTTCCTAATTTTCATTTTTTTTTCTAAAATTATTTTATTTTTATTTTTTTTATTATTATTTTTTTTTAATTATTTTTTTTTTCATGTTTTTTTTTAATTTTTTTTTTAATTATTATTTTTTTTTTTAAATGATATTTTTTTTTTCTAAAATAATTTTTTTTTCAAAAAAGAATTATTTTTTTTAAATTTCCTAATTTTCATATTTTTTTCTAAAATTATTATTTTTTTTTTATTATTATTATTTTTTTTTAATTTTTTCTTTTCAAATTTCATAATTCCCCTCAGAGCTGTGTGGGACTAGTTATAATTCCCCTCAGAGTTGTGTAGGACTACCTATAATCCCCCTCAGAGCTGTGTTGGACTACCTATAATTCCCCTCAGAGCTGTGTGGGACTACCTATAATTCTCCTCAGAGCTGTGTGGGACTACCTATAACCCCCCTCAGAGCTGTGTGGGACTACCTATAATCCCCCTCAGCTGGGTCAGATTTCCTAATTTTTTTTTTCTAAAATTATTATTTTTTTTATAAATTTATTTTTTTTCAAAAATGTTTTTTTTTTTTAATGATTTTTTTTAATTATTATTTTTTTTTTAAATGATATTTTTTTTCTAAAATAATATTTTTTTCAAAAAATTTTTTTTTTTTTTTTACATTTCCTAATTTTCATTTTTTTTTCTAAAATTATTTATTTTTTATTTATTATTATTATTATTTTTTTAAGAGCTGTGTTGGACTACCTATAATTCCCCTCAGAGCTGTGTGGGACTACCTATAATTCTCCTCAGAGCTGTGTGGGACTACCTATAACCCCCCTCAGAGCTGTGTGGGACTACCTATAATCCCCCTCAGCTGTGTGGGACTACCTATAATTCCCCTCAGAGCTGTGTGGGACTACCTATAATCCCCCTCAGAGATGTGTGGGACTACCTAAAATCTCCCTCAAGGATGTGTGGGACTACCTATAATCTCCCTCAGAGATGTGTGGGACTACCTATAATTCCCCTCAGAGCTGTGTGGGACTACCTATAATTCTCCTCAGAGCTGTGTGGGACTACCTATAACCCCCCTCAGAGCTGTGTGGGACTACCTATAACCCCCCTCAGAGCTGTGTGGGACTACCTATAATCCCCCTCAGCTGTGTGGGACTACCTATAATTCCCCTCAGAGCTGTGTGGGACTACCTATAATCCCCCTCAGAGATGTGTGGGACTACCTAAAATCTCCCTCAAGGATGTGTGGGACTACCTATAATCCCCTCAGAGCTGTGTGGGACTACCTATAATCCCCCTCAGAGATGTGTTGGACTACCTATATTCCCCCTTAGAGCTGTGTGGGACTACCTATAATCCCCTCAGAGCTGTGTGGGACTACCTATAATCCCCCTCAGAGATGTGTGGGACTACCTATAATTCCCCTCAGAGCTGTGTGGGACTACCTATAATCCCCCTCAGCTGTGTGGGACTACCTATAATTGCCCTCAGGGCTGTGTGGGAGGAGCTATAATTCCCCTCAGAGCTTTTGTCACCTCCCACTCTAGTTTTGAACATTTCTCCATTCATTCCTATGGGACAAATTTCGCCGCAAAAATGACGATATTTCGTGAACCATTCGGAAAAATGTTCCACAAAGTAATAGCACACCATTCGGGAACAATCCGCACGTTTTGGTATATATTCGGTATATGTAGCGTAAAAACTGTGGGAGGAGTTAGGGTGGTAAATTTGGCTATAAGAATAATAATAATATATATGTGAGATAACAATAAGTGATCTTGCTATGCAAGAACACTTAATAACAGTAAGTGGTCTTGCTATGCAAGAAAACTTAATTACTGATTTACATACGGTTGTATGGCTGAACTCGCGTTAGATTCGCAGGAAAAAAAGTGCAGGGACTTATTTTCCCCCACACTGAAATCGATCGAATGGGTGTTCTCACCTATGCAATGCGATTTCTGAGCGAGTTCACAGTTCAATCTGCGATCTGTGAACCTGGGGGTGTCATTAACATTGTAACGACACCCACAGCGGTTTGCAGAGGGCAGTGTGAACTGCCTGCGGGAGAGATGCAATGTGGGAATCACACTGGTTCCCGCATCGCATCAGTGTGAACTCAGGCTAAAGGGGAAAGATCATCTCAAAAAAACAGGGCTGGTGCTCCATGCTTCTAGATTAGAAGCATCCACTATTTTAGAATTCAACTGTTTGTTGAACCTGGGTGATGAGGATGGGTGTATTATACAAGGATGAGGATGGGTGTATTATACAAGGATGAGGATAGCGATGACGGGTGTATTTTACAAGGATGAGGATGATTATGACGGGTGTATTATACAATGATGAGGATAGGTGTATTATACGAGGATGAGGATAGCGATGATGGGTGTATTATACAAGGATGAGGATAGCGATGACGGGTGTATTATACAAGGATGAAGATGATGATGACAGGTGTATTATACAATTATGAGGATGGGTGTATTATACAAGGATGAGGATGATGATGGCGGGTGTATTATACAATGATGAGGATGGGAGTATTATACAAGGATGATGATGATGACAGGTGTATTATAGAATGATAAGGATGGGTGTATTATACAAGGATGAGGATGATGAAGGGTGTATTATACAAGGATGAGGATGGGTGTATTATACAAATATGAGGATAGTGATGACGGGTATATTACACAATGATGAGGATGATGATTACGGGTGTATTATACAATTATGAAGATGGGTGTATTATACAAGGATGAGGATGATGATGACGGGTGTATTATACAATGATGAGGATGGGTGTATTGTACAAGGATGACGATGATGGCTATATTATACAAGGATGAGGATGACGATGATGGCTTTATTATACAAAGAAGGGGAATGACGGCTGTATTATACAAGGATGAGGATGACAATGAAGGGTATATTATACGGAGATGAGGATAGTGATGACGGGTGTATAATATGGGTTTGATGATGAGGAGTATGATGATGATGGGTGTATAAAATGGGGATAAGGATAGTGATGATGGGTGTATAATATGGTGATGATGATGATGGGTGTATTATACAATGATGAGGAGTATAATGATGAGGATGATGACGTGTGTATAATATGGGGATAAGGATAGTGATGATAGGTGTATAATATGGGGATGACGATGATGGGTGTATTATACAATGATGAGGAATATGATGATGGTGTTGATGGGTGTATAATATTGGGATGACAATGATGGGTGTATTATACAATGATGAGGAGTATCATGATGATGATGATAATGATGGGTGTATAATATGGGGATAAGGATAGTGATGATGGGTGTATAATATTGGGATGATGATGATGGGTGTATTATATAATGATGAGGAGTATCATGATGATAAGTGTATAATATGGGGATAATGATAGTGATAGTGATGATGGGTGTATAATATTGGGATGATGATGATGGGTGTATTATATAATGATGAGGAGTATCATGATGATAAGTGTATAATATGGGGATAATGATAGTGATAGTGATGATGGGTGTATAATAAGGGTGTGACGATGATAGGTGTATTATACAATGATGAGGAGGATGATGATGATGATGATGGGTGTATAATATGGGGATAAGGATAGTTATGATGGGTGTATAATAAAGGGATGACAATGATGGGTGTATTATACAATGACTGGAGCATCAGGGTGCCAGACAGTGTCAGTGAGTGTGCCACATAATGTCTCGCTGGCTGCTTTGTAATACATGATTTTAGGGATTTCTGCCATGCCATCTACTGGCTACGTTACACTACATAATAGTCACAAATTGTGAGTACATCTGTCCTGTAATGTATACAGCTATATACACCCACCTTCTTCCTTCCTGTATATAGAGACCATCCTCCATCATCACTAACTGCAGATATACTTCATTATTATTTTATTTATTTTATTTCAGGTACCATATATACTCCAGTATAAGCCGAGATTTTCAGCCCTTTTTTTTAGGCTGAAAGTGCCCCCCTTGGCTTATACTTGAGTCACTGCCGTCTGCCTACATGATCAGCGTGTCATGCAGACAGACGGCGGCCAGCACGTCATAAAAGCATACGGCGGCGCTTCCAGTGTTCGAAAGCCGCGCCTCCTCTTTCATCTGTGATAGGCAGAACACTCAATTTCCCAGCAGTCAGTGTTCAGCCTATCACGGACATCCTCTCATTCTCGTCTGTGGTATGAGGATGAGCGGATGTTCATGATAGGCTGAACACTGACTGCTGGGAAATTGAGTGTTCTGCCTATCACAGACGAAGAGGGGGCATGGCTTTTGAATACTGCAATGGTCGCCGTATGCTTATATGACACTCTGATCAGTGCAACGGAGGGCTACAGAGCGGCACACGGAGGGCTACAGAGTGGAACACGGAGGGCTACAGAGTGGAACATGGATGGCTACAGAGTGGACCACGGAGGCATTCACAGGACACAGGTAGGCTGCAATGGACACAGGGGGGGACACAGGTAGGCTGCAATGGACACAGGGAGGTACACACAGGACACATGGAGGAAGGCAGATCTGCACAGGGAGGCATGCACAGGACACAAGGAGGCATACAATAGACAAAGGGAAGTGTAGCTGCAGATGGGCATTGTTGACCCCCTTTTTCACTTACAGTAGCTGCTGCATTTCGGCTTATACACGAGTCAATAAGTTTTCCCAGTTTTTTGTGGTAAATTAGGGGCCTCGGCTTATATTCGGGTCGACCTATACTCGAGTATATACAGTACTTGTATTGCGTCGTCAATTTATGCAGCGCTTTACATGTAAAGTCACATTAGTCCCTACCCTCAAGGAGCTTACAACCTATGGTCCCTAACACACATTCATACACATACTAGGACCAATTCAGACAGGATCCAAATAACCTACCAGCATGTCCTGTTACTGTATACATAGCTGTATACAGGACAGATGATGTATATCTGCAGTCAGTGATGATGGAGGAAGGTCTCTATATACAGGAAGGAAGGTGGGTGTATATAGCTAGCTGTATACAGGACAGATGATGTATACCTGCACACCCTGATCTGTGAGGCTGAGCTATATACCCTGATCTGTAATGCTGAGCTATATACCCTGACCTGTGAGGCTGAGCTATATACCCTGATCTGTAAGGGTGAGCTATATACCCTGATCTGTGAGACTGAGCTATATACCCTGATCTGTAAGGGTGAGTTATATACCCTGATCTGTGAGGCTGAGCTATATACCCTGATCTGTAATGCTGAGCTATATACCCTGATCTGTGAGGCAGAGCTATATCCCCTCTCCTGTGATACTAGGGCTGTATACTCTGTCCTGTGATGCTAGGGCTGTATACTCCTGTCCTGTGATGCTGAGCTGTAGACACATATGGATGGAATACAGGTGACAGAGTGGGTGGATTCTATAAGGGGTGGGGCTTGTGGGAATTTGGATTGGTCAAAAAGGAAGGGCGGGGTCTGGTGACCCCCCATCCTAAAATTTCACCAGCCACCACTGGTCTCAATTTGTGCCCATCTTTTTAAAATTTTTCTCCCTTGTCCACTCCATTACTCGTGAAATTAAATTATAATATTTTTTAAAGTCTGGTACGTTTAGCCCACCTTACGTTTTATCTCTCATTAATACTGAGAATGAAATTCTAGGTTTTCTATTCTGCCCAATGAACTTTAGTTATTATATTTTTTTAATGTTTTAAAATATACGTCTGAGGAAGGGAAATGGGCAATATTTGAAATTTGTACATCATTTTTGGTACTATTACCATCTTTATGGTATTTAATCGTCCTATCCATGAGAGGGACCTTGTTGCTATTTTTCTTATTTCCTTTTTATTTCATTTAATAGTGGGTTATAATTTGCCTGGTATATTTTCCCTAGGGATGCTGTTAATCTTATTCCTAAATATTTTAATTCTGTCTTCCATGTAAATTGAAATTCTTGCTGTAGGCACCGTTCTTTCTGTTTATTTACATTTATGTTTAGGATCTCTGATTTAGAAAGATTTATTTTTAGGTTTGATAGTTCCCCCTAATATTTCAGAGTCTTCATTAAGTTGGGCATTGTAATCCTTGTATTCGAAACATAAAATAATACATCATCCGCGTAAGCTGCTATTTTATGTTCCTCCTCTCCTATCTTAATCCCTCCTATATCTGGGTTGTTCCTTATTGTTGCCAGCAGGGGTTCTAATGATAAAACAAATAACAGGGATGATAGGGGACACTCCTGTCTCGTTCCATTGAACATTTCGAAAGGGGAGGACAAAGTTTCATTAACCTTCACATTTGCAGTAGGATGCTTATATAATACTTAAATGCATTGGACCATCCTTGGGCCCATCCCCATGGCTTCCAAGGTGTTGATCATGAATCCCCAGTCTACCCTGTCGAATGCCTTTTCTGCATCAATCATCAGGAGTAGGCCTGGGGTAATTTCCTCTCTGATTTTCTGAAGCAAGAGAAATGTTCTCACCCCATTGTCTCTCCCTTTTCTGCCGGGGATGAATCCCACTTGATCCGCGTGTACCAAATCGGTCATCAGATCTTTCATCCTAGTGGCTAAAACTTTTACGAATAATTTCGTGTCTGCATTCGCCAGAGATATTGGTCAGTAACTTGAGCATAGGGTACTATCTTTTCCCTCCTTTGGAATAGTTGTAATTGAGACCGACAGGGCTTCTCTTCCCATCTCATAATTTGTTCCCAGCCCATTCATGTATGAACATAGTCTAGGTAACAAATTTCTTAAAATTTTTTATAATAGTAAATCGTGAACCCATCAGAACATTTATCCCGAAGCCGATTCTTTTAGAGCTGTATTGATCTCCTCTTCCGTTATGGGTAAAGTAAAGTAGATAGCTTGTTCTCGGTTACTTGAGGTAATCTGGCACTTTTTAAGCAATCTTATCTTTTCCAGTCTTGCTATCATGCTGGTACGTACCTGACTGATGAGTCCACTTGGGCAGAGGGAGGTCACCCGTACGGATCCCACTCACGGCCCCTGGATATGGGTACAGGAGGCACGAGAGTTAGGAAGGGTATGGGAGCCTGGTGCAGGGTGTCCGGATGTTGGTGAGGAGAGCCCACTGGTGACAAGATGGGGTGCAGGTATGCGGGGTACAAAGATGGAGGTTCCACTGGTGGGTAAGATGAGTAGAGATGTGCAGGGTATCCAGAGGATGTGATCAGTCCAGGTATAAGCCCCACTAGGGGCAAGATGGGGTGCAGGTATGCGGGATACACAGATGGAGGGGGAGGTGCGGAATAGGAAGCAGGCACAAGTCTCTCAATAGTAAGTAGGATAATCCAGATACCTTCAGGGTTTTGGCAGCGTTCCGATGACAAGGTACAAAAGGGGCAAGCAGAAGAATGGTCAATCAGGCAGAGGTCATCAGGCAGGCGGAGGTCAAGGAATTCCAAAGGGCAAGCCGGGTCACAGGATCAAACAAGGTTTTAGCAGGATACAAACACAGGAACAAGGTCTCTGGAAAGCTGAAGATCAGGCAGCACTGGCCAACAGGTGTTGCCTGATTAAATAGGCTGGCTGGCGCCAACAGCGCACACAGGTGTGTTCAAAGTACTGCGCGCGCGCGCCCGGACGCGTGCACACGCCCGCAAGCCCGCACCCGCAGGAACGCGCACGCCACCAGGCTGTCTGGCATAACGGTTTTTGTGACACTTGCTATTTCTTGTTGACCCTTTTGTTTTATTGTTTTATTGAATATAATGACCCATAATAATTCTGGAACACTCTCGCTATTTCTATATTTCTTTATAATAATAAAAATGCCATAAATCTATCCCATAGTTTAGGCTATAGACGTTATAACTTTTGTGCAAACCAATCAATATATGCTTATTGCGATTTCTTTTTACCAAAAATATGTAGCAGAATACATATTGGCCTAAACTGAGGAAGAAATTTGTTTTTGAAATTTTTTGAATTTTGGATATATATTATAGCAAAATGTAAAATAATATATATATATATATATTTTTTTTAAATTAAATTATCGCTCTTTTTTTGTTTATAGCGGTGATCAAATACCACCAACAGAAAGCTCTATTTATGGGGAAAAAAGGGCATCAATTTTGTTTTTGTACAGTGTCAAATGCATAGGTGTGCGCAGCATATTGCATTAGGGTGTGCACCCCAAAGCTCAAACACACCAAAGCATAGTAAACAGTGTTTACTAAGCTTCAGTTTGTGAATAAACACAGTGAGTGAGTGTGTTCACTGCATTCAATTAGCAAAGGAAGGGGCCGGCAAATACATATTGACTACCCCCTTCCCCTGCTCTCCATCCTGAAACATCCCCCGCGGCAGCCAAGGGGAGAGGAGAGAAGAGGGATGCCTGGGCAGTATGGGGAATCAGCACTGCACAAAGTGATTAGGGTGTGCCCAGGCACACCTGGCACACCCCCTGCGCACGCCTATGGTCAAATGACCACACAATTGTCAGATAAAACGTTGCAGTGCCATATCATAAAAAATGGCCTGGTCATTAAGGGGGCCAATCCGTCTGGCTGTTAAATGGTTAATTTTAATTTTGTTGTCTAAAATGTAGCTTTGCTACTAAGACTTTCATTGGGATGTATTCATTTTTGCAACACGGTCTTGAATAGGGATGAGCTCGAACATCGGGTGTTTGCCCCGTTCACTGAACAGCGAACAATATGGGGCATTTGTGGTAAATTTGATCGCCGCGGAACACCCCATAATGCACTGCGAGATAGCACCTGATGATTGGCCAAAGAATGCACCTGACCTGCATGCTTTGGCCAATCACAGCGCACTCTGCAGAGAGCCATAAGTCATGGCTCAGGGGGACTAAGTCCACGCCCCACACTATATAAGGTTGCTTACAGAGCAGCCGCGTATAGTGTTGTTGCCATGGACAGAGAGATAGCTTGAGCTAGATTAGGCAGGCAGGTTAGTTAGTTGCAGTGTATTTGAGATATATATATATATATATATATATATATATATATATATATATATATATATATATATATATATATATATATATATGTCTCAATATATATATATATATATATATACACACCGCCTGAATATAGAGTATACACTGACTATATATATAAATATATATATATTACAGTTGTGCTCATAAGTTTACATACCATAGAATTTATGATTTCTTGGCCATTTTTCTGAGAATATGAATGGTAACACACAAGCTATTCTTTCACTCATGGTTAGTGTTTGGCTGAAGCCATTTATTGTAAATCAACTGTGTTTACTCTTTTTAAATCACAATAACAACAGAAACTACCCAAATGACCCTGATCAAAAGTTTACATACCCCAGTTGTTAATACCGTGTATTGCCCCCTTTAACATCTATGACAGCTTGAAGTCTTTTGTGGTATTTCTGGATGAGGCTCTTTATGTTCTCAGGTGGTAAAGTTGCCCATTCTTCTTGGCAAAAAGCCTCCAGTTCCTGTAAATTCTTGGGCTATCTTGCATGAACTGCACGTTTGAGATCTCCCCAGAGTGGCTCAATGATATTGATATGATATTGGCCACTCCAGAACCTTCACTTTATTCTGCTGTAGCAAATGACGGTCGACTTGGCCTTGTGTTTTGGATCATTGTCATGTTGGAATGTCCAAGTACGTCCCATGCGCAGCGCTTCCTGGCTAATGAATACAATTGTTCCTTCAGTATTTTTTAATAACATACTGCATTCATCTTGCCATCAATTTTGACCAAATTTCCTGTGCCTTTGTAGCTCACACATCCCCAAAACATCAGGGTTCCAGTTCCGTGTTTCAGAGTAGGAATGGTGTAACTTTCAGCCTTCAAATGAAGTGTTTATGGTTTAGGCCAAAAGGCAAAATTTTGGTCTCATCACTCCAAATGACTTTGTGCCAGAAGGTTTGAGGCTTGTCTCTGTGCTGTTTGGCGTATTGTAAGTGGGATACTTTGTGGCATTTGCGTAGTACAGGCTTTCTTCTGTCGACTTGACCATGCAGCCCATCTTTCATCAAGCACCTCCTTATTGTGCATCTTAAAACAGCCACACCACATGTTTTCAGAGTCCTGTATTTCACCTGAAGTTATTTGTGGGTTTTTCTTTGCATCCCGAACAATTTTCCTGGCAGTTGAGGTTGAAATTATAGTTGATCTACCTGACCGTGCTTTGGTTTCAACGGAACCCCTCATTTTCCACTTCTTGATTCTCATAGGAATATCAATTCCTTGGATATCTTTTTATATCCCTTTCCTGTTTTATACAGTTCAACTACCTTTTTCCGCAGATCCTTTGACAATTCTTTTGCTTTCCCCATGACTCAGAATCCAGAAGCGTCAGCACTGGATGAAAGATGCAAGGGTCTGTCAGGAGTCCAGAAACTCATTGACCTTTTATACACACACACTAATTACAAGCAAACAGATGACAGATGAGGATGGTTACCTTTAATAGCCATTCAAACCCCTTTGTGTCAACTTGTGTACAAGTTATCAGGTCAAAATCACCAGGGTATGTAAACTTTTGATCAGGGTCATTTGGGTCGTTTCTGTTGTCATTATGATTTTAACCCTTTCGCTGCCAGGCCTTGTGCTCCATTTTTACCCTCAAGTGGCCAGACCATTTTTGCAATTTTTCCTTTGCTCTTTTATTTTTCACTTATATCTTTGAAAGTTTGTAAAAGACCCCCCAAACCATATATTTTCTGAAAGCACACGACCAGTAGAATAAAATAAGGTGCTACTGATTTCTAAGGTCCCACAATATTTGCGCAAATGTTTATCAAAACAATATTTTTACAAAAAATCCACTACAATCATGATTAGCAGATAAATACACAGCAAATTTTACAAAATTCCTACTAAAATTAAAAGCTTAACCTGTATTGAGTTAATAAATAACAAATATTTGTAATTTTTTCATTGAGTCTTTTTTTCAAAATGGTGAAAACCGAACGTACGCAAAAATGTAAATATGCAAATTTCTCCAAAAATGTAATGGTTTTCATTTTTCCCTTACAGGTTTCAGAATTTGTGAAAGACTGCCAAAACCATATATTTTCTGAAAGAATATAACCTCTACTGCTGCTGATTTTGTACACCCCGCGGTATTTGCGCAAATGTTTATTAAATCAATATATTCTCCAAAAATACATTAAAACCATTATTAGCAGATAAAAACGCAGCTAATTTTACAAAATCCCTGCTAAATCCCTACTTAATATAAAATTTTAACCTGTATGGAGTTAATAAATAACAAAAAATTTAAATTTTTACATTGCGCCTTTTTCAAAATGGTGAAAATCGAATGTACCCAAAAATTTCTCAAAAAATCTGGAGGTTTTAATTTTTTACTTACAGCTTTTAGAATTTATAAAAGACCCCCCAAACCATATATTTTCTGAAAGCACATGGTCAGTAGAATAAAGAGAGGGTGCTACTGATTTTTAAGGCAGCAATGTTTATCAAATCAATTTTTTCGTTAAAAATACACTTAAATCACTAATTGTGTACATAAACACAACAACCCTATTGCATCACACCGCAGAGCTCCGCAGATGCACGATGCTGCTGACTCCCCACTGACTTTTAAAAGTTCCTTGGTGTGGGCCTTTTTCGACACGTGTGCAGCAGACCGCTCGGTTGCTGTTTGCAACCTATGTCTGAAGCGGATCAAGCATGGACAGAACAACAGCCGCTTGGGCACCACATGCTTGACCAGACATATGACGACCTGCCATGCAGTCTGTTGGCAGCAGCACCTGAAAGACCCACATCATAGAAAAAGGCAGACATCGCCTTGCTCCTCATCTGGGATCTCAAACCCTACTATACCTCCAGTCCTCTCAAAAACCTGCACTGAGAGGAATGAACAGGTGTCACAAGTACTTGCAGCCAATCTGCTAGCAGTACACCACCAGTTTCAGTAGGCAAATTTCCCTACCCCAGATGCTGAACCATAAATGAAATTCGTTCCCAGCCATCCACATGCTCAGCGTCTAAATGCTACCTTGGACGAATTGCTAGTACTGCAACTGCTGCCTTTTCAGCTGGTAGACTCAGCCCCCTTTCGTGAATTTGTGGAATGTGCTGTACCACTGTGGCAGGTGCCAAAACACCACTTCTTTTCACGTAAGGCCATTTCGGCTCTCTACCGCCACGTGGAAGGCAATGTTTTTGCCTCTTTGGACAGAGCGGTCAGCAGTAAGGTTTATATTACCGCTGACTCATGGTCCAGCAGGCATGGGCAGGGACGTTGCCTTTCCTTCACGGCGCACTAGTTAACTCTGCTGGCAGCTGCGAAGGATGCAGGACAGGGTTCAGTGTTGGAGCTTGTTCCACCATCACGTCTCCAAAAAGCTAGTGGTGATTCTGCCACAACATCTGTATGCTCCCCTCCCTCCTCTACTTCTTCCTCTATGGCCTCTTCTGCAGAATTGCCCTCTGAACCAGCAGTGCTCCCTAAAAGCTCAAGGGGCTACGCAAGCAGTCTGGCAAAAAGATGTCATGAGGTGCTTGAGTTGTTCTGCCTAGGGGACAGGAGCCACAATGGGGCAGAGATTCTGTCAGCTCTGCAGGGGCAGGCTCAGAGGTGGTTGATGCCACGCCAGCTTCAGCCAAGAATGGTTGTATGTGACAATGGCACCAACTTTCTCTCCACCCTCTGACAGGGACAGGGACTTTAACGGTGTTCGCATGTTCACCCACATTTTTTGTCTGTTCGCATGTTCTGGTGCGAACCAGGGGGTGTTCAGCTCATCCCTAGTCTTGAATGAATTTGTTGGTAAAAATACTTTTTTGTGTGTGCAAAGTTAACAAATCTTGGTTGCAATCAATGGCCCGCATTTGTGGGAGTATTTTGTAGCATAGTGTCCCATAAAAAATGTTGATTCTCAAAGTCTCCTTTCAGATCTTTTATGTTGGGCTGCCTGGCCAGTGTTGCTGGGTGTGCCTGCCAGTCAGTTTGGACAGCTTTTGGGCATCCCTAGGCTTCTTACTATCCAACTGTACCTCTCAGTGGGTGATAAAGAATATACGATTTTGTCCATTGAGGAACACAGCTCCTTTTATTCATATGTTATACAACTGAGCAGGGTTGAGGTGGAACAGGTCATAGCCTCAAGCAGGGGTGACCTTCAATTTCTGTTTGTTGTGCCTAACATTTATTTCTTCTGTAGTTAACAATTTAAAGCGGAAGTAAACCCATCGATTTAACAGTCTAAAAAAAAAAGGCATGCCGTGAATGCTAACTGCACATTGGCTGTGCTCTCAACCAAACAGTCAAACCATCCAATGGCTGGTGTCATAACGGATCACATGTGCAGCACTGTGGCAGTTGAAGATTAAACAGAGGCAAAGATGGCAGCTTCCTTGGCTGAAAGCGATAGGGGGGTTTACTTCCACTTTAAGCCAATGTTTCATACTATCCAGCTGTGTCCCTGAAGGGACTGTGAACAAAGGATTTAACATGGAGTACAAAACCACTAATTAATGTGTACAATATGTTTCTGCTCCAAATGGGTCACACAGTCCCTTTCACCTCCAGTGTATTCAGGTGTAAGCACCACTCATCCAGCCATGTGGGACAAATGCAATAGGATCCAAAGGCCTGCACACCTATAAACTGCGTCCACTTCATTGATAATCATTTAAATGTCATATACAACAACAGTAGACATCGTGGAAGCAAGGAAACAGTCAATGAGTTTCGCACTACTAGCACTTCATGAATACTAATAGTCATAAATAGGTGCTAGTAACACAAAACATGTTGACTGTGTTTCCTTGCTCACATGGTGTCTACTGTTGCTGTATATGGCATTTTAATGATCATCAATAAAGTGGATGCAGTTTTCAAGCGTGCAGCCCTTTGGATCCTATTGCATTTGTTCTATAAAAAATACTATTATTTGGGTGTTGAAAGCTGCATACTAGGGCCATATAGGATGTGAAAAGTAGCATATCTAGAACAAATAAGAGACATTCATATTGAACCATGCCCATTTAGTCTTGCCTACTGTCCTCCACAGTCTACTTCCTTCTAGCTTCTTATCACTGTAGCCATATCATTTTTCTTGTGGGAGCAGAGCCTTCACGTTTTGTTCTGGAACTGCCCATAGGAACATTATACTCCCTGTAATACTTAGTCCGGAATAGCAATCTCTTACTACATCCTTCTCTCTAGATCTGTTACACTGTCTTTACCAGTTTTTGCAAAACTGTTTTTTTTACAAGCATCTATACTGAAAATATAATGATTCTGCAAATCTAGTTTGACACTTTATTCTAGCAGAGTTGAATCAACGTCTTTGATAGAAAATAATGTTAACCCTTATACCAACTAGTATAACCACACAATTATGATTACAAGCTTCGGCAAGAAAAAGGAATAAAAGAGCAGGAATAGTTTAATTGCCATTTTACTTTTTAAATTTCCCCTCAAACACAAAATTTTCAACATTGTATTTATTTTTATTTTTTTAATGGCTCTATGCTATTTGCTCACAATCTATGTTTTATCCCCTTGTATGTAAAGAGAATACTAGATTCTACATAAGCCTTTTAAAATGACTAAACTTCAAACACCTGGACATGTCCAAAGCAAACTCATGCTGCTCTGCAGAAAAGAAGAACTGCTTCAATCAGCAGATTTCTGGAGAAATGAACAAGGTGAAAATGCCAAACTCTCTGACATTAATCTGCATGCAGTGTTGGCAGCCATTGACAAGGACAAGAAGGCTGGTGATGTATATGTAATGAAAAACAACTTTTCAATAATATGAAGACAGATGTTTCACAGTTGAGATAAATTGGCAATTAGAAGGAAAGAGATGCAAAGCGCTGCTGTCAATATTTTATAATGTGTTGGCAAAGAAGAACTTGGGACATTCACAGCAGTATAAAAGGTCAGAACGATCACATCTAAGATTCTGAAGTGAGTTCAACTTATTACTGTGCTCTCTTCCTGACAGTAGAAACATTTTCCATGCTTTATACATTATTGAGCCCTACAGCTCAGATAGAAGACAAAAGAAAATAAAAAGTTATCAGGAAGTGCTCCAAAACAAAATGTTTATTGATTCATGCTTTATCAAAATTGATTGTACCCCCCTTTTCAAAAATATCCCACTGGGTGAAGGGATTTAGGTGTTCAACATTGATCCTGACTAGCAAACATCCATCCTGATCTTGAAAATGTGGCCACCATAGGACATCTCCTTTGTCCAACATTTACTTCAAAGTTTCATCCAAAAATTTCCTAAGATTTCTGTGGGACTTCCTGTCTCAGATACAATCCGTCTGCCGGGTGGGGCAAAGGGTCTTTGTGGACTTTATTAGATAAAATCCTGGTTCCCCTATACTCACATAAAATCCTTCTCACTCTATGACATAATCCTCTGCTGCCACGCTGTATGGACATGGGCATTTACCTTCAGAACAAGAGATGAGAATGGGTTCTGAGGGACACATGAATAAAAATGTGTTATTTAACTGTCTTTCATAAGAATCACATTCTCTCCCCTGTCACTTCCCCTGTTCCCCCTGTTAACTAATCTGACTGAGTAATGACTTGAGTTCTTCCAAAGCTCTTCTCTCATTTCTATTTTTTTTTTTATTCAGGGGTCCATTTTTTTTTTCTTTTATTTCTCTCATTAAGTTTTCCCTCCCTATATAGTTTCTCCTGCTGATGATTGAGAAACCACATTGGGATCTACACTGTCTCCCCCCACTGAGACAGGCATCCCTTGATCCTTACTAGAGTTGGGTGAACAGTTTGAGCTGAGTAAAAGTTCGGCCCAAACATTGCCTGTTTGCCCATTTGGTAAAAAACAGAATTTGCGGGTCCCGCTGACCCCCCCCCCCACAATGCACTGCACACTTCACAGTGCAATATAAGCCCTGATTGCGCAAAACTTTGCCCAATCAAGGAACAGTGAATAGCTGGTTGTCAAGGAGTGGGCTGGGAAGCCCGCTGTGTCTTCCCAGCCAGCGGCCAATAGATGAGTCCATCAGCTGTCAACGGGCGCACTTTTGGTTTGGTATGGATTTTAAGGGGAACCCCACGCCACAATTTAAAAGAAAATGGTGTGGGGTCCCCCCAAAATCCATACTGGACCCTTATCTGAGAATGCAGCCTGGCATACCAGGAAAGGGGGGGTGAGCGAGCACCCGCCTCCTGAACCATACCAGGCCACATGCCCTCAACATGTGGGGGTGCTTTGGGGGCTCTGCCTCCCCCATCCCAACAACCCTGGGCTGTGGTTGTGGGGGTCTGTGGGCAGGGTGCTAATCGGAATTTGGAGGCCCCCTTTAACAAAGGGGCCCCCAGATCCGGCCCCCCACCTATGTGAATGAGTAACGGGTACATTGTACCCCTACCTATTCCTCAATTTTTTTTTCAAAAAGAAATAAAAGCACAGTTTTTGGCAATTCCATTATTAAAAAACAAGTGTTTAGTATAAACTTTGGGGGGCCCCCAAAGGGCCTGGTATGGATTGGGGGGGGGGGCACGCCATTTTTGTTTACATTTTTCTATTGCCGGCAATTTAAATGTAATTTCTTTATCGTACATCACGGGACACAGTAATTACTGTATAGGTTATATGGCACCCTGGACACTGGCACACCCTAGACAGGAAGTTCAATTCCCCATATAACCCCTCCCCTTACAGGGAGTACCTCAGTTTTTTCACCAGTGTTAGGTGTTGGTCACGAGTAAAGATGTGCTGTGCTGAGCTCTGCTGGAATTTTCCTTACTGGGGCAAGCAATGCAACCGGATCCATTCAAAGTGTCTATTCCAGACCGAATTGAATGGTACCCGGGCCATTACGAGGTTTTACTTGTAACGCTTCTCTTTTTAGAGAGCTGGACCCCGGGATCCAGTATTTGTTTTTGTTCAGTATCTGTTCAAGATTTTGGTCAAAAAGCGCCAAGTCTGGGTCATTTTGGGCCTATTTTGTAATTTCTTCCAACTGTCATTGTCTCCAACGGTCCGATTTTGAAATTTTTGCATGTTGCGTTTTTTTCAACTGTCATTTTGGGCGAAAAGTGTGATTTTGAGCGATTTTGGTCAAAAAGCGCAAGTCTGGGTCATTTTTGTCAGGTAAACATGAAGCAATACATATGAATATTTCCTATTTGCATTACCAGCCAGAAAATGGCTGTCATGTGCTTGGTCTGGAGTCTGCAACGACAAGGACTGCCTCTCTTGTACCTCCAGCCTAGAGGCCATTAGTTGGGGTGAGAGATGGCAGAAAGACATGGAGTGGCACAAGTACCTGTGGTGTGACAATGACTTGCTGGAGCTTAACCCCTTCCCACCCACTCCTGGTGGTCCTTTAACTGGGTCTTAAGGTCGGAAGGCAGAACCGACTTACTAAACATGTGATCACTGTGATTGGCTGTCACAGTGATCACATGATCGGGAGCCCAGCATTGACCCTGGAGTTGGACTTTAACGAGCATTGAGGTCTTGCCGTGTCGGGGGGGGGGGGCACTGACATACATTTTACCTATTTTCCATAGTTCAGCTTTAAGACAGCAGTTCATGTTTTTCGGAGTCCCCCCATAACATAGTTATATTACCTGTTGAACCCCCCCCCCCACACACACACACACACACACACACACCCAGTCCCTCTGGAAAAGTTGGCTGCTCAGTCTAAAATGCCCGGGCCTATTTTTTGTCCCAGTCCGGGCCTGCTCGGGGTGACAACCCCACTGTGCAACTGCACTGCAGAATGAACAGCATTGTCCCCTCTTATAGGAAGTGTATATATAATGGATCTCCAGGCAGGATGAATAGGTAGTACAACTATGTTATGGGGGGATTCATATCATAAATGCTATTTTTAAAATGGTTCTAAAGGCAAAAGGTTTTCTACCTTAATGTATTCTATGCATTAAGGTAAAAAAACCTTCTGGGTGCAGCTCCTCCCCCCAGCACCCCCTTATACTTTCCTGAGTCCCATCTTGATCCAGTGATATGCATGAGAGCAGCGGCTCTCCCAGGTCTCTGTCTCCTCATTGCCTCACACAGCAGCAGGAGTCGTTGGATGCTATTGCTGTCAATCACAGCCATCGAGCCAATGAGGAGAGATCGGGGGTGGGACTGAGCCTAGCTATGTGTTTGAATGGACAATATCAATTCACAGGAGCGCGATTTTAGGAGTGAGCCTGCTTGGGTGCCCCCATATCAAGAGGCTTGCTATAGGAGTACTCGGCAGGGGGGAGGAGCCAGGACTACATGCAGGGGACCTAAAAAGAAAAGGCACACACAATCTTGCTGCTCCATGGTGAGTCGGCTGGAAATTGGATCGTGTTAGTTGCTAACCCAGTCGTAGCTGTAATATTTCTATAGAAAAATCAGGATGGTTAAACACCTAAACGTAAATGACTAAAATTGACTTTATTCCAGAAGGCCTCGGCATATTGGCTGTAGGCTGTGTTACTGTTAATCCATTTCTCAGACACAGGTAGATGGTTGTGGCAGCTGAGAATACCTTTTTTATTTGTCACATTCTCATCTTTCTCTGCTACAACTCAATTTAAATTGACCTCTGCAGCATATTCATCTACTTGCATGCTTCTGCGCTATATTTAAACCCATTACATACCTGATGGAGACTGAGATGACAAAGAGGCCTCTTTTGAACCTCCTGCCCAATACTTTGAAAATGGCAACAGGGAATGTGAGGACATGGAGTGGCACAAGTGTCAGTGTTGCAGCCAGATGTGTTGAGGCTGGCAGGTGCATGGACCAGGTGATTGTAGACAGGAACCAGATGCAGGAACACCAAGGTTCATGAGCAGGTGACAACAACATGGACAGGATACAAGCTGATTTTGGTAACCATTTAGGAGACTGAGTTGGGGATTAAAGCCAAGGTCAATAAGAGTAGGGAAGTAAAGTTACCAATTCAATAAGACAGAATCAGAGTTAAGGTCTGAAGTCAAGGTTGGTACCAGCTAGGAGTCGAGGACCGAAGTCAAGGTTGGTAACGACTGGGATTCGAGGACTGAAGTCAAGGTTGGTACCAGCTAGGAGTCGAGGACTGAAGTCAAGGTTGGTAACAGTTAGGCACTGAAGGTATTAATTCAGAAGACAGGATTGGAGTTAAAGTGCTTCTAAAGGCAGAAGTTTATTTTTTATCATAATGCATTCTATGGATTTTCGATCCAGCGATGTTGCACGAGAGACACAGCGGCAGGCGCCATTGGCTCCCGCTGCTGTCAATCAAAGTCAGAGAGCCAATGAGGAGAAAGAGGGGCAGGGCCGAGCCACGGCTCTGTGTCTGAATGGACACACAGAGCAGTGACTCAAAGACCATATCAGAGCCAATAATTGAAGCAGAGGTTGGTAAAAATTTGACAGTGTAGGTACCTATATGGAAGTTCGGAACAGAATTGAGGATTGAAGCGGAGATTGGTAAGACTTGGGTAGTGATGACAATTCAGAAGACAGGATTGGAATCAGGGATTGAACCTGAGGTTTGTAACAGTAGGACAGTGAAGGACTAAAACTAGGAGGTAATACTGATCCCATCTGCCATAACCACATTGCCATCTTTTTTTTTTAACAAGAAACAAGAACCACATTGCCATCTTTTTTTTTAAACAAGAAACAAGAACCACATTGCCATCTTTGGTGCACTTCTAAGCTTGGAACCTTTTCTGTGGCCCGTGCCTGAAATGCATACTATAGCTGCATTGACAAAGGATCTGTCATAGCAGGTCACAGTTGGGATTTGTAGACCCACACACTTACTAGGGCCACCTTGGAATGTAGCTAGTTAACCTTCAGCGTGGCTTTAGAGTGTGGTAGGAAAAGGACTACCCGGAGGCACAGGCAGAACATGCAAATTCCACAGTGTCCTGGCTGAGATTTGAACCAATGGCCCCAGTGCTGCAAGGAATGAGTGCTAACCACTAATGATTTATACCACCAGCAGCAGGAATACTTTTTCAGTAAAATAACCAGCAGTAAGAAGTTCTGTACTGACGCATTTCTCCATAGGCATAGTGCTTTCTCTTTGAGCTCTGTGCCTAGTGTCAGTACAGAAGAGAGATGTCGAGCCAGCACCTGGAATGTTACTTTGAAGTGTGGTGTCTAATCTGACCTGGAGCTGCAAATTACATTCCCTTTTTTTATTCAAATAGGAGGAACAGGTTCTGTCCGATGCATTTCGCACCAGGCACAGAGCTTTCTCTTTGTGCCTTGCACAAACCGTGTTAGTACAGAACTTGTTCCTGCTGGCTATTTCAATAAAGGAAGAATACCACTTTGCATTTGTGTGCTGTGTTCTGAAATGATAAAATGACATTCAACCGAGCCCCGGTTCACATTGCACACTGCATGTGATCAGTGATGTAACTAACGGAATTAAAGTAAATGGCGTTACTTAACGCCATTACTTTAGAGGGTAACGAGTAATCTAACTGATTACTCTTCCCCTCGTGGTAACGCCGTTCCCATTACTTGGGCGGCGTTACCGCAATTACTGCCGCGCTCCGTGGCCTCAGCCTTAGGAAAGGCCGCAGCTTCGGCCTAGCTCCGGAGCGGCGGCCATCTTGGTGCACCCGTCGGCCGCGACTTCGTCCTAGCTCCGGAGCGGCGGCCATCTTGGTGCACCCGTTGGCCGTTTACAATGTGATTTGCTCCGTCAAATGACGGAGCAATCACTTGTAAACAATCCGGCGTCAAGGTTAACGCCGGTTCCTCTCTCCCCTCTGTGTACAGATCTGTACAGTGGAGGGGAGAGATCGGATGGTGGCACTGCAATACCCTGCCAATACCCTGCAATACCCTGCCAATACCCATGCCAATACCCTGCCATACCCAGCCGTACCCAGCCATGCTCAGCCGTACCCAGCCATGCTCAGCCAATATTACAGTGGGGGAGATTGTGTATATTACAGTGGGGGAGATGACGTGTATATTACAGTGGAGACTATATGGTGGTGGAATTTTCAAAGGTTTTTAAAAAAAAAGAAAAATTGCAGAGAGGGCCGGACGGAATGAGAAACAGGAATATAGGGAGGGCCGGACATGACTGTGTGTCTAGTGACACACAAAAGGGAATACAGCAGGGAGTGGTTAACAGGGGCAGCCAATAGAAAGCAGGGGGAGCGGCATTAGAAAAAGGGGGCGTGGCCGAGCGGGAACATTCGTCGTTCGGAATCCACAGGAGGAGGCAGTTTTTTACACTGCTCCTCTGCAACACTCTCAAGATGGCGGACCGCGACCTCGTGGAGAGGCTGAGGGCCGCGGCGGCGGCGAACGGAGCGGAGTGGCTACAGGACCAGGTAGCCTCAATTCTAGCCAGCGTGTCAGCGCAGGACGGAGGAGGACAAAACGAGCGACCGGATGGACGTTCGGAGCGATCACGGGGCCGGGTGGCCAGGGCTCCATTGAGGTACTCTCCGGGGGGGGTGGCAGGCTCATCCAGATTAGCCAGAAGCCCCAGGGGGGACCAGTCAACACCACCAGCAAAAAGGGCCCAGATGGAGACCCCACTAGGCCCCAAGAAGAGCACACGGCGCGGGCGCAATGCGGGGGGCGGGGCCTCAGGACTACAGGGAGCTACATCACCAGCGCCACGGGGAAGGCCTGCACAGGATCCACCAGCCCCAGTTTTTCAGCACGGCCAGGGGGGTCAAGGGACAGAAAGGAGGTCGCAGCGAGCAGGAGCCGGGAAGAGGGGGCTAGGAGGAAGCACAGCAGCCCCTTCTGCAGCGGCGTCCTCCCCAGCAGCTCTGCACGAGTTGGGGGGGGGGGGGCGGTCAGCTCAAACAGCAACTACAGCCAGGATGGGGGGTAATACACCCCAGAGGAGTGCGTCATCAAAACCCTCAGCAGCTCTGCACGAGCCGAGGGGGGAGGACAGCAGGGTACACATGTCCGCTGGCACAGCACGACGGGCCGCTGGAAGGGCCAACGCAGCGGAGGGTAGGCGGAAGCCACCGGGAGGAGAAGGGAGAATGACAGTGGGCAGGAGCAGTGCCGGGCCCGGCCTGTCTGCCCAGGACTCGGGGATCCAGGGTAGCGGGGTGGCGGGGGGTGCGTCCACATCGGGGGTGGTGAATGGAAGGAGCCGGGAATTGGCCAGGAGTCCCTCCCCGAGGGGAACAGCGTCTTTCTCCCAGCAGGAGGAGTTCAGCAGGTCGGAAGGGGAGCTGTCCGAAGAAGAGGAGGTGCCCAGCCGCCCACAAGCATCGGTGGATGTCAGGCCGGTAATCCCGGCGGAGGTGCCAAGACGGCCCGGTAAGTCCAGTAGTAATAGTTCTTTTACAACTGCGTTACAGAATTTGTTGGGAATTGTACCAGTGGGGGGGAGTGAATCAGGGCCTCCGGCTCCGCTGGTGGCAAGCCATGACCAACCGCGGGCTAGGAGTGAGTCTCCATTGGGGGGTCAGGTACAGGAGTTGCTGGAGGGCCTGAGGGCCCTGGTGGGGCGTTTTGAGGAGGCGGGGGGGATAGCGAACCCCCCAAGCGGGGCTTCGGTCACAACAGCTGGAGAGGCATCGACTGCGGTGGGAGCAGGAGTGCAGGTGAGTACGCCAGAGAAGAGCGGGGATGAGCAAGTGGTAAGGGCCGACATTGTCCGGATGGCAGATGCAGCAAAATGTGAAGTCTACGTTTGCTTTGAGGGGCCACTGGGGGCCCATTTAAAACAGGAAGTGAGGGAAAAAATCTGGAAAGGTGAGTATGTGGAGATTTTTTCCCTGTTGCCATTGGAAAAATTCAATTTAGACAGGGTGAAACCGGATGACACCAAAAAAGCTGATGAGGAGAAGAGGCGGTATCGGCTAATCCCACGGACGTTTGCAAACTGGCTGCAGGCGTTCGCCATATTGGCCGGGGTAATTGGGGAGAAGAACCCCGAGCACTGCTCGGCGTTATTCTGTTATATGGACGCTATAGGGGAGGCGTATAGGGTCTATGGAGGGACGGCTTGGCTGCGATATGACGAGCAGTTTAGACAACGCAGGGCGGTTCGCCCAGCTTTGAGATGGGACCATAAGGACATTAGCTTATGGATGAGATTGATGGCCTCGGCAAAGACGCCGGCACAGACATTTCACGGGGGGGCTGGGGGTAGCCACTCCTCGGGATCCCCAGCCGGAAAGAAATTTGGAATATGTTGGCAGTTCAACGAGGGAGCCTGCAAATTTGGAAACACGTGCAAGTTTAAGCACGAGTGTTCAGGTTGCGGGGGGGGGGGACACTCTTTGTCGCGATGCTTCAAAAAAGGAAAGCGCGCCGGAGAGCCTGGCAACAAGAGGGACGACGCCGGTGATGTGGGTAAGAATGCAGCCTTTTCTAAATAGGTATCCCGACAGGGCGGCGGCGGGTTTGCTCAGTGCGGGGTTCAGGGAAGGTTTCAGGATTCCGTGCACATTGACGGAGATTCCTCCGGTGGCAAAGAATCTGAGGTCAGCATTGTTGCACCCAGAGGTTGTGTCGGAGAAGTTAGCCAAGGAGGTTGCGTTGGGTAGGATGGCGGGGCCGTACGTGGCCAAGCCGTTAAAGGACTTGGTAGTGTCACCGCTTGGGGTGGTTCCCAAGAAGGAACCCAACAAGTTTCGTTTAATACATCATTTATCGTTCCCAAAAGGGGGATCGGTAAATGATTTTATTGACCCAGAGGCATGCACGGTATCGTATACGTCATTCGATGCTGCGGTGCGATGGGTACGGCGATATGGCCGAGGGGCACTGATGGCTAAGTCAGATGTGGAATCCGCATTTCGATTGCTGCCGGTGCACCCAGACAGTTTTCATTTGTTGGGTTGCAGTTGGCAAGACCAATTTTATGTTGATCGTTGTTTGCCCATGGGGTGTTCCATATCGTGCGCCATGTTTGAGGCGTTCAGTTCGTTTTTAGAGTGGGTAGTTAGGGATGTGACAGGCATTGATTCCATAATCCATTACTTGGATGACTTCCTCTGCGTGGGCCCTCCAGCTTCCAATGTGTGTGCGATACTGTTGTCCACGTTGCAGCACATTGCGGAGAATTTTCGGGTGCCGTTAGCACCTGACAAGACGGAGGGCCCGCGCACAGAATTGAGTTTTTTGGGGATAGTGATCGATTCCATGGCTATGGAATGCAGATTACCCGAAGAGAAGTTGAGGGATTTACAAAAGGAAATTAGGGAGATCCATGGGTGCAAGAAAGTGCAGTTGCGCACGCTACAATCCCTGTTGGGAAAGTTGAATTTTGCATGCAGGATCATTCCTATGGGGAGGATTTTTTGTAGACGATTGTCATCGGCCACGGCAGGGGTAAAAGCTCCCACACATTATATTAGGCTTCGGAGGGAGCACAGGGAGGATCTGGAGGTGTGGCATCGGTTTTTGCAGGAGTTTAATGGGAGGTCGGTTTGGATGTCGGGTCCAGTTAGCAATTTCGATGTCGAGCTGGTCACCGATGCTGCAGGATCCACAGGTTACGGAGCGTACTTCCAAGGGTGTTGGAGTGCGGAGCCATGGCCACGATCCTGGGTGGAGGCGGGGTTTACAAAGAATTTAGCACTATTGGAGTTGTTCCCGGTGGTGGTAGCATTGGAGCTGTGGGGCAAGGCCTGTAAAAATTTAAAGCTTAGATTGAATTGTGATAATATGGGGGTAGTGCAAATAATCAATAGTATGTCGGCATCTTCACAACCTGTCATCCGGTTGATGCGACAGCTAGTGTTGCGCTGCATGCAATTGAATATTTTTCTTTATGCGGTACACATCCCTGGGGTAGAGAACACGCTGGCTGATTCTTTGTCTCGGTTCCAGTGGGACAGATTCAGGACTCTGGCACCGGAGGCTCAGCAGGAGGGAGTTCCTTGCCCGGCCTGGATCTGGGATTTGGCACTAGGGTAGCAGCAGGATGGATCCAGAAGTCGGTGAGTATGTCGTCTTGGTCGGCATACCAGAAGGTCTGGAAGGAGTGGGGTGAGTTGCTGCTGGAATCGGGAGTGGGGCAAGATGAGTCACAATTTAGGCTGTTAGTGCTGTATTACGTGTCCAGAAATATGGAGGAAGGCAGGTCGGTGTCCGCTATTGAAAAACGGTTGGCAGGTTTGGCCTTTTTGTTCAAGTTACAAGGCATTGTGGATTGGACAAAAGAATTTTGGGTAAAACAGGCAGTAAAAGGGTATCGCAAAGCAAACAGGACAAGGGACGAGAGGCGGCCGATTACTTTTACCAATGTTCTGGCCTTAAGGGAGCAGTTGAAGGGGGTATGCAAGGATGGGTACGAGGGGTTATTGTTTACAGCAGCTTTTTCTTTGGCGTTTTTCGGGGCTTTTCGGATTGGAGAGTTGGTTAGCCCATCAAAAAAGGAAGAGGGAGGTTTAATGCTGGGGGATGTGGAAGTTTTGGGTGACAGGGTGTTGGTGAATTTAAAAAAGTCCAAGACTGATCAAAAAGGAGTGGGGGTGCTGATCTCGTTGCATAGGTTACAAGGCTGTGCGGTATGCCCCGTAAAAGCAGTAGGAGAGTTCATGGGGGTGAGACCGGAGGTTGGGGGCCCGTTGTTGGTGCACAGTGATGGATCATACCTGTCGCGTTTCCAATTTGGGGCGGTTTTGCGAAAATGCCTAAATGGGATGGGTTTAGAAGGTTCTGCCTACGCCTCACACTCCTTCCGCATTGGGGCGGCCACCGAAGCCGCCAGGTGTGGGTTGGATGAGGTGGATGTGCAAAAAATGGGGAGGTGGGAATCGAAGCGATTTCGGACTTACGTTAGACCACTGTTGATTCGGGAATAATGGGGATAGATATATAAAAAAAAAAAAAAAAAAAGAAAAAAAATAAATAAATAAATAAAAAATGTATAGGTGTGTTGTTATAGTTGCATTGGTTAGTATGGTGGCCTTAGTTAAGTTATAGTGCTGGTCAATTACACTATGTTTGTCATTTCAGATGGAGGGCTTCCGCGCCTCGTCTGGATCCTGGGGCACTCATATGTGTGTTGGGGAGCACGGAGAGGGGATGCCAGACCAGGTGGGAGGCAGTTGGGGGTGTCTAGGAGAGAGGCCACCATACGTTGGCTGGGCAGGCCGGGAATGTTGTGGGATAGGGTGGTGCCCGAAATAGAACGTTTCGCGTGGTTGGACAGGCCACCGGCGGTCCTGGTCATACACGCGGGCGGGAATGATTTGGGTATGCGGACAGTGAGGGATCTTATTGCCGATATAAAGAGGGATCTGACCTACCTGCACGAGACGTATCCAGACACGCTGTTGGTATGGTCAGATATGGTCGCTAGAACATCCTGGAGGAGGGCTAGATCAGTGTATCGCCTTAACAAGGCGAGGATCCGGGTAAATAAGGTGGTGGGGAGGTTCCTGGCGTGGCAAGGGGGTTTAGTGGTTCGCCACAGGGAACTTGAAAAGAATGTGGGCCTCTATTTGAGGAGGGATGGGGTTCATTTGACGGACGTCGGGATCGACCTGTGGTCGTTGGGTTTACAGGAGGGGATACATACGGCCCTGCGGGTGTGGAGGTGCCTTCAAGGGTAAGGGGTCACCCTTTCAGTCTGTGGCGGTTTTTAGGTTGGTCAGTGACGGTGGCAGTTATGTAGTTGGTGAGTGTGTGGGGGGCTCGTCATGAGATGGCCCCTCCGGTGTAGTACATCGAAGATCGATGATTACTCTGTGTGCACTGCGGGATAGGGTTTTGTCTCCGGGCGGTTAAAATGGAGGCCTACTTGGTTCGGTTAAATCCCGCAGTGCCCCCTGGTGTTATATATATATATAGTCATATATATATTGGTTAACTAACTGGCTGTGTTACAAGTGTTAGCCCCGTCACTGACCAACATAAGAGGGTATAACCGATGGTTATTTATGTTTACATTAAAAAGGTTTATGGTTATTTATGGTTATTTATATATGGTTATTTATACGGTTTTATATGTTATTTATATTTTGGAAAATTGGAGTTAAGTTTAATAAAGGCTGTTGTGGCCATTTACTCCACAAGAAGTACGGTGTGGTCCATTATTCAAGGGGAGTAACAAAAGGGTGGTTTTGGATTAAAGGGGTCACAACAAGTGGGTGGTCTTTACTAGGCTACACGAGTCAAGAGAGGGCCGGACGGAATGAGAAAAGGAATATAGGGAGGGCCGGACATGACTGTGTGTCTAGTGACACACAAAAGGGAATACAGCAGGGAGTGGTTAACAGGGGCAGCCAATAGAAAGCAGGGGGAGCGGCATTAGAAAAAGGGGGCGTGGCCGAGCGGGAACATTCGTCGTTCGGAATCCACAGGAGGAGGCAGTTTTTTCCCACCCACCCTCCCTATAGTTAAGTTTGTTGTGAAGGTCTTAATGCTTTTGTTATCATTTCAGGAACTCAAAATGGACGTCTGGAAGAAAGTTGGTTGGCGGTTTTTAGGTTGGTCAGTGACGGTGGCAGTTATGTAGTTGGTGAGTGTGTGGGGGGCTCGTCATGAGATGGCCCCTCCGGTGTAGTACATCGAAGATCGATGATTACTCTGTGTGCACTGCGGGATAGGGTTTTGTCTCCGGGCGGTTAAAATGGAGGCCTACTTGGTTCGGTTAAATCCCGCAGTGCCCCCTGGTGTTATATATATATATAGTCATATATATATTGGTTAACTAACTGGCTGTGTTACAAGTGTTAGCCCCGTCACTGACCAACATAAGAGGGTATAACCGATGGTTATTTATGTTTACATTAAAAAGGTTTATGGTTATTTATGGTTATTTATATATGGTTATTTATACGGTTTTATATGTTATTTATATTTTGGAAAATTGGAGTTAAGTTTAATAAAGGCTGTTGTGGCCAGTTACTCCACAAGTACGGTGTGGTCCATTATTTAAGGGGAGTAACAAAAGGGTGGTTTTGGATTAAAGGGGTCACAACAAGTGGGTGGTCTTTAAGTACGGTACACGAGTGTGTCCATTATTTTGAAGGGGCAGTAACAAAAGGGTGGTTTTGGATTAAAGGGGTCACAACAAAATGTGGGTGGTCTTTACTAGGCTACACGACGCATGCATGCGTCTTATAGGACATCCAGGTCTTTGGTTTATTTAGCGGCTGAGGTCCTAATGATAACTTTATGATACAAGCTTTACAGCTTTTGAAAGTATATTTAACAATAAATAGTACCTAAACATGATGCACAAGGCTGGAGCGTCTTTTTTTGCTGTTTGGATCAGAGATACGAGCTTGTACATGGCCCTCATCTTTCGGAGAGCTCCCTATGGATTATTCCTCCTAAGGCCCCTTTCACACGGGACGGATCCGTATTGATCCGCCCCGTGAAGATCCGCTGCTCAGCGGGGATCGCTCAGCTGATCCCCCGCTGAGCTGGCTGATGACAGGGCGGTCCCTGCACACTGTGCAGGGACCGCCCTGTCAGTTCTCCACTCTCCTCTATGGGGGATCGGATGAACACGGACCGTCTGTCCGTGTTCATCCGATCCGCTCTGCAGACGGATGGAAAAATAGGGTTTTCCTCCGTCTGCAGAATCGGACAAGAGCGGAGGCGGGTGTCAGTGGATGCTCATCCGCTGACACTCGCTATCCCATAGGGGTGCATGTATGTCCGTTTTTCATCCAAAAACGGATGGATGAAATACGGACATGCGGTCCGCATGTGTGAAAGGGGCCTTAATATTGGACCTAGTCAACCAAGATATCTACCCGAATCAAGGGATCCAGCCTCCCACCTGTCACCTTCCTTTTCAGTGCGCTCCAAATTTATGCTATACATCAGGGATATGCAATTAGCGGACCTCCAGCTGTTGCAGAACTACAAGTCCCATGAGGCATAGCAAGACTCTGGCAGCCACAAGCATGACACCCAGGGCAGAGGCATGATGGGACTTGTAGTTCTGCAACAGCTGGAGGTCTGCTAATTGCATATCCCTGCTATACAGTGTCACAGGCATGACATGACTTTTCACAGAACAGATAGGTCTTTCAGGCACAATAGCGCTGCTCTCCAAAGATCAAGTATAGACAATTAAGGACTTGGCAGAGAATCTGTAAATGCATGAAAGAAGAAAAAAAAAACACACACACACCAAAAGATAATTTTTTCACTTTTATTATTCAGATTATGCATAAATGGACAAAATTAATTGAAAAATGTTGCGATTTCCTCAATTTCAGTATAATTCTTTGTATAGTCAGTAGATGTGTTACCGCCAATGCTGCAGGGTAAAGACAATCGTCTACTTTGGTGTTATTCATTTTAAATGGGCCTTTTCAATAACAGTGCAAAGATCAATAACCTAGATAAACCAGATTACCCCCCATCCATCATGTCAGTGAGAGGGAAATTCCGACTGGTTTGCTTCGGGTTACCGCATACCGCAGGTTGTCTTAAAAAAGGTGCTATGGGCAAAATTTAAAAAAATTAAGGAAAAAGGAGGACATATGATAAACAATTTCACCAACATTATCACAGCTGTTTTTATTTTAATCTACCTGCAGATTGGTTTATTACCTTTCGATAATGCCAACAAATGCGTTATTTTTAATTCCCACTTACCATCACGTGTGGCATATCGAATGAACTGGTTGTCAGCTATAATTATTACTATACTGTAAGAGGTCAATCAGAAAAGAAAATCGATCATTTATCAAAGTGTGTTTGTATGGCCACCATTAGAATTAACCAGTTCAGCTCTCGCACCTGATAACACTATACAATTTTAAGCAATTGTTACACTTCTGCTATGGGCGCCTTTACTTTTAATAATGTTTACTTCTTATAACAAAGTAATAAATTAATTCTTTTTTTCGGGACAACCCAGGCTCTCTTTTGGCAATAGTGTCTTGCATTATTTTATTTTCTATGCAAATCTGGAGACAAAAATAAAAAAAAAAAAGGTTTGTGAACTTTAATCTGCATTTAATAGTTTTTATTATCGTTTAAAAAGAAATTTGTATCACTGTAGATAAAAAGAATACATTTTATTCTGTATTTTGCCTGTTTATAAGGACATTAAACAAAGTAATTAGATAAAAGAAAAAAAATCCAGAAATCTATAAATCTATTTAACTTTGGTGTTACTGTAGATATAAAATATACATTTTATTAAAAAATTTTCCCCATTTATAATGACACTAGGATTACATTTCTGGCACAAATTATTACAACGTTATTTATAAAATGAAAAAATAAGGTTTGGCATTTTTGTAACAGCAGAAAAAAAAAAGAAAAACACTTTTTGAAGCCAGCTATACATGGATCGACTTGGGTGCAACCAACCTGTCAGATTTTTTTTACATGTGATTAATGCTGGCGGCTATAGCCTCCATCAGTGATCATTGTATTGATCAATGTATTCTTCCAGTTGGGGAAGACTCCCTGCCGGCAAAACCCAATAGCATTGCGGAAGACATTCCCCCATAAAACACAGTTAAGCCCCATACACACGGTCGGAAAATCCTACCACCAAATCCATCGGATTTGGTCCGACGGATTTAGTCCGACACTTGTGTTGCATACACACGGTCGGACAAAGTTGTCGGAAAATCTGATCATTCTGAAAGTGGTGACGTTTGTTGCCTACGACGGGACTACGTAGAGGCTAGTAGCCAATAGCTTTGGTCTTGTAATGTGATCTGAGCATGCGTGGCACTTTGTCCGTCGGAATTCGCTACACACGATCGGAATTGGTGTGATCGGACTTTGTTGTCGGAAAATTTATAGAGCAGGAGATAGAACTTTGTCCGTCGGACAATCCGATGGAAACTGTCCGATGGTGCCTACACACGGTCGGAATTTACGACAACATTGTCCGATAGGACAGAATCCATCGGAAAATCCGACCGTGTGTATGGGGCTTTAGTGTTAATGGGGGAATTTAATAATTTTCTTTCCTTCATCTATAGCTTGCGTTAGGCAGCTACAGCAACTTTCTTTCCCCAAAATGTTGCAGTAGCTGCCCCAAGCCATTCGTTTTCCCAAAAAGGACTTATTTTGTTTAGGTGTGGGTGTTATAAAGGTTTGTACTAACCCCTGAAAACTACAAATTTTCCTGTTACAGGTAATGAAAAAAACAGATCTACTGGTAGGATCAACAGGTAATAAAATGTGATTACTCAGAAAAACAACAACTTGTGTTAATGCTACTGACAGACCACATCATATGTCATTTGTTATTTTGCCCGTAGTTCCACCTTAATAAGCTTATCCATATAACCGTCACGATGGAAGGCAGCCATAATCGTGGTAGAAGCCCCTTTGCCAGAAAAATAGTAACAAAAGAAAACCTGTCATGACAGAAATATGGTGACTGAACTTATGAAAAATACCAGTTGCCTGGCTATTCTGCTGAACCTCCTGGCTTTAAAACTTTGAATTCCAGACCTGGGACAAGTATGCAGATCAGCAAAGTCAGAAGTTAATCTGGGTCAGCAATGAAAAAGCAGCCAAAGTCAGCAGGACCTTGTCTGATCAGGAGAGGAGAGTCAGCCTTCAGATCTCTTCTCTTGGCAGGTTTTCTTTATTAGAGGCCTCTCCTAACAACTTAAAGCGGAAGTAAACCCAAAGATTTAACAGTTTAAAAAAAAAACAGTTAGCAATCTCAGCATGTGTCGGAAATGTAACTGTCACATTGATTGTGCTCTCAACCAAACGGTTAAGCCATCCCAGTGGCTGGTGTCATAACTGATCTCATGGGCAGCACCATTGTAGTTGAAGATTAAAACAGAGGCCAAGATGGCAGCTTCCATGTCTGAAACCCATAGGAGGAATTACTTCCACTTTAAAAAGGTGCACAGGGACCAATTCTCAAAAATGGTTGCTTGCATACTTCTATATGTAAAATGGAACTTCAATCATGAACCTATTCAGTTTTGGATAGAGGGAAGGATTGGAACCGTCATCTTACCATACGGGAAGCCATTGATCTCCCTACACTTCCTGTCCTGGTAATAGTTGATTGCCAGGACAGGAAGTGAAGGTAAACCTCCCTTCTTCTTATATGGAACTTTAAATAAGTTCACCTTTTGTAACACGTTAGACCTATATTCAGGGTGTAACATGCAACATGTTATAATTGCACTGGCCTCCACCCACCCCCTGGACACGTTATCCATTCACAGTGTTCTGTGAATTGGAAAACTACAGCCTTTGGGGCAGTTGGCTTGCAGTTCTCAATGAACTACCAGGGCACCGCTGAGCGTTGTGGTAGTTCATTCTCTCTTCCTGCCAGAGTGTATCCGTCTGCCTGTATGAGGTACAGGCAAGATAGTTTATACTAGAGCTGCACGATTAATCGCCAAGAATCGTTGTCGCAATTTTTTCCCCATTGCGATCTTGACAAAAGTGTTTCACGATCCTTCCTATGCAAAGAATTCTCTCTGCTCTTCTGAAGCCACAGCCAAAAGAAAGGAAGAAAAAAAAAAGGCAGTCTGCCAAGAATCACAACATTCTTTAGCAGTGAAACTTAAGTCTAAACATTGTAACAATTTGTCAATGGAATAGATTTGTGTGTAAATGAAGAACCACTTAAACACTAAATCTTTTTCTGTTAAGTTAAAATCTTTTTTTTTTTGCTCAAAAATTACTTAGAACCCCCAAACATTATGAAGCGCACTACTCCCTTGGGAGCTGCTAGTAAGTTCATTACTGTACATGCTGGTTTAACCCCCCGTTTCTTCCACCCCTGCAGTAATGAAGCACAGACAATGTAGAACAGTTCAAAACTTCAAAATATTTTCAGGGACACTTTTTTACAAGTGCTATATTTAGAGTAGCTGACATCCCCTATGTTCATCTACACATCACAATAGTAATTACAAAATTAAATAAGTACTAATAATGGGGCAGAACAAATATGAGGACTGAGATTTCCTTTAGTTGAACTAACAAAAGTGTGCCCATTATAGAGCTGGTAACATTGAGGATATTCAGTATAATTTTAAAGAACTGTTTTTGTGGGTAAGAGGCATAGGGGAGGAGAATGGATGGTATAAAAGTGGGAAGTATGTGCAGGTGAGGGAGAGGAATGTGGAGGGTCTAACAGTGGGCACTATGTACATGAGAGGAGTGCGGAGGGTATGACAGAAGGCACTTTGTACAGGAGAGGAGTGTGAAGAGTATGACAGTGGGCAGTATGCACAGCAGAGGAGTGTGGAGGGTATGACAGTGAGCAGTATGTACAGGAGAGGAGTGTGGAGGGTACGACAGTGGGCACTATGTACATGAGAGAAGTGTATGACAGCGGGCACTATGTACAGGAGAGGAGTGTGTAGGATATGACAGCAGGCGCTATGTATAGGAGAGAAGTGTGGAGGGTATGACAGTGAGCAGTATGTACAGGAGAGAAGTATGGAGACTATGACAGTGGGCACTATGTATAGGAGAGGAGGATGAAGGAATCTGGGAAGGAAAAATGTAAAGGTTTGTGGAAGGATGTTTAGGGACTGTGTAGTGGTTAAGCAGGCCATACATGGATTGAAATTACACCAATTAGGCAGAGACCAGCCATAGTCGATCTATGTATGGGCTACCTGGTTTTACACAAGTCAACCTATTAACTGACTTGAGTACAACCAGCCTGTCAGGTTTTCCCCAAAACAATCAGTGCTGCCAGCTATAGTTAGCAACACTGATCATTGTATTCACTGGCAGAACACAATAACACTGCGGGAGTGATTCCCCCATCCACAGGTCAGCAGGTGAGAGGGTGTGTGGGGACAGGCTGGGGAGAGATACTAGTCAGTGACTGGGTAGGCACTGGCTAGTATCAGAGCCAGATACACACAGGTTACATACGCCACGATCGTTAGAGCGAGAACAATAATTCTAGCACTAGACCTCCTCTGTAACTCTAAACATGTAACCTGTAAAAAAATTTAAAGTATCGATTAGTACACAAAAAAAATCGTGCTAACTTTAGTGTTTTTTTTTTATGAATGAAACTTTCCAAAAGAAAATGTTTGAAAAATTGCTGCGCAAATATCGTGTAACATAAAAAGTTGCAAAGACCACCATTTTATTCCATAGGGTGTCTGCTAAAACAACATATATAATGCTTGAGGCTTCTGAGTAATTTTCTATCAAAAAAAAAATTATGATTTTTACATGTAGGAGAGAAGTGTCAGAATTGACCTGGGTGGCAAGGAGTTAATTATCATAAGTAATATACAAATAATTATTATAAGCACTGTGATCTCATCCTCTCAGTCTGCTGCAGAGTGTTCCAGCTTGTGTTTAAACTGGCCTCTCTGTATGTAGCTTCTGACAGGCTGCGCAAGCAGCCCCATATCTCCGGAACCATAGATGATAGCAGCCCCGTATTTTAACCAGTGCTGGAGTAGGTCTTTAGCTACCTACCCCCAAATGGGGTCTCTGTGACTCCTGATCGCTGAGCTACAACCCTCGAAGTCGATCTTTTTTTTTTTTTTTTTTGCGGCAAATGGGCATATCTTGAGAAAGGGGCCTGGAGCTGCAGCTCCAATAGCCCCTATGTTAATCCGGCCCTGTTCCCAGGCATCCTTCATCATTTTTATTTGTAACTTCCTAGTGTCTGTTGGAGATGTCAAGGCTTGGAAGGTATTATGACCCATACTAAATATTTATCATGGAGTAACAGGTACATGCATATCTTCTAACTGTCAAATCCTTCTTTCCATGGTACCCAGATCTATTAGATCAGTAAAAGGGATATCCTCTGCTATTTTTTGACAGCTGCAAGAGCTGTCATCCCCCATCATTGGTGATCCCAACAGTTTCTCACCATACATGAATGGGTAATTGGATGAAGGGAAGATTCTGGACAGCCGCACTCAAAATAAAATGCCTTTATTTAAAAAAGGAGGTAATAATCCAAAAAACAGCTATGAATAAGCACTTTTGAAAGCGTGAAACGCGTCAGTTCCTGTGATCTGTTGTTTGCTCCTTTTTTTAATAAAGGCATTTGAATTTGAGTGCGGCTGTCCAGAATCTTCCCTTCATCCAATTACCTATGCTTAGCCAGCACCTGCTGTTTCTGTTCTGAGGAGAGCTACATTTCCAGACACCTTTCCTAGAGCGGCATCTCTCTTCCCCCATACATGAATGGGTGTTGGAACTGGATGCTATAATGGACCTTGAGCATCTACTGGTGGTGGAACATAATAAATTGGATAAACATACCTCCACCTGGGCCACTTGGAGTGTATTTCTCAATGCTGGTGTTCACAGTAGGCCATGGTGGAAGTGAGTACCCCTCTGTTCTTCCTGTCTCCCTCAGTTTTTCCTCCTCTTCCCTATCTTTGTTTTCTGGTCTCTTTATTTTTGCGTGGGAGCGCTTTGGTTTTTCCGCCCCCCCCCCCCTCCACTACTGTCAAATTTGACCTAATTTGATCTCTGAGGGACTTTATGGATCTATTCGTGGCCAGTTGTTTATTTAACGACTTGTTAGCGTACTATTCAGATGCTTTTACACGGATATTTGCTACTTAGTTTGCTAATACCATAAGAGATTAGCACTGCTCCAAGCCTGCAGTGTCAGTCTCCCAGGTTTACACTCTGTATTCAGGTGCTGACAGAAATAGAGCACATCTTCCTCCAAAATATAACATTGCATGCAGGTACCGCCGCACACAGTTTTTTTTCTTCTCTTCTCGGGTCCCTCTTCGCTGCTCCTGGCCCTTCCCTCCTTTTGAGTGCCCGCACAGCAAGCAACTTGCTATGGGGGCACCTGAGCCGAGCTTCAGCTTCATGTGTCCATTCAGACACGGAGCTGTAGTTCAGCCCCGCCCCCTCTCTCTCCTGATTGGCTAACTGACTTTGACAGCAGCATGCGCCAAAGGCGCCGCTGCTGTGTCTCAGCCAATCAGGAGGGAGAGTCCCTGATGGTCGAGACACTTGTGGACAGAGATGGGGCTCAGTTAAGTATTAGGGGGGCTGCTGCACACAGAAGGCTTTTTATCTTAATGCATAAAGATAAAAAAAAACTTCTGACTTTACAACCCCTTTTAGCTCAAATGCCAGCCCTTCAGTCATGTCCCTCTGACATGCTTCACCCACATTGGGCTTAAAGTGGTTGTAAAGGTACAACGCTTTTTACCTTCATATATTCTATGCATGAAGGTAAAAAACCTTCTGTGTGCTGCATGTTTGTTATTTAAAAAAATGTAATATCATTTTAATCATAGAGGTGAGAGGAGGACCTCTACGATTAAGCCCAATGTGGGTGAAACATGTCAGAGGGGCACGACCAATGGGCTGGGATTTGAACTAAAGCCACTCTTCAAAGCAATTAAAGTAAACAAAACTGGGTGGGTGGCAGCCCTACATGTTGGAAAGGAGTGCCAAGAAGTGAACAGAAATCTCTCCAATGGGGACACAGACAGCAGTAAAAATACTTTTTTATGAAGTAGGTTAAGGGTTACATTTTTTAACAGGTGTCACCAGGACAGGAAGTGAGGGTAAACCCCCTCAATAGAAACGAAAAGAGTAAGAGAAATCTTACCACAGATAGGCCTCATACACGCTGGGCATTTGCCCAGCTTTTCTGAACGCCTTTTCTCCTGGCAAAAGTAAAGCGGCGTAAAAAATGTGCCTAAGCCCCGTTCACACCGGTGCGACTTGTCATGCGATTTGACAGGTTCAAATCGTATGACAAGTTGCACCCTATTGTCGGCAATGGAACTGTTCAAATTGGTGCAACGCTGACTTTGCAGTGCCGCACCCAGGCGTGTCATACATTTGGCCATTCATTCATTCCATTGGCCAGAATATTAGCACTTGAGCGTTCTGAATGAATGTGTGCTAAACACGTTTAGGCACGTTGTGTGTGTTTTTTTTTTTTTTTTCAAAATGCCTGTAAGCTCCTATATGTGCATGGACACAAAGGCTAACATAAAGGGGTGTTTAGAGGCAGAGAAAAAACATCAAACGCCCTTAAAAGCATAATGCATTAAAAAAATGTTTTTTGGATAGAGCTGCACTTTAAAACATGCAGCAAATGAACTTGAGTGGCTCCAGCAGGGACAGACAGGACCAGGGAGAGCCCTTTATCATCCATTTTGCAGGCCAGTATTACCAGATACTGCAGTACCATTAGGCAATACCGTCCATTTATATTGATGTGCACATTTAATGAAAGAAGAGAAACAAACAATAAAACCTTAAACTTAAGACCTGTAAACATTAACAGAACATCGATCAAATGGAAGCAGAGAAAAATAAAAGGCAGGTTGCTAAAGGTTTGAAAACTACCTTAATGAACTGAAATTTCTTGACTTAAGTCAATTTGGTATAGAACTGAAAATTCAATTACTGGAACATCAGAACAGAGAGGTGAAAGAGCAGAAGCAAACATCTCTGCAAGCAAACAAATAAAGGACACATTAAGGTGTAAACGTAACTGAACCTCGGTATGGAAATTGTAAAATGTGTGCTTCTTCACACGCTGAGCCTCTATGGGAACATTGCTGCTGCTTATCGCTAGTAAAGAAAACAATGCTCACTGGTTTGAACATTGTGTACCATGTTACGATTCTAATACTGGAGCTTTAAAACAGGCTTAGATGTGAATCCAGCCTCAAGCAGCACTCAGACTGGGAGAGGGAAGGGCGAGACTGGGAGCCATTCAGATGTGCTGCTTGGGGTGGAGAAAGGACACCACTGTATTGTTTACAGTCCAACTCCAGGAAAATATGTAAAATATAAAAATAGGTATGTGTATGCAAAGTCATAAACTTCTTATCTTGGATAGTTACATATAGTTACATAGTAGGTGCGGTCGAAAAAAGACACAAGTCCATCAAGTCCAACCTATGTGTGTGATTATATGTCAGTATTACATTGTATATCCCTGTATGTTGTGGTCGTTCAGAGTGATAAGGAGTGAAGAAGAGTTAAAACTCCTGCCAGGTTTTTACTGCTATTATGTACTCAGTTATGCCATGTACACACGACCGGACTGTCCGGTAGACTAGGTCCGACGGTTTTTCCAACAGACTTTCGACGGACTTTCCGAACTAAGAGACTTGAACACACACAATCACACCAAAGTCTGATGGATCTGAAGGTGATGACGTACGTCCGGACTAGAATAAGGAAGTTCATAGCCAGTAGCCAATAGCTGCCCTAGCGTCGGTTTTCGTCCGTGGGACTAGCGCACAGACGAACGGATTTCTCGATAGGAACTGGTTCCGGTGGAAAAATTTCTAAAGTCCGTCTGATTTTTCGACAGCAATGGTCCAATGAAGCCCACACACGATCGAATTGTCCGGCGGATTCATTCCGTCAGACCTTTGCTGTAGAAAAGTTTGGTCGTGTGTACACGGCATTAGAGAGATTTACCTTAAGGCCATGTTCAGATGAGGGGCAAGCTTGCATTTTCAGAGGTGTTTGACAAGCAGTGATCCGTCTCTACACAGTGAGCGGAGACGGACCTGTCATCGGCCTGCTCAGCGGGAATCAGCGTATAGATCCCCCCTTAAGCAAAGTGGAGTTCGCCAGGTAGACCCCCCGTGTGAAAGGACCCCTAAGGCAAAACTTTTTGTTTTAGTTTTGGAGAGAATGGAGATGGATTAGAACGCCTGTCTCGCCCTTCCTTCTCCCAGTCTGACACTTTGCTACAATGTAAAGTAGTGAGTGTACAGCTTGGTATAACAATTTGCTGTCCCCTCAAAATCAGGGCCAGATTAAGAACATCATGAGCCTGGTGCTAAGGATTTTGGTGGGGCGTTTTATAAACAATAAATAAAAATGCAAACAATCTTTTGTTATAACAAATTAAATTAAAGAGAGAGAGGGAGGATGAGAGAGAGAGAGAGAGAGAGGGAGTGAAAGGGGATGAAAGAGGTGTTAGGGGTAAGGGAAAGAGGATGAGAGAGAAAGGGGGGGGGGGTGAGAGAAAGAGGATGCACATGAACATGCGTGGGAATAACATCAACGCAGCCCAGTGAAGGCAAGTGACCGAAGGCACAGAACCCAGAAGGAAGACCGGGTGAAGATGGAAGGGCCCGGGCCGGATTGATCACAGGACTGGAGGGCTCAGTCTGACAATTTAAGTGTACCCTAATGTGCTAATATGCTGTGCATACTTGTACATTATGGCATAACCTACCTAAGGGCCTCTAAAAAATAGTAATGTTAGAAAAGTTTACTACCGCTTTAATATCATTGGAACCCAGGGGCCTCTCATGGGGCCCCCTACTGACCCGCATAGTTGCCAACATTTCAAAAATATTTTCAGGGACACTTTTTTACAAGTGCTATATTGAGAGTAGCTGACATCCCCTATGTTCATCTATACATCACAATAGTAATTACAAAATTAAATAAGTACTAATAATGGGGCAGAACAAATATGAGGACTGAGATTTCCTTTAGTTGAACTAACAAAAGTGTGCCCATTCTAGAGCTGGTAACATTGAGGATATTCAGTATAATTTTAAAGAACTGTTTTTGTGGGTAAGAGGCATAGAGGAGGAGAATGGATGGTATAAAAGTGGGAAGTATGTGCAGGTGAGGGAGAGGAATGTGGAGGGTCTAACAGTGGGCACTATGTACATGAGATATAAAAATAATGGTAATATCCGCGCTTAGGAAGTGGAACTGCTGCCCCCCTTAAAAACTACACCTAGGTGCAGCCAGGAAATATGAAACAATGGGAAGGGGTATTGGCGCTGTTCTAGAGTAAAAAATGTAAAGAAGGGGTATAGAACATAGAGTATTAAAGCGGAAAAAGTCTGGAATATTTAATCTCAAACCAGAGATAAAGTGCAAATGCAAAAAAGGGGTGAACCAGTCAGTCTGAGTCTCCTACGACGTCCTATGACAAAACGCGTAAGGCGGGTCTATCTTGGTACGCAATACGTCACATCCGGCGCAGCCGTCTCTTCCGGTTTTGAGTACATTGTGGCCGTGGAACGCACGCCACTTCCCCGGAAAAGAGGCTTTAAACACGCTGGTTCTTACTGCATGGGCTTGTTAGCCCTTTACTCTATCTTAGACCACTTGGTGGTAATTTTTTACAGAACTTTTATAAATAAAAATACCGCTTGTTAAAAAACGGTGTCACCCTATGAGTTTATCCCTTCCCCATACCTTTTACTCAATCCTGCTGAGAACACCCTGATGACAGAAGGATAAGGATCCAGCTGACAGGAACCCCCCGGATAAAGGACACCCCCAGCCCAGACGAAAGAGGCCTGCTTGGACCACTACTTTTACGCCCATTACCCCTGCAGGGGTTGGGTGCTCTGGTGAGTGCAATCACATAGGGGGCATTGTCAGAAAGAGGGGAGCACTGGACCACTACAGCTGCTTTCATCCCATGTCAAGATTGATGTTTTTACTGCCTTGATTTACACTAAACTGAATCTGTGTAGACTGTTCTTATTTATTTGTTCCTGCAACCCTGACCTACTTGGTACACGGAGGACTTCCAGTTTTCTAAATTTATCACATTTACCTACATATCTGCAAATACTATTAATTTTTATATATATAACTTTTAGCTTTTGACACTGATTCATTTCTTAATCCACCCACACTATTGGGCGATTTTATGGCCTGATTATATTGGACATTTATTTTACATATTACTATTTCATTTTTTACTTGCTCTGTGACTTTTTAATACATACTATGCATATATACATCGTTTTTGTTTTATCTGATTAAGCTTATGATATATTTTCTCAGTTTTAATGCAATCAGCCAATAGTTTTACTTATTGATGCAGTGCACTTTTTTCAACTGCATTTCACTCCTGAATATATATCTATCACTTGTTTGTGTTAGTTGAACACCCTATCCTGGACACCTTCAATATTTTAAGATATATATTGTGATATAAATTGCCAGTTTCTCTCCACTGGTTCACCCCTTTTTTGCATTTGCACTTTATCTCTGGTTTGAGATTAAATATCCCAGACTTTTTCCGCTTTAATACTCTATGTCCTATACCCCTTCTTTACATTTTTTACTCTAGAACAGCGCCAATACCCCTTCCCATTGTTTCACTATGTACATGAGAGGAGTGCGGAGGGTATGACAGAAGGCACTATGTACAGCAGAGGAGTGTGGAGGGTACGACAGTGGGCACTATGTACAGGAGAGGAGTGTGTAGGATATGACAGCGGGCGCTATGTATAGGAGAGAAGTGTAGAGGGTATGACAGTGAGCAGTATGTACAGGAGAGAAGTGTGGAGAGTATGACAGTGGGAACTATGTATAGGAGAGGAGGATGAAGGAATCTGGGAAGGAAAAATGTAAAGGTTTGTGGAAGGATGTTTAGGGACTGCGTAGTGGTTAAGCGGGCCATACATGGATTGAAATTACACCAAATAAGCAGCGACCAGCCATAGTCGATCTATGTATGGGCTACCTGGTTTTACACAAGTCAACCTATTAACCACTTCAGCCCCGACCAATTGGCAGCCAAAGGACCAGGCCCCTTTTTGCGATTTGGCACTGCGTCGCTTTAACTGACAATTGCGCGGTCGTGCGACGTGGCTCCCAAACAAAATTGGCGTCCTTTTTTTCCCACAAATAGAGCTTTCTTTTGGTGGTATTTGATCGCCCCTGCGGTTTTTATTTTTTGCGCTATAAACAAAAATAGAGCGACAATTTTGAAAAAAATGCAATATTTTTTACTTTTTGCTATAATAACTATCCCCAAAAAAATATATAAAAAAACATTTTTTTTCCTCAGTTTAGGCCGATACGTATTCTTCTACATATTTTTGGTAAAAAAAAAATCGCAATTAGCGATTATTGATTCGTTTGCGCAAAAGTTATAGCGTTTACAAAATAGGGGATAGTTTTATAGCATTTTTATTAATATTTTCTTTTTTACTAGTAATGGCGGCGATCAGCGATTTTTATTGTGACTGCGACATTATGGCGGACACATCGGACATGTTTGACACATTTTTGGGACATTTGTCATTTATACAGAAATCAGTGCTATTTAAATAGCACTGATTCCTATGTAAATGACAGTGGCAGTGAACGAGTTAACCACTAGGGGGCGGGGAGGAGTCAGTGTGACGTGTTGTGTTTTTTTTTACTGTAGGGGGGCGTGGCTGTACGTCTGACGTCATTGATCGGCTTTCCCGATGACAGGGAACAGCCGATCACTGACAGTCAGTGTAGGAAGCGCACTTCAGCTCCGTAACCCGATCGCGGGATACCAGCGGCGATCGGGTCTGCTGGTCCTGCGGCCGTGGTCACGGAGCTCCCGACCGGGTCGCGAGCGCGCCGCTGGTGGCGCGCGCGCAACCCACAGGCAGGCACATGCACCATCACGTACAGGTACGTGATTTTGCCTGCCCGTGCCATTTTGCCGACGTATATCGGCGTTAGGCGGTCGGGAAGTGGTTAACCGACTTGAGTACAACCAGCCTGTCAGGTTTTCCGCAAAACAATCAGTGCTGCCAGCTATAGTTAGCAACATTGATCATTGTATTCACTGGCAGAACACAATAACACTGCAGGAGTGATTCCCCCATTCACAGGTCAGCAGGTGAGAGGGTGTGTGGGGACAGGCTGGGGAGAGATACTAGTCAGTGGCTGGGTAGGCACTGGCTAGTATCAGAGCCAGATACACACAGGTTACATATGCCACGATCGTTAGAGTGAGAACAATAATTCTAGCACTAGACCTCCTCTAACTTTAAACATGTAACCTAAAATAAATGTAAAGCATCGCTTAGTACACAAAAAAAAATTGTGCTAACTTTAGTGTTTTTTTTTTTTTTTTATGAATGAAACAGTTTCTTGCCAAAAAAAAATGTTTGAAAAATTGCTGCGCAAATATCATGTAACATAAGAAGTTACAAAGACCACCATTTTATTCCATAGGGTGTCTGCTAAAACAACATGTATAATGCTTGAGGCTTCTGAGTAATTTTCTATCAAAAAAAAATTATGATTTTTACATGTAGGAGAGAAGTGTCAGAATGGGCCTGGGTGGCAAGGAGTTAATTATCATAAGTAATATACAAATAATCAGGGCCGGTGCTACCACTAGGCGGACTAGGCGACCGCCTAGGGCGCACAGCTGCCTAGGGCGCCCGGCCGCTGGTTACTTTAGTCCTGCAGTCTGTCCTTGTACTTATCCTGCCATGTAAAGCAGCGCCGCCGCCCCCCCCCCCCCCCCCCTGGCTTTCCGCTGATGTGTAATGTGTTTACAGACACACAGTAATCCCCCCTCTCTGCTCTGCAGTGAGCCAGTAACGATGTGTCCAGTCCAGCAACCCCCAGGGCGCTCTCTGTGTGTCAGTGTAAATGCCCCCCCCCCCCCATTTCCCTGAGCCAAAGGCGACCATACCGATGTCCATCTGTGGGTTATACAGCTCTCTGCCCGCCCCCCTTGGTGATGTGCAGCTATTGGAGGAGCAGGGCGGGCAGCATTGTACACAGAGAATGAGAGAAAGACAACCAGGATAGATCCACTCAGACCCAGACTGGTCATAGGACACTCACTGGGCCGAGGCCGCCGGGACACTTGACACTTAGGAGCTGGAGGATCCTAAGCAAAGCTGCTCCTGCAGCCCGCCCTGCTTAACCAGCCTCTCCGCGGCCGCCGGAGCCCGGGGGTGGAACCGAATGATCAGCTGATCTGAACGGGGAGGAGCTGGAGGAGGTTCCCCATGCAGGATCCTGGGACTGGTGACAACGACCGACGCCTGCTGCCTGACATGTGGAGGGAGCTGGAAAGAAGTGCCCCAAGGTAAGAACTTGTCAGGTGGTGGGGGAAGCGCTGGGGATGAGTGCCCCAAGTCAGACCTTATCACTGGTGTGTGACTCCCTCCACTTGGCTGCACCCACCCCCCCCTCTTGTCCACCTGGCTCATGCCTCCTCCTGACTCCATCCCTCCACCTGGCTCATCCCTCCACCTGGCTGCACCCCCCTCCTGTCCACCTGGCTCATGCCTCCTCCTGACTCCATCCCTCCACCTGGCTGCACCCCCCTCCTGTCCACCTGGCTCATGCCTCCTCCTGACTCCATCCCTCCACCTGGCTGCACCCCCCTCCTGTCCTCCTGACTCCATCCCTCCACCTGGCTCATCCCTCCACCTGGCTGCACCCCCCTCCTGTCCACCTGGCTCATGCCTCCTCCTGACTCCATCCCTCCACCTGGCTGCACCCCCCTCCTGTCCACCTGGCTCATGCCTCCTCCTGACTCCATCCCTCCACCTGGCTGCACCCCCTCCTGTCCACCTGGCTCATGCCTCCTCCTGACTCCATCCCTCCACCTGGCTGCACCCCCCTCCTGTCCACCTGGCTCATCCCTCCTCCTGACTCCATCCCTCCACCTGGCTGCACCCCCTCCTGTCCGCCTGGCTCATCCCTCCTCCTGACTCCATCCCTCCACCTGGCTCATCCCTCCACCTGGCTGCACCCCCCTCCTGTCCACCTGGCTCATCCCTCCACCTGGCTGCACCCCCCTCCTGTCCACCTGGCTCATTCATCCACCTGGCTGCACCCCCCTCCTGTCCAACTGGCTCATCCCTCCCCCTGGCTGCACCCCCCTCCTGTCCACCTGACTCCATCCCTCCAACTCTTCCAGGAGTTCTGATGCTAAAATTATTGAATTAATTTTAGATTTAGATTGATTTTAGATTTTTTTGGGGGGAGGGGGGGGCGCAAGTAGCTGGTCTCGCCTAGGGTGCAAAATAGTCTAGCACCGGCCCTGCAAATAATTATTATAAGCACTGTGATCTCATCCTCTCAGTCTGCTGCAGAGTGTTCCAGCTTGTATTTAAACTGGCCTCTCTGTATGTAGCTTCTGACAGGCTGCGCAAGCAGCCCCATATCTCCGGAACCATAGATGATAGCAGCCCCATATTTTAACCAGTGCTGGAGTAGGTCTTTAGCTACCTACCCCCCAAATAGGGTCTCTGACTCCTGATCGCTGAGCTACAACCCTCAAAGTCGATCTTTTTTTTTTATATATTTCTTTTTTTTTTGCAGCAAATGGGCCTATCTTGAGAAAGGGGCCTGGAGCTGCAGCTCCAATAGCCCCTATGTTAATCCAGCCCTGCTCAAAATAGCTCAACACACAGCCATTAAAGCGGAGGTTCACACAAAAAATGTAACCTCCGCTTTTTGGAACCCTCCCCCCCTCCGGTGTCACATTTGGCACCTTTCAGGGGGGAGGGGGGTGCAGATACCTGTCTAAGACAGGTATTTGCACCCACTTCCGGGCATAGACTCCCACGGGAGTCTATGCCTCTTCCTGTCCCACCGCGCTGTCTGCTGGGACACACACGGGTCCCAGAGACAGCAGGGAACATTCGGATTGCGCCGCGCGACTCGCGCATGCACAGTAGGGAACCGGGAAGTGAAGCCCCAAGGGGTGGTTCGGCCTCGGGTGCCGAAATCGCTGGACCCTGGGACAGGTGAGTGTCCTTATTTTAAATGTCAGCAGCTGCAGTATTTGTAGCTGCTTACTTTTAAAAAAAAATTTTTTTGCGGGACTCCCGCTTTAATGTCTAAACCGCTGGCAACAAAAGTGAGTACACAGTTGAGTGAAAATGTCCAAATTGGGCCCAAAGTGTCAATATTTTGTGTGGCCACCATTATTTTCCAGGACTGCCTTAACTCTCTTGTGCATGGAGTTCACCAGAGCTTCACAGGTTGCCACTGGAGTCCTTTTCCACTCCTCCATGATGACATCACGGAGCTGGTGAATGTTAGAGACCTTGCGCTGCTCCACCTTCCGTTTGAGGATGCCCCACAGATGCTCAATAGGGTTTAGATCCGGAGACATGCTTGGCCAGTCCATCACCTTTACCCTCAGCTTCTTTAGCAAGGCAGTGGTCATCTTGGAGGTGTGTTTGGAGTCATTATCATGTTGGAATACTGTCCTGTGGCCCAGACTCCGAAGGGAGGGGATCATGCTCTGCTTCAGTATGTCACAGTGCATGTTGGCATTCATGGTTCCCTCAATGAACTGTAGCTCCCCAGTGCCAGCAGCACTCATGCAGCCCCAGACCATGACACTCCCACCAACATGTTTGACTATAGGTAAGACACACTTGTCTTTGCACTCCTCACCTGGTTGCCGCCACACACGCTTGACACCATCTGAACCAAATACGTTTATCTTAGTCCCATCAGACCACAGGACATGGTTCCAGTAATCCATGTCCTTAGTCTGCTTGTCTTCAGCAAACTGTTTGAGGGCTTTCTTGTGCATCATCTTTAGAAGAGGCTTCCTTCTGGGATGACAGCCATGCAGACCAATATGCAGTTTGCGGCGTATGGTCTGAGCACTGACAGGCTGACCTTCCACCCCTTCAACCTCTGCAGCAAAGCTGGCAGCACTCATACGTTTTTCTCGATTTCCCAAAGACAACCTCTGTATATGATGCTGAGCATGTGCACTCAACTTCTTTGGTCAACCATGGCGAGGCCTGTTCTGAGTGGAACCTGTCCTGTTGAACTGCTGTATGGTCTTGGCCACTGTGCTGCAGCTCAGTTTCAGCATCTTGGCAATCTTTTTATAGTCTAGGCCAGGGCTTTTTTTCTCAGAGAATAGGTGCTGAAACTTCCGCTTTTTGACTCACCCCTTGTCTCCACCCATACCCACCTCCGAGCACCACTGCTTGGTTCCATCCTACCCACCTCCCAGTACCGCCCTTTTAGAGAATACAGAACCAAGTATAATTTTGTGGTTATGGAATTTGTTAATGATGATAGGAAAAGCAGTAAAATAGGTGCTCTGCAGCTAGCAACAGTAGACCCCCCCCCCCCCCAACAACAATGGACCACCCGCAGCAAAATACCCAGTCTGCAACAATAGACCCCCGGTAGCAACGACTGATCTCTCTGCAGCCAACATCAATAGACCCTCCAGCAGCCAGCAACAACGAACCCCCTTGCCAACAGTAAATTCCTCCCAGTAACAGTAACAATTGACCCCCCAGCAACATAAGACCCACCTTTAGCAACAATAGATCCCCACAACAGCAACAATAGACCATCTTGATAAATATATCACCTCCAATGACAAAGCACACCCCAGCACCCCTTGCCATTACAAACAGTGTTGGAGGTGCCAGAACTGTGTTACCCCGCATTCCTGCTGAAAAAAAGCCCTGGTCTAGGCCATCTTTATGAAGAGCAACGTCTCTTTTTTTTCAGATCCTCAGAGAGTTCTTTGCCATGAGGTGCCATGTTGAACTTCCAGTGACCAGTATTAGAGAGTGAGAGCGATAACACCAAATTGAACACACCTGCTCCCCATTCACACCTGAGACCTTGTAACACTAACGAGTCACATGACACCGGGAAGAAAAAATGGCTAATTGGGCCCAATTTGGACATTTTCACTTAGGGGTGTACTCACTTTTGTTGCCAGTGGTTTAGACATTAATGGCTGTGTGTTGAGTTATTTTGAGAGGACAGCAAATTTACACTGTCATACAAGCTGTTCACTCACTACTTTACATTGTCGCAAAGTGTAATTTCTTCTGTGTTGCCACATGAAAAGATATAATAAAAAATTTACAAAAATGTGAGGGGTGTTCTCACTTTTGTGAGATACTGTACATTCCCATCCACTACCTTAATTGGGGGCAGGGATGGGTTGGGGAATAAAAATGTGACACAACTGCGTGTTTTTACTGCTGCCCAACCGCAAGTCTAAACAAGTCCCTACTTCTAGTCCTGCTGACGACAGTTTCATTAGACCATGAGAGAAAACCTACAATAGGGGTGCAAATAGAAATACAAATTTGATAGGGGTTCTATTTCTGGCTGTGTTGCTGTTGGAGAATTACTCTCCCTTCCTGTCTCATAAAATGTTGTCAGCATTGCACGAAGTAATACAGATGAAGGCCCAGATAGCAGTAAAAGCCTGCCAGGGGTTCTAATCCTTCTAAACCTTTCTGGACATTTACTTAAACTGCAAGCAGTATCATTCACTTGGCTTAGGACTGGATGGTCAGAAATACAAACCATTTGGCAGGCAAAAGAGCTCCCTTCTATGTATTCCATATGCAGATTTAAAGTGATTGTAAACAATCACCTTGTTAACCACTTCAGCCCCAAAAGTATTTACCTCCTTCCTGACTAGGCCATTTTTTGCGATACGGCACTGCGTCGCTTTAACTGACAATTGCACGATCATGCAACGCTGTACCCAAACAAAATTGATGTCCTTTTCCCCCCACAAATAAAGCTTTCTTTTGGTTGTATTTGATCACCTCTGCGGTTTTAATTTTTTTCGCTAGAATTTCTTCATCAGTTTAGGCTGATATATATTCTTCTACATATTTTTGGTAAAAAAACAAATCGCAATGTTGATTGGATTGCGCAAAAGCTATAGCGTCTACAAAATAGGGGATAGATTTATGGCATTTTTATTATTATTATTATTTTTACTAGTAATAGTGGCGATCTGCAATTTTTATCGGGACTGCGACATTGCGGTGGACAGATCGAACACTTTTGACACTTTTTTGGGACCATTGGCACTTATACAGCGATAAGAGTTAAAAATAGCCACTGATTACTGTATAATTGTCACTGGCAGGTAAGGGGTTAACACTAGGGGACGATCAAGAGTAAATTTATGTTCCCTCAGTATGTTCTAACTGTAGGGGGGATGGGACTGCCTGGGGGAGGAGACCGATTTGTGTTCCTGTATACTAGGAACACACTATCTGTCTCATCTCCCCCCTGACAGGACGTGGATTTGTGTGTTTAAACACACAGATCCTCGTTCTGGCTCTGTCAGGAGCGATTGCGGGTGCCCGGCAGACATCGCGGCCACCAGGCACGCGCATCAGCTCCTCAGTACTGCGGCGGGCGTGCGCCCCTATACCCCTTAAAGCAGCCGCCGTACAGTTACGGCGATTCAAGCAGGGGAGCCATTCTTCTGCCGTCAAATGACATTGGGCAGTTGGCAATTGGTTGAACAACCCATTCAGTTTAAAAGAGAAATTAAAGGCAAAACTTTTTGTATATCTAAAAAAAAAAACATTAATACCTTTTTCTCATTTTTTTATAAGGGGTCACATTCCCTCTGTTCTAAGCTGCATAAGAGCTGGGGGAGGAGGAGCAGCAGCACATTAAGCTTCCCAGTGAATGGCTGTGCGGGGGGTCAGAAGATGTCTGATCATTGGAGGAGAGTAGTGCCCAGCATAGTTAGAGAACTGACCATGGCGTGCTCTCTTGCTTAGTGTGGTCAGTTTTTAATAGGAAAGCAGAGGGTCTAGCAGGAACACCAGGGATTTCACACAAAGGAAGCAATACAAATAGAACAGGAGACTTTCTCATACAAGTACATTGTACAGCAGGCACATATAAGGAATATGATGTGTTGGTGTAACAAACACTTTAACTGTTTGCCTGGAGTACAGCTTTAAATATAATCATTATGTCCTGGACAGAAGACAGTATGTTTCACCACACAATCACATCCAGCAGTCTGTTAACTGTGAAGAGCAGAAGACCAGTCAGAAAAAGAATGGACTCTTCATTTTTACTGCACCACTAATAGATCACTAAATAATAGAAGAAAAGCAAGCTACAGAGGAAATGGTAGAACAATTATATACAGGCTAACACCAGTCACTTCCTGATGTCTACAAAAAATATTTACAGTACAACATTTAAACCTGACCTGAGATTATTGTATTAACAGATAGTCGTAACTGAAGGCCAACACAAAACGTACAACTTTTACCACATAGAGAGAAATTCAACTAACATAATATATGGTTGCTTTCACACTCAGCTAACCCCTTTGACCTAATTACAGAGAAAATGCTTAAATAAAAGTGATAAATATAAGAAGAGCTAATAACAGTTTGTCAGACCGGCTGATGCTTTTAGTGTAATGAACCAAATATTATTGCATATAACTGGCATTCCTAGTCCCTGAAAATACAAATTAAAGAGGAAGTTCACCCTAGGATGACTCTATAAACAATAACCACTTCAATACCATTTGTATTCCCTTCCTGCCCAGGCCAATTTTCAGCTCTCAGCACTGTCGCACTTTGAAAGACAATTGCACTACGAAACTGAAATGTACCCAAATTAAATTTTTATATATATATTTTCAAACAAATGAAGATCAATCATTTAGAAAATAAAGTTTTTCTTATGCCGCGTACACACGAAGGGACTATCCCGCGGGATTATCCGCTGGACCGAAGTCGAGCGGATAATCCCCTCGTGTGTGGGCGCCGGCGGACTTTTTTTGGCCAAAGTACGGCGGACTAAAGTTTTAAGTTTTGTTTTAAAATTATCCGCTGGACTTGGCAGTCCAGCGGACAATCCGGCCGTGTGTAGTATGGTCCGGCGGACCAAAAAGGACGCATGCTCAGTAGCAAGTATTTTTCTAGTATTTTTCGTTTTCTAGTCCCGTCGTACGTGCTGTACGTCATCGCGTGAACCGTCGGACTTTTTGCGTGATCGTGTGTGGTCAAGTCCGTTCGCTTTTTAGTCCAGCGGACCCAGCTGGAAAGTCCAGCGGATTGTCCGCTGGACTTAGGTCCGCCGGGAAAAGTCCCTTCGTGTGTACGCGGCATTAGTCGCACTAATGAGTTGGCACTGATGGGTACTGATGAGGCGGTGCTGATGGGTACTAATGAGGTAATGCTAATAAGCTACACTGATGGTCACCAATGAAGAGGCACTCATAAGGCTGCACTGATGGGCACTGGTAAACTGCCGATAACAATGTACTGTCAGCCCTGCCGGTTATATACAGAGGCAGAGTGTGAGGAAACATCTGTTTACATGTGACCAAAGAACACAGTCCACCCAATGCGCACCCCAGGGGGCGCCGTTCTGGAATGACGTCCATGAACCTCGCTGTAGCTGTATAACATGGGCGGAAGGAGTTAAACAACCATATAATACATATATCTAGATAATGTATAGCACCATTCTTGGTATCTATCTGTGATCTGGTTGTCCAGCAATCAGCACTGGAAACCTCTGACCATTTACCTGTTGCAACTCATAGCGGTCTGAGTCTTTATAAAATAAAATCATAAAATGCAAATACAATAAAATCATTGTACCAAAGCCTGGTCATTTGCTCAATCAGCAAATAATCCCTGTATTGTGTTTAATATATTAATTTCTTATGATCGTCAGCTCCCTCTAGTGGCCATAATTGGCAGTGGCAGTATTTTGTTGACTGAGGCATTTTAGGAAAATAGCACATTAAGGGCCACTAAGTGGACCAGTAGAGATGGAGCTGACGACCATAGAAAATAAACATATTAGACACATTACTGGTATTGTCTGCGACAGCTGTGACAATAGACAGGCATTCGCACAGCAAATTTAAAAAAAATATACCCTGTGGTGTTGCTCAGCCCCCCATGCTATCTTCACCTTGTAATTGCAGAGCTTGAATGGGAAACACTTCCTCTGTGCCCCGATGCTATCAAATACAATGAGTTGCATGGTGTATGGAGTTGTATAACTTGTTACCTGATATTTTCTTTAAAGTGGTTGTATAGGCAAGATTATTTATTTTTTTTACCTTATTGCATTCCCTACATTGGGGTAAAAAATGCCCCAGTATTTGCACTGCCCGCTCACCTCCCTGTATACTTACCTGAGTCCTATCTCCATCAAGTTCTGTGCCCGAGAGCAGCAGTGTTGGTCTCTCTTCCTCTCCTCACAGGACACAGAGGCAGCAGTGGGAGCCATTGGAGGAGGGAGTGGGGGGCAGGCCCGAGTCGTGCTGTGTGTGTCTATCGACGCATAGCTCCTTGGGATGCTAAAAGCAAAAATACACAGACTTCTCTGGTCAGTGGTCACAACATTAGTCTTGCAAGAACAGGACACACCAAACAAGAAAATATAAATTAGTTTTAAATACCCCAAATGCCTTCAATGTAATAATGCATGTCCATAAACATTTCTTTCATCTCGTAAAGCATTTTTTGCATCGATTAGGTAGTTTGCTCTTCAACTGCAAAAGAATGGTTACAGTTCTAAGTAAAAGTAAGCACGAAAAAGCATCCTGAGGTGAGTCATCATCTTCCAGGACACACCAGTAGACATCCGCATCACTACAAAACCATGGTAACATCTGGAAAACATACAGAGGGAATCACAAAAATGTTCATGGGTGGTCTTGAGCATCATGTCCTATGAAGTATTCCACACACGCATCAACAAAAACAATAGTCATCTAGATGTACTTGACAAGTTTTTATCTAAGCCACATAATGACTCTACACCAGGGATATGCAATTAGAGGACCTCCAGCTGTTGCAAAACTACGAGTCCCATCATGCCTCTGCCTCTGGGTGTCATGCTTGTGGCTCTCAGAGTCTTGCTATGCCTCATGGGAATTGTAGTTCTGCAACAGCTGGAGGTCCGCTAATTGCATATCCCTGCTCTACACCCATCAGCACCCACTACTATTATCCCTAGATAGTGATACTCAGAAAATAATTGCCCATGGCAACCAATCAGGTGTTTGCTTTTATGTTTAAATAATGTCATGAAAAAAAAAACCTCAGTGGATTACTTTGAGGATTGAGAACTTGAATCTCATTAAGCCCAGGTTCACACTGAGATGCAGGAATGAAGCTGTGCGAGTTCAGCTGAACTCGCACGATTTCACTCCCGCATGTCAGTCCCGATTTTGGTTGTGATTTCAGAGACATCTGTGCAGGTTCCTGCACAGATTTCAATGTAAACCGCAGTCCGAAATCGCAAAAAGTAGTACAGAAATGGCTTGAAATCGGTGAGGCACCGCAAATGCAACGTAGTAACGATTAGAAGGGTGCCATTGCCGGCAATTGCCGCTGATTTGACATGTCAAATCGCACCAGTGTGAACCATGGCGAAAAGTAAGAATGCAAGTTTCTGCATAATTTGGATTGCCACTCAGCTTGAACGGGACTCTCTGCTTTATGTTTCCTATGCTCAATGGTGGATAACATATTAACCACTTAAGCCCCAGACCAATTCGCAGCCAAAGGATCAGGCCCCTTTTTGCGATTCGGCACTGCGTCGCTTAAACTGACAATTGCGCGGTCGTGCGACGTGGCTCCCAAAGAAAATTGGCGTCCTTTTTCCCACAAATAGAGCTTTTTTTTGTGGGTATTTGATCACCTCTGTGGTTTTTATTTTTTGCGCTATAAACAAAAACAGAGCGACAATTTAGAAAAAAAAATCAATATTTTTTACTTTTTGCTATAATAAATATCCCCCAAAAATATATAAAAAACTTTTTTTCCTCAGTTTAGGCCGATACGTATTCTTCTACTTGGTAAAAAAAAATCGCAATTAGCGCTTATTAATTGGTTTGCGCAAAAGTTATAGCGTTTACAAAATATATATATAGCATTTTTATTAATATTTTTTTTTTACTAGTAATGGCGGCGATTAGCGATTTTTATTGTGACTGCGACATTATGGCGGACACATCGGACATTTTTGACACATTTTTGGGACCATTGTCATTTATACAGCAATCAGTGCTATTTAAATGAACTGATTCTTGTGTAAATGACACTGGCAGTGAATGAGTTAACCACTAGGGGGCAGGGAGGGGTTAAGTATGTCCTGTGTGTGTTTGTTTTACTGTAGGGGGGCGTGGCTTGGCATGTGACATCACTGATCGTCTTTCCCTATGACAGGGGACAGACGATCAGTGTCAGTCAGTTTACACATACCTCTCCCCGTTCTTCAGCTCTGTGACCCGATCACGGGACACCATCGGCGATCGGGTCCGTGGGTCCCACGGCCACAGTCACAGAGCTCAGGACCGGGTCGCGGGCACGCCGCCGGCGGAGCAGCCGCGCGCAACACGCGGCTGGGCTTTTAAAGGACAACGTACCTGTACGTTGATGTGCCTAGCCGTGCCATTCTGCCAAAGTATATGTACAGGAGGCGGTTCTTAAGCGGCTAAAGCTGGCTTTTGGTAAGTGTCTCCTCTGCTTCCAATAAGTACCTTCTAATTTGCACAAAAAAAAAATTATTCACATAGACCAGAAATTAAATCATATTTTTCACCAATAAATGAATTTCCCCTCATTTGCTTTTTAGCCCCTCCCTCTTACATAATTTAATGTATTTTTCTTTCTTTTGAGTAAGGCAAATACCCAGGCTTTTGCTGCTTGTAGCCTCCTGGAATATATATCTCACACCTCCTAGCAGGCTTCAGAACAGTCTACACAGAGACGTGGAATCGGTGTGTTAGTAAGTAGCCAGCTATAAAAATTAAGAAAGTTAAGTCACTTGGCTCCTGAATCCAAGATGGCGGTGTGGAGGAAAAGAAACGCTGCAAAAACTTTGGCTGTGAGGGAGACAGCACTGGACTCCATGGACTGGGAAGTATGTGTTTTTAATATCCTACAGGAACAGTACTTGGAGTTTTTTTTTCCCTTTTAACCCTATGGGGTTGATGTACTAAAACTGGAGAGTGTACCACCTGGTTCAGCTCTGCATAGAAACCAATCCGCTTCTAGGTTTTTTTTGTCAAAGCCTAATTGAACAAGCTGAAGTTAGAAGCCTTTTTGGCTACCATGCACAGATATTGCACTCTTCAGTTTTAGTAAATCCCCCCCCCCCCCCTTTGTGGTCATGGGAATGGGATGGGCTAGATATCTAGTCACCACTTTATTTTAAAGGGGGCTTTCACAGGCTTGCTGCTAGCCCTTTCCTAGCCACCCAGGCTGCCTTCCTGGATAAGGGTCAGGTTGCAATTTTTTTTAATTACTAGATTCCAAACAACAACAGCTGCATGGGTTTTGCACTATTTACAAAATGATTTCTGTAATTTTGCCAAATTATGAACCAGCCCTGTACTGGTTTATAATTTAACACTGTAAGTAGACCTCCACTGACTTTAAAGAGGCATAATTAGTTTCTCATAATTACCAATATGCACATATATTTATGCACATTGCTCAGCTTTAATGCAGTTTTTGCACCAAATTTATGGCACTCGAACATTACAATTGTTTGGTTCTAGCTTTTCAGAATCTGCAATGTTTGGGACAAACAAATTTAGCTTTTCTGAACACAAACTGCAACCTGACCCGTGTCTCTACTGGACAGATTCACCCTCTATGTTTGCCTTGGTGGTTATTGTTTGGTTCAGAAAGAGATGGGAAATCCAAAATGTTAGAGCTCTCACCAGAACAGTAACCAAAGAGGAAATGGGAAAACTTGTTTCCCTGACAGCTAACTAAGAAGGCGTATCTCCTTGCTTTCGAGAGATTTCCGCTTTATTTCTGTGCTCTGGGACAGGAAGTGAAAGGAAATCCGTAGTGCAGTGGACAGAAGGGGAACTTAATGGAGGGCCGTCCATGACAGTGTGTCAAGTAAGACACACTCCGGACAGTAAACAGTTAACAGGGCAGGGGAGGGCCCTGTAATGTACAAGGGGGGAGCGGCCTTATAAAAGGGAGGGGCGGAGCTAGCCAGGCAGTGCGGGAGCGTCGAGACACGAGGAGGCAGGTTTTTACTCTGCTCCTCTCTTCACAGCCATCATGGCCGACGGGTTTGCGTCACTGGTGCGGGCGGCGGCGGCGGAACAAGGACCCGAGTGGGTCAGAAGACAGATTGCAGCGCTGCTGGATGGAGCAGGGAGCTCCACAGAAGACAGGAGTGCAGCTGCAGAAATCCAAGATGGCGGCGCGGCGCCACGCGGCCGCGTGTCCAGGCCGCCGAAGCGGTACTCCCCTGGGGCCACAGCAGGACCTTCAAGCATGGTAAGGAGCCCCAGGGGGGACCGATCCACCCCTCCAGCAAAACGGGTACAGAGGGAGGATGCAGGACAGGCCAGCAGACAGACAGGCAGCAGGCCTGGGGCGGGGGGGGGGGGGGGGGGGGGGCCCACCAAGGAGAGGATCCCCAGGAAGCAGTGCTGAAACAGCCTCAACTGCCCCAGCATCGCCACACAAGATGGGGGGAAGTAGGAACACTGGGGGGAGGGGGGGTGGGGGGAGGGCTGGAAAAGGAAAGAAGATGGCCGAGGCGACAGGCTCTTCAAGGAACGCGTCCCCCCCAGCTGCTCTGCACGAGCAGGGGGGTGTGGATTTACAGGCCACTCGGGCAACGGCCAGGAGGGGGGCATCGGCCCCCAGACGTGCCTTTACAGCGAATCCCCTGGCGGCTCTGCACGAGTCGGGGGGAGAAGACAGAAGGGCAAGAGGAGCACCGGCGGGAGGGGGGAGGGGGTCTCACATGGCAGCGGGCGGGAGGGATGGCGGGGCACCATCAGCCAGCGGAGCAGCGAATCAAGGCAGCAGGAGCGGAGCCCGTACCGGCCCACCTGCACGGGGGAATGCGGCTCAGAGGGGAAGCGGAGTACAGCGAGACAGTGGTGCGGGTGGAAGGAGACATGCTACTTACCGGAGCCCCTCTCCGAGGGAGCGTTCCTTGTCTTGTGCGCAGGAGGAAGAATCTCGGTCGGAAGGAGAATTGTCCGAGGAGGAGGAGGAGGAGCTCGGTCGCCCTATCCCGCCGGTGGAGGCTCGTGCAGCGGCTGTGGGACCCCCGCCCGGTCAGCCCGGTAAGTCCACTGACAACAGTGCTTTTGTTAAAGTTTTACAGTCATTGATGGGTGCAGGTACTAGTGGGGAGAGCTCAGGGCCATCTCCCGCGCCGTCGTTGGCAGTAATGGACCAACCGCGAGCGGTGAGTGGGAGGGCAGAGAGTGGGTCGGGGCAAATACAGGAATTGCTAGAAGGTTTGCGGGTGTTGATAGGCCGTTTTGGTAATAGGGGTGAAGCACCAGAAGGTGGGGTGAATTCGAGAGCTGGTGGAACAGAGGCGGGGGCGGCCGCCGGGGGTGGGGTGGTAGTTGACGCTACGTCAGACGGTCAGGCTGCCTCGGTGGAAGGGGGAACGGACAAGGTAAGTGAGACGGAAAAGGGGACGAAAGAACTGACGGCGAGGGACGATATTGTGCGCATGGCGGATGCAGCAAAATGCGAGGTATACGTCTGTTTCGAGGGCCCCCTGGGGGCTCACTTAAAACAGGAGGTCAGGGAGAAGATTTGGAAAGGGGAGTACGTGGAGATTTTCTCCTTGCTGCCCCTGGAAAAATTCAACCTTGATAGGGTTAAACCGGATAGCAGTAAAAAAGACGATGAAGAAAAGAGGAGGTATAGGCTGATTCCCCGGACTTTCGCCAATTGGCTACAGGCGTTTGCTATATTGGCGGGGGTGATTGGTGAGAAGAACCCCGAACATTGTTCGGCGTTGTTCTGTTATATGGACGCCATCGGGGAAGCATATCGGGTTTACGGGGGAACGGCGTGGTTAAGGTACGATGAGCAGTTCCGACAGCGCAGGGCAGTCCGGCCGGCATTACGGTGGGACCACAAAGATATCAGCCTTTGGATGAGGCTGATGGCGTCTGCCAAGACGCCGGTACAGACATTTCAAGGGGGGGCCGGAGGTAGCCATTCCTCGGGATCTCCGGCCGGAAAGAAGTGGGGAGTGTGTTGGCCGTACAATGAGGGGGCCTGTAAATTTGGGGGAACATGTAAATTTAAACATGAATGCTCAGGTTGCGGGGGGGGCCACACACTCGCCAGATGTTTTAAAAAGGGCAAGCGGGCTGGAGACTTTGGGCATAAGAGGGACGACGCCGGTGATTTGGGAAAGGATGCAGCCTTTCCTAAATAGGTACCCGGATAGAGCGGCGGCGTTATTGTTGAGCAAGGGGTTCAAGGAGGGTTTCAAGATACCATGCTCATTGTCAGCGGTTCCACCGCTGGCCAGAAACTTGAAATCTGCCTTGCAACACCCTGAAGTAGTGGCTGAGAAACTGGCCAAAGAAGTGGGGTTGGGCAGGATGGCGGGACCATTTGAGGTCAAGCCGTTGGAAGATTTGGTAGTGTCCCCGTTAGGGGTGGTACCCAAGAAAGAGCTGAATAAGTTTAGGCTCATTCATCATTTATCGTTTCCCAAAGGGGGTTCGGTCAATGATTTTATAGACCCGGAAGCGTGCACGGTATCGTACACGTCATTTGATGCCGCGGTACGTTGGGTGAGGAGGTATGGAAGGGGAGCGCTTATGGCGAAATCTGACGTGGAGGCAGCATTTCGGCTCTTACCAGTGCATCCGGAGAGTTTTCGGTTGTTGGGATGTTGTTGGGAGGAAAAGTTTTACGTTGATCGGTGTCTACCGATGGGGTGTTCCATTTCTTGCGCCATGTTCGAGGCGTTTAGTTCCTTTTTGGAATGGGTAGTGAGGGATGTTACAGGGATTGATTCCGTCATCCACTACTTGGATGATTTTTTGTGCGTGGGTCCTCCGGCTTCCAATGTGTGTGCGATATTGTTGTCCACGTTGCAGCACATTGCGGACAAATTTCGGGTGCCGTTGGCAGCCGATAAAACGGAGGGCCCGCGTACAGAGTTGAGTTTTCTAGGCATAGTGATAGATTCCATGGCCATGGAATGTAGGTTGCCGGAAGAAAAGGTAGTGGATCTGAGGAATTTGGTGGAAAAAACCTATGGGTGTAAAAAGGTTCAGTTGCGCACGCTACAATCCTTGTTGGGGAAGTTAAATTTCGCGTGTAGAATTATTCCTATGGGGAGGATATTTTGTAGACGGTTGTCGGCAGCGACTAGGGGTGTGAGGGCGCCCACGCATTTCATTAGGTTGAACAAGGAGCATAAAGAGGATCTACGGATATGGGATCAGTTCCTAGAAGGGTACAACGGTAGGGCTGTTTGGATGTCAGGACCGGTAAGTAACTTCGATGTGGAGTTGGTGACAGACGCCGCGGGATCTACAGGCTATGGGGCTTTCTTTCAGGGACAATGGAGCGCGGAACCATGGCCGCAGTCGTGGGTGGAGCTAGGTTTTCAGAAAAACCTGGTACTCCTGGAACTGTTCCCGGTGGTTCTGGCGTTAGAGTTGTGGGGCGAATCTTGCAGGAACCTCAAGTTGAGGTTGAATTGCGACAATATGGGGGTGGTACAGGTGATCAACAACATGTCGGCAGCTTCACCGCCGGTCATACGGTTGATGCGGCAGCTGGTGCTGCGGTGCATGCGGTTGAACATCTTTCTGTATGCTGTTCATATTCCGGGTAGAGAGAACACGTTGGCTGATGCCTTGTCTCGCTTTCAGTGGGACAAGTTCAGGGAGCTGGCACCGGCAGCACGAGCGGAGGGTGTTCCATGCCCGGGCTGGATGTGGGAGTTAGCATTGGAACCACGGCGGATTGGATCCGGAGGTCTGTAAGTGAGTCAACATGGTCTGCATACTCCAAGGTGTGGAGGGAATGGACTGACCTGCAGTCCGTAGCAAAGTCCGGGGGGGAGGATCCGGGGGACAGGTTATTATTACTTGATCTGGTGGCAAGGGACATGGAAGGTGGAAAGTCAGTATCTGCGATTGAAAAGAGAATGGCGGGGCTCGCGTTTTGGTTCAAATTGAGGAGAAAGGAAGACGTGACAAAGGACTTCTGGGTGAAGCAGGCCATTAAGGGGTATAGGAAATCGCATAAGAGTAAGGATAAGCGGCGCCCTATCACATTTAATAACTTGGTGGACATAAGGGGGCAGCTTATGGGGGTGTGCCAATCGGGATACGAGGTGTGCTTGTTTTTAGCAGCGTTTGCTTTAGCATTCTTTGGGGCATTTAGGATTGGGGAGTTGGTCAGCCCCTCAAAAAAGGTGGCGGGTGGTTTGTTGGTTCAGGATGTGGAATTGAAGGACGATAGGATCAAGGTCAGGTTGAGAAGATCAAAAACGGACCAAGGTGGAAAAGGGACGCAGGTGAGTTTGTACGCAATACAAGGTTGTGGAGTTTGCCCGGTGCTGACGGTGACAAAGTTTATGACAAAAAGACCGGGGGGGGAAGGGCCATTGTTATTACATGAGGATGGACAGTACTTATCCAGATTTCAATTCGTAGCAGTGCTGCGAAAGTGTTTGGGGGGGTTGGGTTTGGACAGTCACGCCTACGCCTCACACTCCTTCCGTATTGGGGCAGCTACAGAAGCTGCCAGGTACGGGTTGGATGAGGTGGATGTGCAAAAGTTGGGGAGATGGGAATCGCAGCGGTTCCGCAGTTATATTCGGCCACAGTTGGTGTATTAATAAAAAAAAAAAAAAAAAAAAAAAAAAAAAAAATGTTTAAGTTTGGGGTGAGGCGGGGGCAGTTCGGGGGGTACAGCATAAAGTTGAATTATTGTGTGGGTTGTGTTGGTAATGCTGTGCTTGTTATTACAGATGCGGGGCGACAGCTCCTCGTATGGATCCTCGGGCATTCGTACGTGTGCTGGGGTGCCAGGAGGGGGGACGTGAGACCAGGTGGGAGACAGCTGGGTATCTCCAGGAGGGAGGCAGTTATCCGGTGGTTAGGTAGGCCGGGCATGATGTGGGGCAGGGTGGTGCCGGAGGTGGAGAGATACGCTTGGTTGGATCGACCACCGGATGTGCTGGTCATTCATGCCGGCGGCAATGATTTGGGGGTTAGGACGGTGAGGGACTTAATAGCGGATATTAAGGCAGACATTATGTTTCTCCGCGCCACTTTCCCTGGGACCATGTTGATATGGTCCGATATGGTGGCAAGAACGTCGTGGCGCATGGCCAGATCCGTGTACAGGCTGAACAAAGCCCGGATCAGGGTTAATAAAGTGGTGGGACGGTTTCTAGCATGGCAAGGTGGCCTGGTAATTCGCCACCGGGAGTTGGAGGTTAACGTGGGGATGTATCTGAGACGGGATGGTGTACATCTGACAGATGTGGGGATAGACCTATGGTCATTGGGATTGCAGGAGGGGATCCAGGCGGCCCTGCGGGTGTGGAGGTGCCATCAAGGGTGAGGGGTCTCCCTTTTCAGGCTGTGGCGTTGTTTATTTTGTTGGTCAGTGACGGCAGCTGTTATAGAGGTGGTAAGTGTGTGGGGGGCTCATCAATAGATGGCCCCTCCTTGTTACATCAAACGTTGTTGATGTTTATGGTTATCGTGCACTGCGGGAATGTTGGTTATCAGGGTGGTACGGTTGAGACCCAAGGGTTTCTTTATCTCCCGCAGTGCCCCCTGTTGTTGATATCAGTGATATCTGGTTTGTGCTTTAAGCACTGTTTGCTCCGTCACTGACCAATAAATATGGGGGTTTTAACCTGTTTTGTTTTATTTTCAGCAGGGGTCTGAAAGGGTTAATGTTATTGGTGTTATTTATGTTATTTATGTTTTATTTATTTTAATAAGAAAATTGGAGTTCTTATTTGGTATTTTGGTATTTTTTAATAAATTAGCTGTTATGGCCATTTAACTCCATAACTGGTGTGGTCTCTTATTTATTAAGTAAGAAAATATATGGAGTAAGATGGTTCCAGCTAAGTGGGTCATATCTGGGCTACACTAGTCAAGAAAGGACCGTAGTGCAGTGGACAGAAGGGGAACTTAATGGAGGGCCGTCCATGACAGTGTGTCAAGTAAGACACACTCCGGACAGTAAACAGTTAACAGGGCAGGGGAGGGCCCTGTAATGTACAAGGGGGGAGCGGCCTTATAAAAGGGAGGGGCGGAGCTAGCCAGGCAGTGCGGGAGCGTCGAGACACGAGGAGGCAGGTTTTTCCCACCCACCCTTCCCTTGTTTTCTTAGGTATTACGTTATTGGATGTGTTAATGTTTTTATTGTCGTTTCAGGTCACGGGAAGAGTTTTGTTTTCGTCATGACAGCTTAAAGGGGTTGGCGTTGTTTATTTTGTTGGTCAGTGACGGCAGCTGTTATAGAGGTGGTAAGTGTGTGGGGGGCTCATCAATAGATGGCCCCTCCTTGTTACATCAAACGTTGTTGATGTTTATGGTTATCGTGCACTGCGGGAATGTTGGTTATCAGGGTGGTACGGTTGAGACCCAAGGGTTTCTTTATCTCCCGCAGTGCCCCCTGTTGTTGATATCAGTGATATCTGGTTTGTGCTTTAAGCACTGTTTGCTCCGTCACTGACCAATAAATATGGGGGTTTTAACCTGTTTTGTTTTATTTTCAGCAGGGGTCTGAAAGGGTTAATGTTATTGGTGTTATTTATGTTATTTATGTTTTATTTATTTTAATAAGAAAATTGGAGTTCTTATTTGGTATTTTGGTATTTTTAATAAATTAGCTGTTATGGCCATTTAACTCCATAACTGGTGTGGTCTCTTATTTATTAAGTAAGAAAATATATGGAGTAAGATGGTTCCAGCTAAGTGGGTCATATCTGGGCTACACTAGTCATGCTGGTCTCCGTTTCAGGGATGAATCGGCCCCAAATTTTTGCATTTCTTGGCCCTGCAGAAAACTGTTGGTGCTATATAAATTTGGATTTATATTGATTTTTGAAAACTACATTTCCCATGATGCTCAATTACATTGTGGAGTGCATGAGCATCATGAGAAATGTAGTTCCCAAACCATCTGGGGTGCCAAGGTTCGCCATTACTGGTATAGGGCAACCATGCTCTGGCCTCAAAGCAGATGCACCAAAGGTCAGCGCATACCAGGTAGTGTTTTTCTTGGTTTTATGAGAGAGAAGTCAACACACTGGGTGTCTAGGAAAAGGGGAGAAAGGTGGAGAAGAAAAAAGAGAAAGGGAAGAGAAGATGGGGAGCATCGGCAGGGGCGACAGCTCAAGAAGTCTGATTACCATAGGGGAAAATCTCAATTTAGGAGTAGGTGTTTTTTCTTTTTTAACCAGTTGCCAACCGCTGTCAGCAGATATACGTTGGGTGCTCCGTGACCATGCCCACGGGATCCGCGGACTCGATCGCTGCAGGGATACCCACGATCGTGTCACGGAGCTGAAGAACGGGGAGATGCCGATGTAAACAGCATCTCCCCGTTCTGCCTAGTGACAGAACACTGATTGTCTGCTCCCTGTCATCAGGAGCATCGATCAGTGTTGTGGCACTGCTAGCCCATCCCCCAGAAAGTTAGAAACACTGCCCAAGGACACACCTAACCCCTCCCCGGCCCCTAGTGGTTAACCCCTTCACTGCCAGTGACATTTTTACAGTAATCAATGCAAATTTATAGCATTGATTGCTGTATTAATGCCAATGGTCCCAAAAAAGGGGCAAAATTGTCCGACGTGTCCGCCATAATGTCGCAGTCACGATAAAAATCGCTGATCGCCGCCATTACTAGTAAAAAAAAAAAATTATTAATAAAAATGCCATAAAACTATCCCCTATTTTGTAGACGCTATAACTTTTGCGCAAACCAATCAATAAACACTTTTTTTTTTTTTTTAACCAAAAATATGTAGAAGAATACGTATCAGCCTAAACTGAGAAAGACATTTTTTATGTATTTATTTTTTTGGGGATATTTATAATAGCAAAAAGTATAAGGAATATCAAAATACCACCAAAAGAAGGCTCTATTTGTGGGGGAAAAAAAGGACGTAAATTTTGTTTGGGTACAGCGTCACACGACCACGCAATTGTCAGTTAAAGCGTCGCAGTGACGTATCTCAAAAAATGGCCTGGTCATTAAGGGGGCAAATCTTCCAGGGCTTAAGTGGTTAAAGAATCACATAGAAGTTTGCACATACAGGTATAATAATTGTTTTCATAGCGAGAGATGGCATTCCCACAAAGGTGTAAAACAGAGTAATAGTAACAACAATTGGATATCACATCAGCATGCAAAGTGGAACAGTATTTATTTTTTTAGGCTTACATTGCTAATGTATAATGAAAACAAGAATACAGGTTTTGCACATATTGAGCCACCTTATAGAGTAAGGTGTGCACTCATAAGCCGCATACACACGATCGCACTTTCCGGCGGGATTGTCCGCTGGACTAGAGTCTGCCGGACATTCCGACCGTGTGTGGGGCTCCGGCGGACTTTTTATTCCCAAAAGTCCAGCGGACCTAGTTTTAAGTTTTGACTTAAAATTGTCCGCCGGACTCGGCAGTCCGGAGGATAATCCCGCCGTCTGTGTGCTAGTCCACGGGACTTTTGAAATGAACGGACTTGCCTCACACACGGAGGAAAGTCCGTTCATTTAGAATGTGACTCCAGGGAGACGGGACTAGCGAAGGAAGTCAATGCTGCCTCGCTAGCCCCGTCACCTGGTATGGATTTAAAGGGGAATCCCTACGCCAAAAAAACGGCATGGGGGTCCCCCCCAAATCCATATCAGACCCTTATCCGAGCACGCAGCCCAGCCGGTCAGGAAAGGGGGTGGGGGACGAGCGAGCGCCCCCCCCCCTCCTGAGCCGTACCAGGCCGTGTGCCCTCAACATGGGGGGTGCCCTGGGGAAAGGGGGAAGCAGAAGAAGAAGCAGAAGGCGGCGACAGCGACGGCGACAGAAGCCCGGGCCACCGCTAGTAAAAGTGCTGGAAGAAGAAAGCGGAGGCCCGGCAAGAAGAACAGAAGAGACCCCTGAAGACCCCCGAAGTCGGAACAGGACCCCCAGACGGCGGCGACGAAGAAGAAAGCCGGGCTCCTCCGCTAGTAAAAGAGCTAGTAAAAGAGCAGAAGATAGCGGAGGAGTCCAGCGAGAAGACCCCCCAAGACGGAAGAAGACCCACGGAGCTGTGCAATAAAGTATTTTAAAAAATTGTGTTTTTTTTTATTTACACTTTTTTCCTTTAGGTGAATGAGTAGGGGTACATCGTACCCCATACTCATTCACATAGGGTGGGGGGCCGGTATCTGGGGGCCCCCTTATTAAAGGGTCTCCCGGATTCCGATAAGCCCCCCGCCCGCAGACCCCGACAACCAACGGCTAGGGTTGTCGGGAAGAGGCCCTTGTCCTCATCAACATGGGGACAAGGTGCTTTGAGGTGGGGGGGCTCGCTCTTCTTCACCCCCTTTCCTGACAGGCCGGGCTGCGTGCTCAGATAAGGGTCTGATATGGATTTGGACTTTTTTCGGCGTAGGGATTCCCCTTTAAATCCATACCAGGTGACGGGGCTAGCGGCGGCATTCACTTCCTTCGCTAGTCCCGTCTACCTGGAGTCACGTTCTAAATGAACGGACTTTCCTCTGTGTGTGGGCAAGTCCGTTCATTTCAAAAGTCCAGCGGACTTTCGCCAAAACTCCGGTGGATTGTCTGCCGGAAAAGTCCGGGCGTGTGTGGGCAAGTCCACACGTTCAGAAAGTCTGCCGGACAATCCAGCCGAAAGTCCGATCGTGTGTACGGGGCTATAGAGTTACTTATGGTATCAGAAAAATGGTCATAATTGAGTAAAAAATACACATTATAATAATTTAAAACTGATTTGACATGATCATTGGCCAAAAATGGCCTAGTAAATCATTAACAAGAATAAGTCACCACATTAACACATAGACATAACGTATAATGTGTAATAATTAAATAGTAACGCCCAGACGCCGTATAGCGGCACAGAGGTCAGGGTGTCAGATGAAAAATGACGTCACAAATTATTTTAAAAATGCCATCAATATAGATGTATAAGTAAGAAAGTGGCAGCCTAGACTGTGTGTGACTCCAAAGAAGGGTGGATTAGGGAACAGGAAATAGAAAGGATCAGTACTGTTATTATGAAAAAGTCACATTGAAATCCGATATTCAGATGAAGCTACGTTATTCTCAATAGCGAAACGCGTTGACGTCATAGCTGTTCCGTCAAGTGACGCCTTTCGTACAAGCTCCCAGCGTGGAGGACGCGACTAGCAGCGGGACGATACGAACTTGCGTGGCTTACTGCCGATTGCATGGACTAATCCACAAACAGCCACGCATCAGCACTAGTGTCAGAGACACACTACAGTTAATACCAACGGAGGGGACCATGGAAGGGATTAATGGAGTACCAAGGCAACGAGTGTATCCATCATAGGTGACGGTAAAGTACACCTGCCACTGGCTAATTATACTAAGCCCAGGATTGGACACTACAAAAACTATACTTATTGCCTAAACAAAGTCCCCCATCCCGTAGCCTATAAGGGCTCTGACGGTAAAACTCACATTTACATCAATTGTGAGGAGCTTAAAAACCGAATATACCAGGAATGTACCAGGACTAAATGTACCAAATATACCAAATGTACCAAATACTAAATGTACTAAATATACCAGAATGTACCAGGACTAAACAATAATACTTAACGATTGATCTATAGGAATCTTACTAAAATCAATCAGCAGGACTCCTTTATATAAAACCCTCCCCTAAATATCGGATTTCAATGTGACTTTTTCTTAATAATAGTACTGATGCTATTATTGCTAATATCTGTGGAAGGCATGATTTGGATTACCATACCTCACTGTAAAGTGCACTTTAGAGCAATTCAGCTCCCTGTTAACCAATTTAATATCTGCTAGCCTCCTCCGTTCTATTTCCTGTTCCCTAATCCACCCTTCTTTGGAGCCACACACAGGCCAGGCTGCCACTTATTTACTTATACATCTATATTGATGGCATTTTTAAATAATTATGATGACATTTTTTATCTGACACCCTGACCTCTGTGCTGCTATACGGCTTCCGGACGTTTGTTCTTAATTGTTACATGTTATGTGTTATGTCTATGTGTTGATGTGATGACTTATTCTTGTTAATGATTTACAAGGCCATTTTTGTGAAGTTGTTTTCTTTTCTTTCTTAATATTGGCCAATGATCATGCCAAATCTGCTTTAAATTATTATAATAAATGTGTATCTTGTACTCAATTATGACAATTTTTCTGATACCATAAGTAACTCTTTCCTGGTTCTATACGCTAGAATTTTTAAGTTCATGCTACATTGCTAATGGTACAGTTTTAAATGGAATCCAAGCACCCTGCTAGGAAATATTTCGGCAAGCTTAAAGTGGATGTAAACCCGAAAAAATTTTTTTTTGATGTCATAATGTAGAGTATAAAGATTTCCTATCATTTGAGCCCATTCTTGCCACACAGAGTTAATCCAGCTCTGAGCAATCCTCTTTTATTGTTCAGTGAGATAAATCTTGACAAACAGAGAAAAACTTTGTAAAATCCTCCCCCTTGCTGTGAGTGACAGGTTATTTACACAATCAAAGTTTTTATTGAGAAAAAGTTGCATACAATAGAAATATCAGAATGATAATTTGCAGTGCACATTGTAACAAGAATAGAGACTTGTATCGTCTCAACATTGGAACATAGTAACAGAAAACGTAACTTTCAAGCGTTGCGAGATTTAACACATAGCGTAAGGCAATGATTATTGATTGCTGAGTGGGGTAGGGTGAGAGGTGGGTGGGGTAGATTTAGGGTGACATTTGGAGGGGCGGTGGAGGGGACACGGGTGGGAGGGGTAAAAAAAAAAAAAAAAAAAAAAAAAAAAAAGGGGGGGGGGGACTCTAGATAATGTGGAGGTGCTTAGATGTTTTCCCAGGCGTATTAGGAGCGTGGCGTATTGCCGGTGTTTAGATTCATGGCTCTTATAGTGTTTAGGTGATTAAGGCGGAATATTCGTTGGAAAGGGTGAAAACCAGCCAAGGCTGCCATAGTGAATTGAAACTGGACCCGTCTTCTTTTTTCATTGCCAGTAATTCCTCGATTTTATACATGTAACGTACCCTGTCCAACCAATCCTTGACTGTAGGAATGTGAGTGGTTTTCCAGTGCAAAGGTATTAGACTTTTAGCTGCCGTAAGAAGGTGCCTAGATAGAGATTTTTTATATTTTCTAATTGAAAATGAATTGATATGTAGCAGGCATGCAGCTGCGTCTAGTGTAATTTTTGTTTCTGTGATGTGTTTGATCCATCTAATAATTTGGTTCCAGTAGTCAAGGATTGGGGGACATTCCCACCAAAGATGTAAAAGAGTACCTATATCATTTCCACAGCGCCAGCATAAGTCTGATGCCGTTGCAGACCATTTCTTAGCTTTAACTGGTGTTATATACCACTGTGTAAGGAGTTTATATGATATTTCTTGGTATCTAGTACTAAGTGAGCATTTGTGTGCAAAAATACAAGCTTTTTCCCAATGTGCCTCACTTATTATAGAACCAAGTTCATTCTCCCATCTTTCCTTGTGTTTGTTTCTGCTCAATTTGGTAGGATGGGATAGCCATTTGTATGCTAATGAGGTCGTGTTAGCTGTTTGTGAGCCTTTAAGGCAGATATCTTCTAGAGGTGTGAGTCTCTGGTGAAATGAGGGTTTGTTCTTGCTGTTAAGAAGAAAGTCCCTTACCTGTACGTAGAACCAAAAGTTTGAAAAAACCTCTTTATATTCCATTTTGAGCGTATCTAGGGATTTAACCCTGTTTCCATTCATGCAGTGGGTAGCTAAGAGTTTGGTGGCATGTCTTGGGGATGAAGACATTTTCAGGTTCATACCTGGTGGGAAATCTGGGTTGTTAACTAAGGGGGTTAGTGGACCTGGGATTGTGGCCAATTCGTGTTTTGTGGCTAGGGAATGCCAGATTTTAAGGGTATTTGCGACTAGTGGGTGTGTGATTTCCCTGGTATATCTAGAGTGTCTAGTCCAGGGGTAATAGAGTAGTTGCTGGGGGTTGTGCGCGTGTTCTAGTTGTACCCAGTCTTTTGTTTGGCCATGACAATGCCAGTCTATTATTCTGGATAGATGTGAGGCCTGATAATATTTTTTAAAATCAGGCAGGCCAATACCGCCTCGGCTTTTGGGCCAAGTTAGGGTATTGAAGTTGGTCCTGGGCCTTTTATTTGACCAGAGGAAATTTCTCTGAATGGAAAGCAATTTGGAGAAAAAGGTATTGGGTATATGTATGGGTAACGCATTGAAAAAATATAATAGTCTGGGGAGGATAGTCATTTTTAGTATTGAGGCTCTTCCGAACCATGAGAACTGTTTTGTAGTCCATTGTCGGAGGTCTTTGTTTATGTTGCTCAGTAGGGTCGTAAAGTTGGTCGAGTATAAAGAGTCAATGTTAGAGGTTAGTTTGATACCTAAATATTTTAGAGAGTTAGGTTCCCATTTAAATTTGAAATTTTCTTTAATCAGTTTAAGCTCATCAGGTGGTAAGCTTAGGTTGAGGGCTTCAGACTTTGATTGATTCACTTTGAAATTTGAGATAAAGCCGAATGTTGCAAATATATTTATGAGGTTTGGGAGTGTGGTGTGGGGACGCGTTATGAAGAACAAGAGGTCATCTGCATAAGCAGCCGTCTTGTATTCCCTCTTGTGTACTGTAAAGCCTGTTATGTCGATTGATTGATTTATTGTTCTAATGAGGGGTTCTAGTGTAAGAATAAAAAGTAGGGGAGAGAGGGGGCAGCCTTGTCTGGTACCGTTGTGTATATGAATGGGGTCAGATAGGGTATTGTTGATTTTGATTCTAGCCTGCGGGTTTTGATAGAGAGCCTTAATCCAATTAATCATATTTCCTCCTAAGCCTATGTGTGCGCAGGTAGCAAACATATATTCCCATGAGACCCTATCGAAGGCCTTCTCTGCGTCTGTAGAGACCAGAAGACCTTCGAGTTTTTGCTGGCGTGCATAATGAATCAAATTCAGGGATTTGGTGATATTGTCCCTAGCCTCACGTCCGGGCATGAAGCCCACTTGTTCTGGTCCTATAATTTGGGTGAGTAGGGGTTTTAGTCTGTTAGCTATAATCTTAGCTAGTAATTTAACGTCTATATTGAGGAGTGAAATTGGTCTAAAGTTTGCACAGTCTGTGTGGTCTTTGTCTGGTTTGGGGATGATTGCTATGTGGGCCATGAGTAGGGAGTCTGAGGTGTTTTTGTGGGAGGCCAAATGGTTAAATGCTGTGAGTAATGGTTTGGAGAGCAGGGTTGAAAATGTTTTGTAATACTGGGAGGTCAGTCCGTCGGGTCCAGGGCTTTTCCCTGTTTTTAATTGTTTAATTGCGTCTTGGATTTCAGTCAAGGAGATGGGGGTATTCAGGGTGTCAGTATCTAGGGTTTTCAGGGCGGGAAGTTTACTGTCTTCTAGGAATTGTTTTATCAGGTCCTCCCTGGTGTGATGTATATGTGCCGGTTTGTGTTGGGGGGTTAGGTTATATAGTTTGGAGTAAAATTCCTGGAATAGGTCTGCTATTCTTTCAGAGTTGTGTTCTAGAGTCCCATTTTTGTTGCGTATGGCGTAGATGTGTTTGGCTGTGGTTGCATCCCTCAGAGCTCTAGCCAACTGTTTGCCACTTTTGTCTCCTTGTTCATAAAAAACACTTTTACGGAAGAACAAAGCTTTTTGCGTTTGAAAGTGTAGGATTTCTAGTAGATCCTTTCTGCATTGAGTAAGTTCGTCAGCCGCTATAGCTGTGAGGGTTTTTTTTGTGTTGTGTCTCAAGTTGGGCTATTTTAACCGATAGGTCATGTATGTTTTTGTTTTTTTCTTTCTTCTTTCTGGCACCCCACTTGATGAATTCCCCCCTGATGACACTTTTGTGCGCTTCCCAGTTGTTAAGTGGGTTTGTATCTGTGTCTATATTAATTCTGAAGTATGCGTTTATTGCTTTGTGTATGTCATCGTGTATGGTCTGGTCTGTGAGCAAAGAGGCGTTCAGTCTCCAGTTAAAGGGGTTGCGGTTAGTCTGGTTGAGTTTTAGGGTGATGGCTGTGGGAGCGTGGTCTGAGATTGTGATAATGCCTATGTCAGCTCTTTTGATAGTGGTTAAGTCTCGTTGGGTTATAAAGATCAAGTCTATTCTGGAGTAACGTCTGTGAGGGGGGGAGTAGTATGAGAAGTCCCTGTCGGTGGGATGAGTTGTCCTCCATGAGTCTACTAGTGTGAGGGACTGTAATAGGAGTTTGATTCTTTTCAGGATTCTGTAGGATACATGGGTGTAACCTGTTGAGGTGTCTTGGAGGGGGGATAGTGGGATATTAAAATCTCCTCCTAAGACAATACAGCCCTCGGCAAACCATTTGAGTTCCCTGACAATCGTATTGCAGAAGGTGATGTGTGCCCTGTTTGGGAAGTATACGTTCGCTAAAGTTATGGGGGAACCCTCCCAGTTGCCCTTCAGAAATATGTATCTGCCGTCTGGGTCTATGAGTTGGTTAGTCAGTTCAAAGGGGGCGTTTTTGTTTATAAGGATTGAGACCCCTTTAGTCTTGGCTTGTGGATTTGTTGCGTGATATGCTCTTGTATAGAGATTGTTGGTAATTTTAGGGATGTTTTGGCCTTTGAAATGTGTTTCCTGTAGAAATACTAATAAGGGATTAGTGAGTTTAAGTTCTTTGAGTAGTTTGGATCTTTTTTCTGGTATGTTGAGTCCATTGATGTTATGCGATATTAATGTTGGGGTTTTACCTAAGAAGGAGTAAGACATTGTTCAGGAGTTGAGGGAGGTCTGATAAAAAAAAAAAAAAAAAAAAAAAAAAAAAGGGGGGGGGGGGGGTGGGGGGGGAGGGTTGGGCGGGGGGGTCTGGGGGGTTGGTGGGGGGGGGGGGGGGGGGAGTTAGGGGTTGTAGGGTAGGATTGTAGTTGAGTCTTGGTTCAGGCAGGCAGCCGCCTGACTCTGAATCAGTAGTGAGGCGTTATGAGATAACGTCTGAGTTGACTCTGGGGGGTTAGTGGGAGGCACACCCGTGGATGTGTAAAGTGTAACTGTGTGTGGAAGTACCTCCGGATTCAAGGCGTGTCGGGAGGCCCTAGGTGTGGGTCGGTTAAGATAGTTGTGTCTTAGGCCTTGTATGAAATATAACAGATATTATACGTACAGGAACATAAATAAACAAAACTTAGTTATATCTTATCGTTACCGTTGCATCATAGTATGTCCTTTTGTTTAAGATGCAAGAGAGAAGCGATATGTATACACCAAGAGTTCTGGATTAAACATTCTATAACTAAGCAGATTATGCAACCTAGCTTGGATCGTGATCCCCTGCCCTGTGTCACAGCGGCGGGCCCACCACTCATTAGGCCCGCCGATGGGACCCCTGCGAAGATCCCGAGAAGCTGTCAGTGCATAGATGCTAATGATCAGCCTCTAAATTATGAGAGGCGGTATATATAAAGTGGAACAAACAATACAACCAGGTAGTAACTGTTGACTGCTGGGGTCCGGGTGTGTCCTTCTGTAAAGATTACAGCCAGTAATGGGGTGAACTTCAGTGTCAGTTTGATGCTCTGGGACTGATGTCAAGGATTAGCATCCGACTCTTTGCCTCATAGTGTTCTAATCTTCCAGGGGATGTGAGTATAAGTGTCTCCTCTGTGGATCATCGATGCCAGTCTATGACTGCGTGGAGGGTGAGGGAGGTTCGGCATCTATGTGGTTTAGTGTTGTTGTTGTGCGTTTCAAAGTTCCGTACTGACCTGAGTTCCTGTGTTTCTTATCCTCAGGTGGTTGTCATCTAGTCTTTGGCTGTGGAGGGCGGAATCAGGGGTAGTATTAGTGCTTTCGGACTGTAAGGTGAGAAAATGTTTTAAGGAAAAGTATAGAGTCAAACCATATTGAACCTATGACCTGAGGGTAGGGCAGATTTAGTTTTCCTGCTGGTGCGTAATTGGTTTGTTTGTTTCCATTTTTCTTTATGGTTTCAAACCTCTACTATAAGGTATAGGACTTAATGAAGCGGAAAGTGAGGTGTTGGGAAAAATATAAAAAAGAGAGCAACAAAAAAAAAAAATTTAAAAAAAGGAAAGCCTTCTCAACTCTATTGGCGTGTCTATTTCAGGAGATCTTCCGCCATCTAGTGGGTGTAGGTACCAACTGCGGGTGGTGGCATAAGTGAGTTGTAGTATTCAGGTGGCTGTTTTGTGTTGTATACCCGCATAGTTCCGTACTAACCTGGATTTCTGTATTCCTTACCCTCAGGTGGTTATCCTCTGTCCTTTGGCTGTGTAGATTGGAGTCGCAAGAGAAATAGTGGGTCAAGCCTGTAGGGTGATATTATAGGTAAAGGAAAAATAGGGAAAGCATGCAAATAAACCGTATCAAGCATATATCCTGAGATTAGTGCAAGTTGAGGTTTCCTGCTGGTATGCATTTGGATTGGCTATTTGGGTTTTGTGGTTATAATATCAAGTCAGACTTCTAGGGGATAAGTCTTAGTGGTGTGGAATGCGAGGCATTGGAAAATAGAAAGCATTTTCAGATCTAGAGGGCTATTTATTTCTTGTGGTCTTCTGCCATCTAGTGGACGTAGGTACAAATTGCAGGTGCAGGCATAGGTGAGTTGTGGACTTCAGGTGGTTATTTTGGAGATATGATGAGTTTTAGAGAGTCATTAGGTATGCTTGGTGAAGATGATACACTTGTTGTCTGCTTACACCCTTGGTCCCTTGCCAAAGGGTGAGTTATGGTTGTTTCTGTTGGCACCTCCTCTGCTTTTCCCTTGGTGGTAAGGGGATTTAGCTGGCGATGGGCCTGATGGGGAAGGCATGTTGTTAATATACGGTGGGAGTCTGTATTCTGCGTACCATTCATGCAGATCTATAGGGGCTATCTGCAGGTTTTCAAAAAACTTCTGCAAGTCATCCGGGACTCTGAGTAGGTGCTGCTTGCCGTTATAGGAGGCTTGGAGAGCGAAGGGATATTTCCATCTATAAAGAATTCTTTTTTCCTTAAGCACTTCCAATAGGGGCCTTAAGGCTCTTCTGTTTTTTAGTGTGATGGGGGAAAGATCTTGGAAGAGCTGTACATTCACCCCATTAAATGTCACTTGTTCACTCAGTCTTGCTTTTTGGAGAATCTCCTCTTTTAAGGGGAAATTTGGCAGGCAGCAGATAATATCTCTCGGTGGGTTGTCATCTGGGGCCCTGGGTTTGAGAGCTCTGTGAGCTCTGTCATACTCAATGGGGGAGTCTGCGGGCCGTTCCAGGAGGCCGTTAAAGATGGAGGACAGGGCTGGCTTGATCTGCTCTGGGGTGACTGACTCGGGCACACCTCTCACCCTGATATTATGACGTCTCCCCCTGTTATCGAGTTCCTCGATTTGCCTGTTCATATCCAGCATGTGTTGGGAGTGGGTGTCAGTGATTTCATCCAGTCTTACCAGGGCCCTGTCTCTCCTTTTCCCCGCTCTCTCATTTACTGCCATCTGCTCTGTAAGCCTGAGGAGTTCTGTTTTGAGGTCAGTGATGGCTGCAGAAAACGAGTTTTTAATATCTGCAGCTATTTCTGTCATGGTGGAGTATGTCAGGGGCAGGTCATGGGCTGCATTACCTCTGGAGGAGTCTTCTGAGGCTGGAAGGGAGACTTCATCTTCGTCTCTGTCCTCATCCCCTCGTGCTCCGTACTGCGGCGCCATCTTGGATTCGCTGCGGTCCCCGCTATAGCGGTATTTGTTGAGGCTTGCTGCCGATAGTTTCCCCTTTGGAGTCCCTGTTGATCGTAGGGAACGATTGTGGAGCCCCTTCTTTGTGTATGTGGGCATATTCGTCCTGTAGAGCGGCCGTTTTTTGGCTCTGGGCCTCCCGTTCTGCCGGAGCTCTCTCAGTCAGCGTCCATACACGCTGCGCGCCAAGCCACGCCCCCGACAGGTTATTTACATATCTTGTGCACTAGCCTAATTCCCTCCCACTCTTTTCTTCTGCTGCTCTGCCAGGATTGGGTGTTCCACACCTCAGCATAATTGGTGCTGAAGTCATGTGGTTACTTTCCTGTCTTTTCACTGGATGTTAGAGATCATAGCAGAAGTTCAGTGTAAGAAATACACAGGAGAAAATGCATATTGATAAGGGGAGTGTAGAGGTGGGCGGGGAGTCTACTGACATCACGACTCCACCCACCGAGCTCCAGACAACAGACCCACCCACAGAATCTGCAGTTTTTCGGGTCTCATAACAGACAGAGGGGAGACATTTGACAGGTAAAGATACATGCAGGAGGCATGTATATCCTTATAGATAACCCCTATGGCAGTAGTTTAGAAAGGATGACATTGGGTTTACATCCACTTTAAAGCGGAAGTAAACCCTTTGATTTAAATAGTTAAAAAAAAATGGCATGCCGGAAATGCTACCTGTCCCATTGACTATGCTTTCAACCAAACTGTCAAACCATCCAATGGCTGGTGTCATAACTGATCACATGTGCAGCACCGTGGCAGTTGAAGATTGAACAGAGGCCAAGATGGCAGCTTCCTTGGCTGAAAATGATAGGGGGGTTTACTTCCACTTTAAGTAACTGTAGGTCTTGGAAGAGGGGAGTGAGGGTGGAATAAGAGAATAAGGGAAGGAAAAAGGTCTGGGGGTGAAGAAGAAAGAAGGAAAGAAAACAAGAGAGGTTATTATTGCCCCACCTCACCCCCCTTCCTTCCCCCAAAAAAATAAAAGCTTTTGGGTGGAGTTTTATTTGAACTAGTGCAAAACAAGGCAACTATGTTTGTTTCATCTGCTCAACTTTGGAGAGCTTCTTCTAGCACTTCTAATTAAAAATGTAAAGCTATGCTGACATGTTTCCTGGTTATTTAACAGGACTGATGTTTTGACAAGCTTAAAAAGATCCTCAAGAGTAAAGAGCAGAGAGAAAAATAAATATGTATAAACGCAGAATGGAAGAAACAGATGCTTCCAGGATCTAAAAAGTAGAGTCTGAGAGAGACGTTTTTTGTCTTTTGTGCCAGAGCAATTGAGAAATAATCAGCCGCTCTTCTTCTAGTCTAAGCGGTACCCAAAGCTGTGCTCTGCTACGCATCCATCAGAGGCAAGGCGCCACACTACAAAGCCATCAGCTTTCCTCATGGAGCAGAACTAGACTTGTAAATAAAGTTCTATATATAACCAAAGCATTCTAGTATTATTGTGAAGCAAGGATTTGAAATACTCCAGTGCTTTCATTGACTTTGGATGCTATCAGTACCACTGCCAAGTAGCGCTAGATCAGATCCACAGGGGTAATGAATGTTGCCAGAGGTCTGAGACTATGAAGGACTGCCTTTACTAAATGCCTTCGGAGGAGAGTCTTGCCAGGACATCTGTTATATATTTAGGCACAAAACAAAAAGAAAAAAAGACAAGGCCTGATGAGAACCACAAAACAATTGCCGATGTACAGTTCACTTCAGACACATGAAATGTCGAAGACTTCCAGTGGTGTGAAAACAATCTATTACACAGAGAACAGAAAAGGCTCTGTAATATACAGGCTGGACACACCCGCAAAAAGATTGCTTCCAATATATTTATTTTCTTGCTTGCAGACACACTCAATAAATTATTCTGACATTTCAATAGGTAACCTGACTGATTATTTTCCTGCTGTTCTTATCTGTCATCTCTTTTTTTTTTTCTTACACAAAAACTTTTATCAAAATATCATATTAGTAACACATGTCGGACGATCCAAATGTGAAAGGAAAATCCCTTGAAAGAGCAGTATGAACCAAAGCCAGGGACAGATGTTTCATTCCAGTGACAGATGTTTCTTCTCTTCTGAGATGACACTGTAAATATATGAACAATTCCTTTTAATGTTCGTTTGTGGAAATATTGACCTAAGAAATATCTTTTGGCTATTCTCTGTGGCCTGGATGAGGATTTTGAAGTTCTGACAGTACAACCATTTGCATTATATCCAAATGATATCATATAAAAATGTTATATTTCACGCTGTCTATAAAACTGCAGCAAAGTGAAGTGTTTACTTGTTTTCAGCTATAGCGAAGGGTATTAACTAAAACAAATGACGGGTGTAATAATGTAGATTGTCTTAACATAGGTATGTCATAATCCAAGACATCACACAAACGGTTGTTAATATTTACAGTGGTGTGAAAAAGTGTTTGCCCCCTTCCTCATTTCCTGTTCCTTTGCATGTTTGTCACACTTAAGTGTTTCGGAACATCAAACCAATTTAAACAATAGTGAAGGACAACACAAGTAAACACAAAATGCAATTTGTAAATGAAGGTGTTTATTATTAAAGGTGAAAAAAAATCCAAACCATCATGGCCCTGTGTGAAAAAGTGATTGCCCCCTAAACCTAATAACTGGTTGGGCCACCCTTAGCAGCAACAACTGCAACCAAGCGTTTGCGATAATGTGCAATTAAGGTTTTACAGCGTCCTGGAGGAATTTTGGCCCACTCATCTTTGCAGAATTGTCCTAATTCAGTTACATTAGAGGGTTTTCGAGCATGAACGGCCTTTTTAAGGTCATACCACAACATCTCAATAGGATTCAGGTCAGGACTTTGGCTAGGCCACTCCAAAGTCTTCATTTTGTTTTTCTTCAGCCATTCGGTGGTGGACTTGCTGGTGTGTTTAGGATCATTGTCCTGCTGCAGAACCCAAGTTCGTTTCAGCTTGAGTACACGAACAGATGGTCGGACATTCTCCTTCAGGATCTCTTGGTAGACAGCAGAATTCATAGTTCCTTTTATCACGGCAAGTCTTCCAGGTCCTGAAGCAGCAAAACAGCCCCAGACCATCACACTACCACCACCATATTTTACTGTTGGTATAATGTTCTTTTTCTGAAATGCAGTGTTCCTTCTACGCCAGATATACTTGGACACACACCTTCCAAAGAGTTCCACTTTTGTCTCATCGGTCCACAGAATGTTGTCCCAAAAGTCTTGGGGATCATCAAGATGTGTTGTGGAGAAATTGAGACGAGCTTTGATGTTCTTTTTGCTCAGCAGTGGTTTTCTCCTTGGAACTCTGCCATGCAGGCCATTTTTGCCCAGTCTTTTCCTGATGGTGGAGGCATGAACGCTGACCTTAACTGAGGCAAGTGAGGCCTGCAGTTCCTTGGACGTTGTTGTGGGGTCTTTTGTGACCTCTTGGATGAGTCGTCGCTGCGCTCTTGGGGTAATTTTGGGCGGCCGGCCACTCCTGGGAAGGTTCACCACTGTTCCATGTCTTCGCCATTTGTGGATAATGGCTCTCACTGTGGTTCGCTGGATTCCCAAAGCTTTGGAAATGGCTTTATAACCCTTTCCAGACTGATAGATCTCAATTACTTTCTTTCTCAATTGTTCCTGAATTTCTTTGGGTCTCGGCATGATGTGTAGCTTTTAAGGATCTTCTGGTGGACCTTACTGTGTCAAGCAGCTCCTATTTAAGTGATGCCTTGATTGTGAACAGGTGTGGCAATAATCAGGCCTGGGTGTGGCTAGAGAAATTGAACTCAGGTGTGGACAACCACAGTTATAGTATGTTTTAACAAGGGGGGCAATCACTTTTTCACACAGGGCCATGATGGTTTGGATTTTTTTTCACCTTTAATAATAAACACCTTCACTTACATATTGCTTTTTGTGTTTACTTGTGTTGTCCTTGACTATTGTTTAAATTGGTTTGATGTTCCGAAACACTTAAGTGTGACAAACATGCAAAGGAACAGGAAATGAGGAAGGGGGCAAACACTTTTTCACACCACTGTAACTATATATATTTTTTTATTTATCTAAAGTATTATTTCAGGCCAAACACACTTGATTGGCTAGTTTTTGTATATATATATATATATATATATATATATATATATATATAGAAGGCCAGTATGGTGGCCTGTAATTATGGGAGGAGCCTGGAGGGTATTTAACCAGACCACCCACAAGTGTCTGTTCCAGTGCAAGGTATTGCACATCAAGGAGCCGACTCTTCTCAGCTCCCGCACAGTCGTCTATCTGTGCGTCCAATCGCAGGTGCACTTCGGCTTCTTCACTCGTGGTCTTCGTCGGCGGTTCCCGCTCATGGTCGCAGATAAGTAGTATCCAAACCTTTTCGTATCATGTGCAAACTTGCGGCTTATCGTGCTTACTATCCTGCACCCCTTTCGCAAAAGATACCTCTGAGTTATTGACACTCATGTCCCGACATCTTTCAGCACAGGCATAGTACATTTGTAAGTTTCTACTACCAAGCATACGATTCATAAATAGCTCCAAGCCTCAGAGTCGCTGTTGGTCGTTCTCCGATATGACTCGCCATAGGATTCACTGGTTACAAAATTCACTGTCCATGGGGTTGCCATTTTCATCCGTTTTTGAGATAAGCATGTGTTGTTTGTATGGGTTTCTGTGGCTAAGAATGTGTTGTTTATATGGGTTTCTGTGGCTAAGCATGTGTTGTTTGTATGGATTCCTGTGGCTGATTGAGGTGTAATTAAACCCACCTGGTGCCTTTTCTGCACTTGACTAGCCTGGGGGATGGGTGGTTGATAGGTGTTCGGTTTCACAGTAAGAGATGGCATACACCCTACAACCAATTGTATCAGATACTCCCTACTACCGATTTATATCGGATTCATCTCCTACATTTTTCAAACTGATTCGTATCAGATGCATTGCAGAGACTGTCTCTGCCAACCCACTGCATGTCCGTGCAGTTGTGCTTTCGAGATCGGTCGAATATTTTCATCGATTGTCCCACACTCGGACCGCTACACACTCACTGTCGCAGGTAGGACTTTTTCGTTACCACTCCTACTAAACTCGAATTGTTACGTTATCATGTTCATGTCGCAAAAGTCGCACTTACGGCTCCGTAAGTCTTTCTATGTCATCTTTCATGTATTTCATACTTTCTACCCAACGCAAGTTTACTCGAGCCAGTTGCAACCCCTACACCTCTTACGAAACATTCACTTCACCTAACTGACCCCCTACACCTCTTACTGGATAGCAAACACTCAACGTCAGACGATTCGAACCTAGTCGCAAACCTCGCTTCTACGGTTCGGATCCTCAGGCAATCACAAGCCCCTTCAACCCCCATCACCATTCAGTCAATCCGAACCTAGCTATGTCATCAACGATACGGTTCGGATCCGACATACGAGCCCCTCAGTCACCTCGCATCTACGGCCGATTCGAATCTAGTCACAGCATCGGCGCTACGATTCGAGTCCTCCCTGAAACGAAACAACAAACAGTCATTCCGAATTCTGTCCCATCACCGACTTAAACAAGTCGAATATTTCACAGACAACTCCACCGTGCTCGCACCCAGCCTGGCCCGGACTAAGTCACATCGTAAAGTAAGAATACAGTAGTACCTTCATTTCTCTTCCTTAAAGTCTATCCATGCACGTTCATACACAAAACCCTCCACCAATTCGCTGAGTTGCGCAAGGTAAACCCTACATAATCACATTTTCCTCTGTAACTTTCTTTCACCAAGACCATGTTCTTGCAATCGCTGCAAGTCTTTCTACATCAGTGGTTCTTAACCTCAGTCCTCATTACCCCCCACCAGGCCATGTTTTGGGAATTTCCCTTAGATAAAATAGCTGTCCAAAATACCAAGCCATTGACTTAGATTTAAAGCACCTGTGCAAGGGAAAAGGAAAGCCTGCAAACATGGCCTGGTGGGGGGTAATGAGGACTGAGGTTAAGAACCACTGCCCTTGCAATCGCTGCAAGTCTTTCTGCATTTGGCTTAAAACGGCCAACATCTCCAGTAGCAACACGGCTACATTTTCTCTATCCCTTTTCACCCTTTTAGGTCAGTAAGGTCGCCAACTGGTCCTTCCTACAAACAGGCTCAGACTATCTTTCTCCCAGGTAAAAAAAAAAAATATATATATATATATATATATATATACACATTTTATTATTATTATTGTCGAGGGCTTGCATTTCTTCACCAGGGGGTCAGCTACAGCCCCAAAACAGTTCTTTGCAAACCTCCTTCTCAAACTATTTCCATGTCACCCTACTACAGGTTCTTGGTCAACCCAGTTCTCAACCCCAACCGAGACTTCACTACTAGGGCTTCAAGTTAGGCGCGTAGTTAAAAAAAGGGGACCCCCCCTTATTTTTTTTTTCCTCTCTCTTGAACACACTTTCATGACATATTTGACTTTATATACACAATTTGAATGGCCCCTGAGGCTTTAGCAACTGTCACATACTTCTCTGCATTTCACTCTGTTTTCGAAGCACAAGCCTTCACTACGCAGTCAAGGTCGCCTAATCTCCATACTTGCTGGCAGTACAAGCATTAGCAGACCGAACACACGTCAATAAACTACAGATCGCAACATTCCTACTTAGAATACCAGACTTCAGCTACCCTCCCCAGTCCGCCCTGGGGGCTCTGGTTCACTAGTCTGTGCCGAGCACAGACGGACACCCGAGCTATCGGTTACCTAGCCAGTCACCTCCTGGCTCACCTCGGTTGTCACTCATTCTTTTGAGTTTTCTAAAGTCACACTCAACAGCGCTCGAGCGCAAACCAACTGTCACTATGGCTGTCGTTCCTTGTCCTGTTCTTCTTGTTTTCCTTCCGCCTTTCATCTTATCTACCCGAACACATCTATCCCCTCCTATCTTTGCAACTTCCTTAAATGTATGCATTTCCCCTCCTTGCTTTTAGCCAACGCCATGTCGCAGGCAGACAGCGAGGATTTCGCCTCAGCCCTGCCGTCACCCTTTGTGGGCTCAGCAAGCAGCGGCTTACAGTCTCACAAGAGCTTGGACCAGTAAAAAAAAAAAAAAAAAATTATATAGATATATATAAAAAAGCTCATAGCAGAACTGCGTCGCAGGAGTAATTCCTACCCTGCCGCAGCCAGGAAACCAAGCTTTTAGGTGGCTGTTTCCACCGCCAGTGGCAGCCCTTCCAGGCACCACATCAGTCTATCTTCTTTGCGACTACTCAGCTGCACTCCTGGGTGACCACACTGTCAACAGCAGTCACCGAAGTCCAAGCAGAGTGAGAGCCCTGGAGGTACGCCCAGCCATGCCCCTACCAGCTCCAGTCACCACCATCATTCCCGTACCTTCACTTACAGGTACGCCCAACATCTGCACCACTGTCTTCCCTGCACACCTTGTCCCAGCAGGGCATCAAGAAGGACATCTTGGACAACAATGACGTTAACTTAGCATCCCTCCTCATAGCAGTACACAACTTGGCCGAGAACAAGTGATATTCGTGGGGAGACGTCTCCGTCATCCTGAAGGCCAGAGACCCTTTACTTAATCGCAAGCTCACTGTCACAGAGTTTGTGCTAGCCTTGGGGACAGTCAGAGACGTGCTATGCAGGGCAACCCCAACAGGAGGGCAGAATTGGACCCGTATTTGCATGCAGCATTGGATCTAGGTCACAAGTATGCAGGGTGCTCATTCTATGACTATCATCGCTCATTTTCAGCCAAGGCAGCAGCCAGACTCAAGGTGATCCTTTATCTCCCGCCTTTTTAGTGTTTCTCTTCCAGGTACAAGACCCTGACTAAATCCTTAAATTAGATATGCCAGCAATAGCGGATCTGCCCATGGGAAACTAATTTCTCACGAACTGGAATGGCATGCCAATGTTCATTCCCTCAGCATCTCCCTCTTCACCTCAGGTAGTCATGGACGCCACAGCCTCCACAGGTCGCCTCAATTTTTGGCCATCTTGGGTTTACAGGGCCATGGCCGTCAGAAATCCTCTTGACTCCTGGGTTCAGTTAGTCCTCCTCTTTGTTCGACCTCTACCCCATTGTTGCAGCAGCTCAAGTCTGGTGCAGCAACTGGGCAGTTACTTTTTCTAAGTAAATATGTTTCTAAAGGTGCTATTGACATGAAATGTTTACCACATGTTGGTAACAACCCATGCAATCCCCACATACAAAGAAAGCAAAACAAATACGTTCAAAAATGAAGTTATGTGTAATAAAATAGAATGACACATGTTGGAAGGCAACATGTCTTATTCCATAATATAAGATGTTTTTGAATATTAAATCTGGATACACCTAGCCTCATCACTCTTTGGGGCTGCCTGGAATTCCATTTAGCAGGTTTCCCATCAGGGCTTTAATGCATATCAGAACCTTCATCTGAAAGAAGAGTCATGCCCCCTGGCAGGGGCGTATAGGAGTAGAGCTTGGCTCCAAATCACCTGGTGTACAAAAGATTGAAGTGCCTGATTATCATGTCTGCAAACAAAAGTTTCAAAAGCCACTGCTGCCAAGTTGACTGATGGACTGAGTTACAGAAGATTAAAGACAGCTGTCACTGAAGATTTGACCCGGGTCAAATAGCGGTGATTCGTGGACAAATGCTGCCCCTAGTGGACACTACAGCAGGCTTCCTGGAGGATGGACAGATATTTAGAAGGACTGCTTCTTATCAATTTTGATTTGTCAGAATTCTTAGGCTGGCAATGGGGTTGTGTAGCCGGTGTCTGAATGTAGTTTAAAAGTTCTGACTGGCAGGAATAACGCTCTCTTGTGCCATCGAGCCCACCTGAAGATACTGACCAAAGAGGAAGACCTTATGTAACGTATAATTGATGTTCTTTTGTTTTATATGCTCTGTAATATTTTTCTTCTAGTGTTTTATGTTAGCATTCCTATTTTCTTGGGAAATAAATAAGACCCTTGTTTATTTAAGCAGTGTGTGTTTTTTTAATAGTTAACCTTATTATTATACCATCACCATTAACAATATTAGAGCTTTGATAGATTAGCTAATTATAAGAATAGACAGTTACCGTATTTTCTGGCGTATAAGATGACCTATTACACTTAAAAAAACTGGACAAAAAGCAGGGGGTCGTCTTATACGCCAGGTCAGCCCCTCGGATGCCTGCTGGGTGTTCGGTAATACTGTATGTAGCTTCGGCTACATACAGTATTTTGGACAATTTCATGCTCCTAACTTGGTGGGAACAGTTTGGGTATGGCCCCTTCCTGTTCCAACATGACTATGAACAGTGCACAAAGCAAGGTCCATGCGGAATGAGAATTAGAGCGGAGACTGTGAGCCAGGCTTTCTTGTCCAACATCAGTACCTGACCTCACAAATGCGCTTCTGGAAAATGGTCAAACATTCCCATTGACACACTCTTAAACCTTGTGGACAGCCTTCCCAGAAGAGTTGAAGCTGTTATAGCTGCAAAGGGTGGGCCAACTCAATATTGAACCCTACAGACTTAGACTGGGATGCCATTAAAATCCATGTGCGTGTAAAGGCAGGCTTACAAATACTTTTGGCAATATAGTGTACATTATATATATATATATATATATATATATATATATATATATATATATATATATATATATATATATATATATATATATTGTAACCTGGGGGACAGGTAGCAGGTACAAAGCTCCCTGGGATGAGCTGTTTAGTTAGGCACAGATACCAAATCCACTTGTGGTAGTGAAAACAGTGCTGGGTTTATTTGATTTAAATACAAGTCCATATACAGGTGCTGCACAGTCTTCCAGAAAACATATTAAAACAGAAATAACAAAACAAAAGTCCTAGCCGTGTCTCGGCTCTAACTATACCATACACCATCCCTAACTATCAGGCTGAGCAAGCCTACCGCTTGTCAGTTTCTGTAAAGAGTTGTAAAGCATTTTACCAACCTTTTAGCTCCTCACAAACCATCCATGTTTGTGTGTCCCAGGCAGAGAGCAAAGGCTGTCTGCTCAGGTGAGCTTAAATTAGCCTGGGGAAAAAACTAAGACCCGAACTGGATCTTATATCAGAGACCTCTGAATGTGTATGAGAGGAGCCTGGGAGACGTATAAATCCCGAACAAGACTTCTCCTGGCTCTCTCTGGGACGCTCTGCTACAATATATATACAGTATCTCACAAAAGTGAGTACACCCCTCACATTTTTGTAAATATTTTATTATACCTTTTCATGTGACAACACTGAAGAAATTACACTTTGCTACAATATAAAGTAGTGAGTGTACAGCTTGTATAACAGTGTAAATTAGCTGTCCCCTCTAAATAACTCAACACACAGCCATTAATGTCTAAACCACTGGCAACAAAAGTGAGTACACCCCTAAGTGAAAATGTCCAAATTGGGCCCAACTAGCCATTTTCCATCCCCGGTGTCAAGTGACTCGTTAGTGTTACAAAGTCTCAGGTGTGAATGGGGAGCAGGTGTGTTAAATTTTGTGTTATCACTCTCACTCTCTCATACTGGTCACTCATACATGGCACCTCATGGCAAAGAACTCTCTGATGATCTGAAAAAAAGAATTGTCGCTCTACATAAAGATGGCTTAACCAGGACAGGTTTCACTCAGAACAGGCCTAGCCATGGTCGACCAAAGAAGTTGAGTGCACATGTTCAGCGTCATATCCAGGGGTTGTCTGGGAAATAGACGTATAAGTGCTGCCAGCATTACTGCAGAGTTTGAAGGGGTGGGGGGTCAGCCTGTCAGTGCTCAGACCATTCGCCGCACACTGCATCAAATTGGTCTGCATGGCTGTCGTCTCAGAAGGAAGCCTCTTCTAAAGATGATGCACAAGAAAGCCCGCAAACAGTTTGCTGAAGACAAGCAGACTAAGGACATAGATTACTGGAACCATGTTCTGTGGTCTGATGAGACCAAGATAAACTTATTTGGTTCAGATGGTGTCAAGTGTGTGGTGGCAACCAGGTGAGGCATACAAAGATGAGCATGGTGGTGGGAGTGTCATGGTCTGGGGGTGCATGGTGTGGAGATATAGGTCATTAAGGGAACCATGAATGCCAACATGTACTGTGACATAGTGAAACAGATCATTATCCTCTCACTTCAGAGACTGAGCAGCAGGGCAGTATTCCAACATGATAACAACCCCAAACACACCTTCAAGATCACTGCCTTGCTAAAGAAGCTGAGGGTAAAGGTGATGGACTGGCCAAGCATGTCTCCAGACCTAAACCCTATTGAGCATCTGTGGGGCATCCTCAAACGGAAGGTGGAGGAGCGCAAGGTCCATAACATCCACCAGCTCCACAATGTCATCATAGAGGAGTGGAAAAGGACTCCAGTGGCAACCTGTGAAGCTCTGGTGAACTCCATGCCCAAGAGGGTTTAGGCAGTGCTGGAAAATAATGGTGGCCACACAAAATATTGACACTTTGGGTACAAATTGGACATTTTTACTTAGGGGCATACTCACTTTTGTTGCCAGCAGTTTAGACATTAACCTCCCTGGCGGTATGATTATGTCAGGAATTTTGTACCAAAAGCGGTACAATTATTTTGCATGGAAATTTGGCGTTTTATATTGTAGGCCTGCAATTCTAAGGAATAACTCAAACTTAAATCTGTCCAAACCAGAGTCTAGTAGACATCCCGGGTATGAAAGTTTGAAACCCAAAATCATAAATTATAATATAATAAATAACTATAAAAATTTGTATTTCAATATTTTTATTGAAGTAAGTACAAAACAGTAACAAACGTTTCACATGTAACCAAGTCATCATCAATTTAACATATAAACGTTTCAACAGTGCATTAACATAATGCTTAATAGCTATTAGGAATTAAAAACCTATAAACAGCATTTTCATAGAATGGCTCACGCCCTTAATTAGGGTATGATACTCGCTGATGATTGCGTAGGAATCATTTTCAGGTGTTGCAGTACCAAAGAGAAGAGTAGGAAGGCTTCAGGGCTGCCAATGGCCCTGTATAAAAAAGTCCAGGGTTGGTTTTCCGTCCCTACTTGTGTTGGCCATCCTGTCCTGTCTGCAACGTTTTATTCAAAGTATCATTAACCAGGTTATATAAATTATACTTTTAGATAACCTGCAATAAAAATAAAATAAAAACAAGAAGTAACGAAGAGAAAAGAGAGGGGTAGCAGAAGGAGGGGAAGGGAAGAAGAGAGAGATAGAGTGGAGGGGAGAGGGGAGGAGGGTCACCTGGAGTTCCTCTTCAGGTAGAAATGTGCTCGATCCAAGGATTCCAGATCTTGTTAAACATCTCTGACTTGTTATGGAGAGTATAAGTGAGTTTGTCATTAATCATGATCCAATTGAGTTTACTTTTTACTTGGTCTAGAGGTATGCGTGAATGTTTCCAGTTTCTCACAATCGTTATTCTTGCCGCCAGAAAGATATAGGTTATGAGTTTCAGTGATTTTTTGGGGACCTCATCTGGCAATTTGTGAAAGAGTGCACTTTCTGGGACCGTCGAATATTGACACCTGTGACTGAGTTAATCAAATTATATATTCTGATCCAGAATCTGACAACTAATGGGCATTGCCACCAAACATGGTGCATGGTGCCCATCTGTCCACACTGCCGAAAGCAATTAGGTGAGGAAGATGGGTGCATTTTTGCTATTCTTGTAGGGACTAAATACCACCGCAACAACGTCTTATAGTTTGCTTCAATAAGGGTGGTATTAATAGAAATTTTTGACAGTCGATGGGCAATGTCCTGCCAGTCCGACATTTCAAGGGAGAGGTTCAGGTCGCTCTCCCATTGTGTCATGTAGGATAATTTAGTGTCAGGTTCAGTAAGAGAAGAGTAAACAGCAGAGATTCGCCCTCTTTGATTGCTTCTATTTTGACAGGTCAGTTCTAGAGTGGTAAGAGTGATGGGCCCACCCCCCTTTTTAAGTTTGGAAGTGATAAATGAGGAAATTTGATTGTATCTAAAAATCTCAGTGGGGGGCATTGAGAAGTTGTCTTTGAAATAATCTATCGAGTGCATTTGATTGCCGTGAAGGAAGTCTCCAATTCTTAATAGACCTTTATTAAGCCACCATTGAAACTGTTGTGGGGTAAGGCCAGGAGGAAATTCTAGGTTACAGAGTATGGGTGCTAGAGGTGTGTGATATGATGCGAGGGATGCTCTATGTCGTGTCCTGTCCCATATCGCTAGTGAATGTGACAATGTGGGACACATTATAGGTGGGCGTTTACGGTTGGGAAGCCACATCAGGGTTCCTATGGCAATTGGGTGGCACGCCAGTGCCTCTATGTAAACCCATAGAGGGACCGAGCCTCTGGCTGTTGTGTAGATGAGTTGGGCTATCTGCGCTGAGTGATAGTATGCTTGTAGGTTGGGAAGGCCAAGTCCTCCCATAGGTTTAGGTGTGTAAAGTGTTTTCTTTCATATCCGTGATTTTTTATTACCCCATATAAAACGTAGGACTTCCGTTTGTATGTGTTGCATGTCTCCCCTTGGAATTGCCACTGGTAGTGTTCGAAAATAGTACAGGAGTCTGGGTAAGAAGGTCATTTTTATTGAATTGATTCTGCCAAACCAAGAGAGGGAATAGTCAGACCAAGCACGAAGGTCTTCTTTAAGTTTTTTGAATAAAGGGGGGTAGTTGGCTTTATACAGTGTAGCTATCGAAGGGGTCAGCTGTATCCCCAAGTATGGGAGGGAGTGGGGTGCCCATTTGAAGCTGTATAGGCTTTGGAGGAGCTGTACTTCAGAAGGGAGTAAAGAGATATTAAGTGCTAGGGTTTTTTGTGTATTCAGGGTCAGACCTGAAATCAGTGAGAAACGGTGTAGTAGGGATAAAAGTTCTGGAAGAGAGGTCTGGGGTTTGGTTACGTACATAAGGACATCATCTGCAAATAGTGCACATTTGTGTTCTTGTTGGCCACATTGGAACCCGTGGATGTTGGGGTGGGAACGAATGGCCAATGCCAGGGGCTCTATTGCCAGGGCAAATAGTAGGGGGGAGAGTGGGCAACCTTGTCTAGTGCCTCGCTGAACAGGGAGGATAGATGATTTATGGCCTCTAATAGAGATTTGAGCTATCGGCGAACTATAAAGCGTTTTCATCAATGAGAGAAATGTGGATCCGAATCCCATGGTTTCAAGGGTAACAAAGAGATAGTCCCAATTCAGGCTATCAAAAGCTTTATTAAGATCTAGTGACAGTAGTAGAAGTTCCCGATCGGGGAGATTATCCCAGTTGGAGCGTGCCGCCGAGATCAGGGCGATGGATCTGCGAATTTGATCCAAGGTCTGACGTCCTGCGACAAAGGATTTTTAGGTCACAGTTAATTAGTGATATTGGGCGGTAGTTGCGTACATCGGTAGAATCCTTGTTAGGTTTAGGGATTACGCTGATGTAGGCCTTGTTATCATCCGGTGGGACCGTTCCCCCATCCCTCAGGGAATTGAAATATAGGGTCAGGTGTGGGGCTAGTTGTGCGGAAAACTTTTTATAGTAAATGTTGGGAAACCCGTTGTGACGGAACGTCCCTACACTCCTCTTGAGTGCGTTCGTCATATATCACTTCCTTCAAGTCTGGATATAGGTATAAGATATTCCAACCGCTCCCAAGCACCAAACGAGACAACACTTGCTTGGTGCCAACATGGACTGAAGATTTATTACAAAGATGACATTTATTTACAGTAGAAGAGGAGATCCCCCCTCCTGCTCATATTATTCTAACAATACACTGTAACAACTTAACATAAACTAATTAGCTAATTCCTTTAAGCAGCTGATGTGACTCAGGATTTCACTACAAGTCAGACTTGTGGTCACCGAGCTAAACACAGTTGATTATAAATTATCATAATTACCACCACAAGACATCTCATCACAATAGCAGAAGACCACCAGTAACAGACGGAGCGTCTCCTGCATTGTGCAGAGGACAATGGGATCAACTAACTCAATTAACATCTTGAGTTCATGACACTAGCATCAGAGTGTATGTCCCAACAGCATAAGACCACACACATTATATATATACATATATATACAGCATTGAATGTTCTCCTTCACCCTGTGCCCCTTAAAATCCAGGGCCCATGATCGGTGGGCAGGAGGCTCGTAGTTAGTCCTCTCAAAAAGCCCGTGTCCTGGCTAGGTCTGTCACATTTCTCCCCTTTTGGCAGGAGACTAACACAGGAGGAGACCCCAGACGGGTTGACTCCGAAGTTAGTCCATAGTTCCAGTCCTCTAATGCCTGTACCCACACAGTACCCCAAACAAATTGTTTCAAACAGAGCACTCACCCAGCCATCCTCTGCCTCTCTCATGGAACATATCCGCCGCTGGGGAGAGGCCTGGACTGGCCCTTCTCCCTGGAGTCTTTGGCTGGAGGGGGTAGTTGGCTTTATACAGTGTAGCTATCGAAGGGGTCAGCTGTATCCCCAAGTATGGGAGGGAGTGGGGTGCCCATTTGAAGCTGTATAGGCTTTGGAGGAGCTGTACTTCAGAAGGGAGTAAAGAGATATTAAGTGCTAGGGTTTTTTGTGTATTCAGGGTCAGACCTGAAATCAGTGAGAAACGGTGTAGTAGGGATAAAAGTTCTGGAAGAGAGGTCTGGGGTTTGGTTACGTACATAAGGACATCATCTGCAAATAGTGCACATTTGTGTTCTTGTTGGCCACATTGGAACCCGTGGATGTTGGGGTGGGAACGAATGGCCAATGCCAGGGGCTCTATTGCCAGGGCAAATAGTAGGGGGGAGAGTGGGCAACCTTGTCTAGTGCCTCGCTGAACAGGGAGGATAGATGATTTATGGCCTCTAATAGAGATTTGAGCTATCGGCGAACTATAAAGCGTTTTCATCAATGAGAGAAATGTGGATCCGAATCCCATGGTTTCAAGGGTAACAAAGAGATAGTCCCAATTCAGGCTATCAAAAGCTTTATTAAGATCTAGTGACAGTAGTAGAAGTTCCCGATCGGGGAGATTATCCCAGTTGGAGCGTGCCGCCGAGATCAGGGCGATGGATCTGCGAATTTGATCCAAGGTCTGACGTCCTGCGACAAACCCCGACTGGTCTTTATGTATATAGTGTTCTAAAAAGGAATTAATTCTGAGAGCCAATATCTTTGTTAGGATTTTTAGGTCACAGTTAATTAGTGATATTGGGCGGTAGTTGCGTACATCGGTAGAATCCTTGTTAGGTTTAGGGATTACGCTGATGTAGGCCTTGTTATCATCCGGTGGGACCGTTCCCCCATCCCTCAGGGAATTGAAATATAGGGTCAGGTGTGGGGCTAGTTGTGCGGAAAACTTTTTATAGTAAATGTTGGGAAACCCGTTGTGACGGAACGTCCCTACACTCCTCTTGAGTGCGTTCATCATATATCACTTCCTTCAAGTCTGGATATAGGTATAAGATATTCCAACCGCTCCCAAGCACCAAACGAGACAACACTTGCTTGGTGCCAACATGGACTGAAGATTTATTACAAAGATGACATTTATATACAGTAGAAGAGGAGATCCCCCCTCCTGCTCATATTATTCTAACAATACACTGTAACAACTTAACATAAACTAATTAGCTAATTCCTTTAAGCAGCTGATGTGACTCAGGATTTCACTACAAGTCAGACTTGTGGTCCCCGAGCTAAACACAGTTGATTATAAATTATCATAATTACCACCACAAGACATCTCATCACAATAGCAGAAGACCACCAGTAACAGACGGAGCGTCTCCTGCATTGTGCAGAGGACAATGGGATCAACTAACTCAATTAACATCTTGAGTTCATGACACTAGCATCAGAGTGTATGTCCCAACAGCATTAGACCACACACATTATATATATATACACATATATACAGCATTGAAAGTTCTCCTTCACCCTGTGCCCCTTAAAATCCAGGGCCCATGATCGGTGGGCAGGAGGCTCGTAGTTAGTCCTCTCAAAAAGCCTGTGTCCTGGCTAGGTCTGTCACATTTCTCCCCTTTCGGCAGGAGACTAACACAGGAGGAGACCCCAGACGGGTTGACTCCGAAGTTAGTCCATAGTTCCAGTCCTCTAATGCCTGTACCCACACAGTACCCCAAACAAATTGTTTCAAACAGAGCACTCACCCAGCCATCCTCTGCCTCTCTCATGGAACATATCCGCCGCTGGGGAGAGGCCTGGACTGGCCCTTCTCCCTGGAGTCTTTTCAGCCGCTGGAGAGAAGACAGGGTGACTGGGCTCACTCCATCATGCTGTTGGGGATCTGGGCCGACCGCCCAGCATCCCTGGGGTATACAAGTGGGGACTGAAGTCCCATCCACCGATATCAGCTCAAGCTGCAGTTGTGAAGTGCAGATTGCATCCTCTCCTTGGGTCCTGAGCTGCTGCTCGGGAGTGACCACCACCTCCTCACCCTGGGCCTCCAGAACTGCCACAAGTGTGGGGCAGAGGTCTTGGACCCTCTGTCCGGTTGCCAGCACTTTAGCTGGGTTGGTGTTATCATTCTGGGGCGCCGTCTGCTGCTGGACAGTGTGACCGATTGCCCCAGCTTCTTGAAGCTGTAGAGACACTGTAGGTGCTAGGCAGAGGCCAGCGGTGCTCTGCCCTGTTGCCAGTGATTCTGCTGGGAGTAGCAGCTTCACTACATCAGCTTGTCGCTGGAAAGAGGGGCCAACTGCCCCAGCTTCCTGGAACTCCACAGATACTGCTGTTGGTGCTGGGCAGAGCTCAATGAAGTTTGGCCCTAATACCAGCTCTTCTGATGGAGGCTCATCAGGCTGTTTTTCCTCAGCAGAAAAGTCTATTAAATCCCCTGTCTCTACAACTGATGTCTGGGGATATAGGTTCACCATCTCCTGTCCATGGAACCCAGAAGATGCTATCAGTGCTGAGCAGAGGTTGGCAGAGCTCTGGCCGGTTGTCAGCACTTCAGTTTCTGGGGTGGCAATTTCCAGATTTTCCACTGCCGATTCCCTGGCATGCTGCTGGACAGGCACATTCCTCCATCCAAGATCATCCCATGCAGAAACAGGATCATCAAGGTCAGTCAGCACTTGCTGCATCCGCCATAAGACCTCCGCATCCATAGCTGCGGGGGCAGGTTGGCAAAGCACACTGTTACTCTGCCACATTGCTGACTCTTCAGCCAGGATTTCCGAGTTGTCCATTGGCATTTCCTTATAGTCCCAGGCAAAGGGAGCCCAGCCCTGGCACTGAGCAGAGTCTAGCAGCCGTCTGTAGGCAATTTCCAGCTCCCATTCCTGATCGGCCAGAAACTCCAAATCTTCCAGTGCCCAGTGCACTTCCGAGACGTTCAGTAGCCCTTTTCTGAAATCCATGATTTCATCCAACCGCCACTCCAAATCACTCCCAAAGTTAGAGTCTCCTGTCAGCTTCACATACAACAGTCCCAGACAGCCGTAGCTTAAGCCTTCCGTTGGGCTGTCATCTGCTATCCAAGGGCATGCTTGGGATACATGCCACCGGAGGGCTCTGTAACTCTCATCCAGCTTCATCTCTGCCCAGATCAGCCTGCTTAATTCAGCTGTCTGCTCCTTGTGCGGTTTCTCTCCCAAAAACAGCACCTGCAGTCCATACTGCGACCAGTACCTTTCCTGGTTGGAGGGGAGAACTTTTCCCTGGTGACGCCGCTCACGGGCTAGCGCTTCCTTCCAGAGTTCGCAGCGAATAGAATCAAACCATCCCAGCAGGACCTGCTCTGATACTGGTCCTCTGTGCTGTAGCTGCATCTCTCGCAACCTCCTCCTGAATTCCTCTTCCATGGCGGCTGGTATCTGTACCTCTCCTCCTCTCCTGCTATCCGGACCTTGGATCCAGGTGGAGGTTTGGATGTCCCAGACTGCAGGAAGCATCCCACTGCTTGCCAACAATGTGACGGAACGTCCCTACACTCCTCTTGAGTGCGTTCGTCATATATCACTTCCTTCAAGTCTGGATATAGGTATAAGATATTCCAACCGCTCCCAAGCACCAAACGAGACAACACTTGCTTGGTGCCAACATGGACTGAAGATTTATTACAAAGATGACATTTATATACAGTAGAAGAGGAGCTCATATTATTCTAACAATACACTGTAACAACTTAACATAAACTAATTAGCTAATTCCTTTAAGCAGCTGATGTGACTCAGGATTTCACTACAAGTCAGACTTGTGGTCACCGAGCTAAACACAGTTGATTATAAATTATCATAATTACCACCACAAGACATCTCATCACAATAGCAGAAGACCACCAGTAACAGACGGAGCGTCTCCTGCATTGTGCAGAGGACAATGGGATCAACTAACTCAATTAACATCTTGAGTTCATGACACTAGCATCAGAGTGTATGTCCCAACAGCATAAGACCACACACATTATATATATACACATATATACAGCATTGAATGTTCTCCTTCACCCTGTGCCCCTTAAAATCCAGGGCCCATGATCGGTGGGCAGGAGGCTCGTAGTTAGTCCTCTCAAAAAGCCCGTGTCCTGGCTAGGTCTGTCACACCCGTCCGGACCCGGAGATTTGTGAAGTGAGAGAGATTTTATAGCGTCATTGACCTCCTCACTTGTAAATGGTTGGTCTACTAGCTCTCTATGGTCATCGGTGATGGTCGGGAGGGGAAGAGTCCCCAGAAATTCCCTGATGGATGAGGGGGCCACAGCCTGTGGTTTCTTGTACAAGTCGGCATAGAACCCATAGAATTCATCAAGAACTTTTTGGGGGTTCTGTGAGAGCTGTCCTCCAGATAGCCTTATTTTGGGGAGTGTGTGATGGGAATGTCTGGGAGTAAGTTTGTGTGCTAATAGGGATCCTGGACGATCCCGCCATGTGAAAAATTTGTGGTTCGTCCATCTTAGCTGTTTTTCAGCCCTTGTAGTAAGGCATATGTTTAGTTCCAGTCGGGATTGTTCTAGCTTCTTAAATAGGTTGGGTGAAGGGGAACGTTTGTGCTGTTTGGCTAAAGATTCGAACTCCCTGGTTTTGGCAGAAATCAGTTCAGTGCAAGCCTTCTTCAATCTGGAGGCTAACTGGATAAGTGAGCCCCTTATAGTGGCCTTGTGTGCAGCCCAATTTGTGGCGGGGGATGTGTCCCCCGGGATGTTGTTTTCAAAGTAAGTTTGTATATGGCTTGATATCTCTATGCAGTGAGATTCGTCACTAAGTAGAGATTCATTTAATCTCCAGTGATTTCCTGTAGTTTTGTTATTAAGACCTGTAAGTTGGACCATAATCGGGTCATGGTCCGACCATGGGGTTGATAATATTTTTGCTGATCTCAGTTTTGGTATCACCCCTGAGGGGAGAAATATGTGATCTATGCGGGAATAGTGTCCATGTGCCCTAGAATAGTGGGAGTAATCCCTAGCAGTGGGATTGGCCTCTCGCCAAGCATCCACCAGATCATATTGGTGTAGCGTCTGTGCAAATTTGCGACTTTGTCTGGGGGGGGATCGGAGACCTGAAGTGTGTGATTTGTCTTTAATTAGATCTAACGCTAGGTTAGAGTCGCCAGCTAAAACTACCACACCCTCTAGTTCGGGTCCTAGAAGTTTTAGAAGGGCTTGAAAAAAGGCAGTTTGGTTTGTATTGGGGGCGTAGTATACTAGAATGGTAATTAAAATTTCGCCTAGATGGCCTTTCACTAGGATGTAGCGGCCTTCTTTGTCTTTAATGGTTTTAATTTCTGTGAATGGTACATGTCTAGAGAAGCAGAGGGCAACCCCCCTCTTTTTTTCTGAGGCATTCGCGAAAAAACAAAGAGGGTATTCCCTGTGAAGGTATCGAGGGGTGAATGAGGATGTAAAATGTGTCTCTTGGAGAGCTACGATATCAGCTCCCAGGGATTTATAATGTGTGAAGGCTTTGATTCGCTTGGCTGGCGATCCAAATCCTTGGACATTATGGGAGAGCAGGCAGATATTATGAGGTGTTAGTGTTACAGGAGACATGGGAAACATTCAAGAGCAATTATAAGCAGACTTACCCTTTGGTCTGTTGATTTCGGAGTTTGGATGTGTAGAGGAGTTGTCCAGGTGGCCCTCGGGAAGGAACAGCAGTAGAGAGGATTAATATTAGGTTTGGGGGAGGGGAGAGAGGGGGAGGGTCTGGAGTCAGAAGAGTGACAGTAGTAGAGATGAGAAGAGCGGAAAAGGGGGAAAAAAAGAATAATAAGAAAAAGTAAAATAATAAAAAACCAAGCGGTCGGCCCAGGGGACTCCTGGGGCCGAGTGACATAACTTAAACATGTTACTAAAAGGGCTTACAGACAGTGTTCAATTAAAGTGTCCCAGGGGTAAACCCTGGGTATGAAGGAGTCTCCACCAAAAACCAGTAATGGGAAGAGTCCTCCAAGTAGGGAGTGCACATGGTCATCCCCCAGCAACCGTAAAAACTGGTATTCAAAAATAGGAAGAGCACATAGGTATCTAGAAAACATCTTTGGCCCCTGCATCTCGCCCCAACAATCTGATGGGGTTGTTTGGTCAAATATGTTTGATAGATAACATGATGTGTAAGGCAAAAAATGCAAGAAAAGTGCAAAAAAAAGACTTCGTGGCCGGTTCAAGTGGTCTTGGCCAGGTGAAGCACAGGTGTTTTGCTTCAACAAATTTCAACCTCTCTGTGTGGCGCCTAATGTCCTTCTTCAGGGACCACTGAGAAGACACCACGGCGGGTTTAAGTCAGTTCAATATGACGAACAAAACAAGAGGCCCATTCTCTTAGGGTGCACGGGATGTTGAGGCAAACTTCTTGGTCGACTTTGACGACCACAAGGGGGAAAGGGGAGGGGGAGGGGATTCTCTGGGTCCAAGTTGGTTCCGCGATGACGGGTCGTGGGATATGAATCCCAATTTCAATAGAATCATTTCACCTTCAGTGAACGATGAGAAGGAGTATGATTTGCTGTTAAAAGAAAATTGGAGACGAAAGGTATAGTTCCATCTGTAGCGAATGTTGCGTTTGGTCAGTGGCGCTAGTAGGGGTTTGAGTGATCGCCTTTTTTGGATCGTGGCCTGTGAGATATCAGCGAAAATTTGTATCTTGATGCCGTCTATTTCTAGGTCTGGGTTTTCACGGGCATGACGCATCACTGCTTCTTTAATCTTGAAAAAGTGTGGCTTCACAATCACATCTCTGGGAGGGCCATCAGGTTTGGGGGATGTCAAGGCTCTATGGATTCGATCAATTTCCATATGGATCTCGTCGATGTCAGGTACAGCAGCTTGCATCAGAGATTGTGTTATGGAGGTAATATCTTTTATATTTTCCGGGATACCACGGATACGAAAATTGTAGCGTCTTGCGCGATTTTCAAGGTCGTCGATCTTTGAGTATGCGTCTTCAAGTCGATCTTGTAGGTCAGTGATCATATTTGAGTTTTGAGATACTCTATGAACCGTGTCATCCATCTTGGATTCAATGCTACTCAATCTGCTGCCCATTTCCTGGAAATCTTGTTTTATGTCTGAAGCTAATTTGTCAGTAGCTTTAGATAGTTCTCTTTGAAGCAGGTCAGCAAAACGTGCTAATAAAATTGGGTCTCCTGAGTATTGTGCAGGGGGAACAGCCGGGGATTCTGCATTGCCATCTGATATAGATTCCTGGCTGCTGGGCTGGCTGTATATGGCTTCTGCTATCTCTCTGTCCAAGAGGGAGGATGTCTGTGACTCCAAGCTAGGGGACATGGCTGCAGTCTGTGAGGGAGATAGTGCAGGGGGGCTGGGCGGCAGGCAGTCTGTGGTTGTCGGCTCACCTTTGTGTGGAGAGGGCCTTGCAGGACCCAGTGCTGGGTATTCAGCCTCATAGCTCTTTGAGGGGGCCTGCTTCTGAGTTGAGGGTAGCTGCTTCCCCTTCCCTGAGGCCTGCATGCCTCGTGTGTGATGGCCGGTCGCCATCTTGGATTCCTGAGGTGTAGCGCGGGTCGAGATCCGGGAGCCGGTTTGAGGCTGGCTTCCCGGTTTCTGTGGCATCCGGAGTTTGCCTGGGCCCTTCCGCAGGGGGGTCAAGCTATCGCTGGGTTCGGGCGAGGTGTGGGACCGCTTTTTAAGGCTGATGTTGCCGGAGGATGAGCGGAGCAGATCAGGTGAACATCCGCTCCGTCCGGCCCCGCATGCGCACTTAAATAACTATAAAAATTTGTTCAATAATGTAATCAAATCAAAAACACTGAAATTTGCTCAGTTGCAGAATAGTCGCTGTCATTAGATTTAGTGTTTGATGACGAATTGTGATTCTAATTTATTATCGCTGTTTTCTAGCTGGTCTAAAACCACTTTTGACATAAATGGACACTTTTTGGTTGCTATGGACAATCTCTAAATTCCAGGCAGAAAAAACTGTATTTATAATATAAAACTACATGCAGGGAACTGGACAGACCACTAGGGACAAAGGGGATGTGTAATTTTTTTATATATTTAATCTGTAAGATTACAGTACTGTATGTGTATTGTGTGTTTTTTACTTTTTTGAATTTGGTGGCGATCTCCACTCCCGTGCATCATATCATCGCAGGGAACGGAGCTCAGCGGCACTCGGGCACGATCCAGGGGACAAGGTAAGTAACTTCCCCTGTATCCTGCAATGTGATCCCGAGTCTGGCTCGATTACCGCTTATGGTACTGAAATTCCACCCCGAGCCAGACTCTGGAATACCGCCAGGGGGGTTAATGGCTGTGTGTTGAGTTATTTTGCAAATTTACACTGTTATACAGTGCCGATCCTGACCTCCCTGGGGCCCTAAGCAAAATTCTGCTAAGGAGCCCTCTACTTGACCCGTGATGCTGTGAGCTATGTAAACTATTTGCCATTGCCACACAGTCACACCTGACACTTCAGTGCTCCCAAAACAATCCTCCCTCCTTTAAACAAAAGAGTCAAAGAATAAGTACAACAATATAGAACAGAATGAGGTCCCCAGAGAGCCCCCCTTACATCAGGGTCCTCAGAGAGCCCCCCTTACATCAGGGTCCTCAGAGAGCCCCCCTTACACCAAGGTCCCCAGAGAGCCCCCCTTACACAAGGGTCCCCAGACAGCCCCCCTTAAATCAGTGTCCTCAGAGAGTCTCCCCCTACATCAGGTTCCCCAGAGAGCCTCCCCCTACATTAGGGTCCCCAGAGAGCCTCCCCTACATCAGGGTCCCTAGAGAGCCTCCCCTACATTAGGGTCCCCCCAGAGATCCCCCCTTACATCAGGGTCCCCAGAAAGCCTCCCCCTACATTAGGGTCCCCAGAGAGCCTCCCCTTACATCAGGGTCCCCAGAGAGCCTCCCCTTACATCAGGGTCCCCAGAGAGCCCCCCCTTACATCAGGGTCCCCAGAGAGCCCCCCCTTACATCAGGGTCCCCAGAGAGCCCCCCCCTTACATCAGGGTCCCCAGAGAGCCCCCCCTTACATCAGGTCCCCAGAGAGCCCCCCTTACATCAAGGGTCCCCAGACAGCCCCCCTTAAATCAGTGTCCTCAGAGAGCCCCCCCCCTACATCAGGTTCCCAGAGAGCCTCCCCCTACATTAGGGTCCCCAGAGAGCCTCCCCTTACATCAGGGTCCCTAGAGAGCCTCCCCTACATTAGGGTCCCCAGAGAGCCCCCCCTTACATCAGGGTCCCCAGAAGAGCCCCCCTTACATTAGGGTCCCCAGAGAGCTCTCCCCTTACATCAGGGTCCCCAGAGAGCCTCCCCTTACATCAGGGTCCCCAGAGAGCCCCCCCTTACATCAGGGTCCCCAGAGAGCCCCCCCTTACATCAGGGTCCCCAGAGAGCCCCCCCTTACATCAGGGTCCCCAGATAGCCTCCCCCTACATTAGGGTCGCTAGAGAGCCCCCCTTACATCAGGGTCCCCAGAGAGCCTCCCCCTACATTAGGGTCCCAGAGAGCCTCCCCTTACATCAGAGTCCCCAGAGAGCCTCCCTTACATCAGGGTCCCCAGAGAGCCCCCCCTTACATCAGGGTCCCCAGAGAGCCCCCCTTACATCAGGGTCCCCAGAGAGCCTCCCCCTACATTAGGGTCCCCAGAGAGCCCCCCTTACATCAGGGTCCCCAGAGAGCCTCCCCTACATTAGGTTTCCCAGAGAGCCTCCCCTTACATCAGAGTCCCCAGAGAGCCTCCCCTTACATCAGGGTCCCCAGAAAGCCCCTCCTTACATCAGGGTCCCCAGTGAGCCTATCTACTTACATCAGGGTCCCCAGAGGGTATCCCCTTACATCAGGGTCCTCAGAGAGCCTCCCCTTACACCAGGGTCCCCAGAGAGCCTCCCCTTACACGAGGCTCCCCAGAGAGCCCCTCCTTACATCAGGGTCCCCAGAGAGCCCCTTCTTACATCAGGGTCCCCAGAGAGCCCCCCTTACACAGGGTCCCCAGAGAGCCCACCCCCTTATACCAGGGTCTCCAGAGAGCCCACCCCCTTACACCAGGGTCTCCAGAGAGCCCACCCCCTTACACCGGGGTCTCCAGAGAGCCCACCCCTTACACCAGGGTCCCAAGAGAGCCTCCCCTTACATTAGTGTCCCAAGAGAGCCTTCCCTCCTAAATTAGTGTCCCCAGAGAGCCCCTCCTTACACAGGGTCCCCAGAGAGCCCCTCCTTACACAGGGTCCCCAGAGAGCCCCCCTCTGACATTAGGGTCCCCAGGGGGCCCCCTCTTACATCAGTGTCCCCAGCGATCCCCTCTTTACATCAGTGTCCCCAGGGGGCCCCGTCCTTACATCAGTGTCCCCAGAGGGCCCCGTCCTTACATCAGTGTCCCCAGAGGGCCCCGTCCTTACATTAGTGTCCCCAGAGAGCCCCCCTCTTACATTAGTGTCCCCAGAGGCCCCCTTCCTTACATTAGTGTCCCCAGAAAGCCCCCCCTCTTACATTTGGGCCCCCAAACAGCTGACTCCCCCCCTTGCAGAGGTTCCCCTGTACCTGGCTGGTGGAGGTGGGAGGCGGCGATCGGCAGCTATATGGTGTCCACAGGCAGGGGGATCTCCCTGGGGCTAGTAGTTCTATCTCCGAATGTATACAGCGGAGAGGGGAGGGGCCTCTGACCCGGGCATCAGCAACAGTGTTCAAGCAGAGTGAAAGTGAAACTGATACCTGCCTGGGTCAGAGGCCCCTCCCTTCTCCTCTCCACTGTATACACTGAGAGTACTACAAACCCCAGGGAGATCCCGCCGCCCACTCAGGCACCATAGAGCTGCCGATCGCTGCCTTCCACCTCCTCCCACCTCTCCTCACTGCACTCTAAACGGCCAGCCAGAGGTGCAGGTGGGGATGCTGGGTCTTGGGGGCCCCCCCACAGCAGCGGGGCCTTAAGCAGCTTGCATAGTGTGCCTATAGGGCCGATCGGCTCTGCTGTTATACAAGCTGTACACTTCTTCAGTGTTGTCACATGAAAAGATTATAAAATATTTACAAAAATATGAGGGGTGTACTCCCTTTTGTGAGATACTGCAGCCCTCAAAAAATCCACTCGCCTGCTCGCAGTGTTGTCCTATATATTAAAATATTTACAACAGTACTGTGTTCCCCGCTGCTCGCTGTGACATATAGCCCCTCCCCCTGGTCCCGGACTTTGATAGACAGATCAGCCGTCCAATCCCGGGACAGGTGATCTGTCAATCAAAGTTCCCCGGTCAGGGGGCGGGGCTATATGTGATGTTGAGCGGCGGTGTAGTATCATACTTTGCTCCCCATCACAGGATGCTGCGGAAGTGACGTTGCGGTCCGAAATTGAACACTGCGCATGCGCGATGCGTTCCAAACACTCGCGCCGTGCGGTTCAAAGGATTTGCGGCAATACAGTTCAGTGAAACCATCAGATAATGTCACGGAAGTGACATTACAGACAACAAAAACACTGGGCTGTGCGTTCCAACACTAATACTTCCCTTGTTACCTAGTATCTCCAGAGCTACCAGCTGTGATAGATCCTGCAATGCTGGGACTTGTACTGCCTATGATAGATCCTGCAATGCTGGGACTTGTAGTGCCTAAAATCAATCCTGCAATGCTGGGACTTGTAGTGCCAATGCTGGGACTTGTAGTGCCTATAATCGATCCTGCAATGCTGGGACTTGTAGTGCCTATAATCGATCATGCAATGCTGGGACTTGTAGTGCCTATAATCGATCCTGCAATGCTGGGACTTGTAGTGCCTATCCTGAGCTACCTGCGGTGATCGATTCTGCAATGCTGGGACGAGAAATATTATGCTCTCGAGCGGGCGGGCGGAGAGATGGTTAAACGTCAGAAACAGCCCCGCCCACCACCCTAAAAAACGCAAATCGTGCATGCGCAAATCTTATGTATGTCCAGGGTCCTGAAAAATTATGGACTCGAGGGGGCGGGCGGACAGAGCGGAGCTTGGAGAGGGGGGCGGGACCCCGTACATAGCACTGAGTCCAAGTACAGTACATTGTTCTGCCATCAATTACGCTGCCACTGTGCCCATCAAACGTCTCACTGTGCCCATCAAACGCCTCACTGTGCCCAGCAAACGCCTCACTGCACCCAGCAAATGCCTCACTGTGCCCGTCAAACGCAATCACTGTGCCCGTCAAATGCCTCACTGTGCCCGTCAAATGCTGCCACTGTGCCCATCAAAACGCCTCACTGTGCCCAGCAAACGCCTCACTGCACCCAGCAAATGCCTCACTGTGCCCGTCAAACGCAGCCACTGTGCCCGTCAAATGCAGCCACTCCGCCCATCAAACGCCTCACTGTGCCTGTCAAACGCTGCCACTGTGCCCGTCAAATGCAGCCACTCCGCCCATCAAACGCCTCACTGTGCCCGTCAAACTCCTCACTGTGATCGTCAAACGCTGCCACTGTGCCCATCAAACGCCTCACTGTGCCCAGCAAACGCCTCACTGCACCCAGCAAATGCCTCACTGTGCCCGTCAAATGCAGCCACTCCGCCCATCAAACGCCTCACTGTGCCCGTCAAACGCCTCAATGCGCCCATCAAACACCTCACTGCGCCCAGCAAACGCCTCACTGTGCCCGTAAAACGCCTCAATGCGCCCATCAAACACCTCACTGCGCCCAGCAAACGCCTCACTGGGCCTGGCAAATGCCTCACTGTGCCCGTCAAACGCTGCCACTGTGCCCATCAAACGCCTCTCTGTGCCCGTCAAATGCAGCCACTCCGCCCGTCAAACGCCTCACTGTGCCCGTCAAATGCTGCCACTGTGCCCATCAAACGCCTCACTGCACCAAGCAAATGCCTCACTGCGCCCAGCAAATGCCTCACTGTGCCCGTCAAATGCAGCCACTCCGCCCATCAAACGCCTCACTGTGCCCATCAAACGCCTCACTGTGCCCGTCAAAGCTGCCACTGTGCCCGTAAAACGCCTAAATGCGCCCATCAAACACCTCACTGCGCCCGGCAAATGCCTCACTGCGTCCAGCAAATGCCTCACTGTGCCCGGCAAACGCCTCACTGTGCCATCAAACGCAGCTACTGTACCCATCAATTGCTGCCAGATTGTCAAGCCGCAGCTGTGCTCCCTGGGGGTATGCTGATCGCACATCCGTGCTGCTGGAGGGAGCCCAGACGACCATAAATGAGGGACCTGCATGTCATGGTAAGTGAGACCATCCCATATCCCACTCCATCTTCCCCGAGGACAGGGACTACCCCCCCCCCTGAGGACAGGGACCCCCTCCCCCCAAGACAGACACCCCCTTCTCCCCCCCTGAGGACAGGGACCCCCTTCTCTCCTGGGGACAGGGACCCCCTTCTCACTTTGGGACAGGGATCCTATCTCATCTGGGGGCAGGAACTCCATCTCCCCTGGCAACAGGGACTTCATCTCACCTAGGGACCCCATCTTCCCTGGGGATCAGGACCCCACCTCCCCTAAGAACAGGAACCTGATCACCCTGTGTGTGCCAACCTCACTGCCCTGTCTGCCATGTGTCCTGTGTGAGGGCCCTCCTGTGACAGCTCTTATCAGGACTTCAACCCTTCAACCCACGGAGATGGAGTTCCTGCCCCCAGATGAGATAGGATCCCTGTCCCAGAGTGAGAAGGGGGTCCCTGTCCCCAGGAGAGAAGGGGGGTCCCTGTCCTCAGGGGGGAGAAGGGGGTGTCTGTCTTGGGGGGAGGGGGTCCCTGTCCTCAGAGGGGGGAGGGGGTCCCTGTCCTCAGGGGGGGGGGGGGTCCCTGTCCTCGGGGAAGATGGAGTGGGATATGGGATGGTCTCACTTACCATGACATGCAGGTCCCTCATTTATGGTCGTCTGGGCTCCCTCCAGCAGCACGGATGTGCGATCAGCATACCCCCAGGGAGCACAGCTGCGGCTTGACAATCTGGCAGCAATTGATGGGTACAGTAGCTGCGTTTGATGGCACAGTGAGGCGTTTGCCGGGCACAGTGAGGCATTTGCTGGACGCAGTGAGGCATTTGCCGGGCCAAGTGAGGCGTTTGCTGGGCGCAGTGAGGTGTTTGATGGGCGCATTGAGGCGTTTTACGGGCACAGTGGCAGCTTTGACGGGCACAGTGAGGCGTTTGATGGGCACAGTGAGGCGATTGATGGGCGGAGTGGCTGCATTTGACGGGCACAGTGAGGCATTTGCTGGGCGCAGTGAGGCATTTGCTTGGTGCAGTGAGGCGTTTGATGGGCACAGTGGCAGCATTTGACGGGCACAGTGAGGCGTTTGACGGGCGGAGTGGCTGCATTTGACGGGCACAGTGAGGCGTTTGATGGGCACAGTGGCAGCGTTTGACGGGCACAGTGAGGCGTTTGACGGGCACAGTGATTGCGTTTGACGGGCACAGTGAGGCATTTGCTGGGTGCAGTGAGGCATTTGCTGGGCACAGTGAGGCGTTTGATGGGCACAGTGAGACGTTTGATGGGCACAGTGGCAGCGTAATTGATGGCAGAACAATGTACTGTACTTGGACTCAGTGCTATGTACGGGGTCCCGCCCCCCTCTCCAAGCTCCGCTCTGTCCGCCCGCCCCCTCGAGTCCATAATTTTTCAGGACCCTGGACATACATAAGATTTGCGCATGCGCGATTTGCGTTTTTTTAGGGTGGTGGGCGGGGCTGTTTCTGACGTTTAACCATCTCTCCGCCCGCCCGCTCGAGAGCATAATATTTCTCGTCCCAGCATTGCAGAATCGATCACCGCAGGTAGCTCAGGATAGGCACTACAAGTCCCAGCATTGCAGGATCGATTATACACACTACAAGTCCCAGCATTGCATGATCGATTATAGGCACTACAAGTCCCAGCATTGCAGGATCGATTATAGGCACTACAAGTCCCAGCATTGCAGGATCGATTATAGGCACTACAAGTCCCAGCATTGCAGGATCTATCATAGGCAGTACAAGTCCCAGCATTGCAGGATCTATCACAGCTGGTAGCTCTGGAGATACTAGGTAACAAGGGAAGTATTAGTGTTGGAACGCACAGCCCAGTGTTTTTGTTGTCTGTAATGTCACTTCCGTGACATTATCTGATGGTTTCACTGAACTGTATTGCCGCAAATCCTTTGAACCGCACGGCGCGAGTGTTTGGAACGCATCGCGCATGCGCAGTGTTCAATTTCGGACCGCAACGTCACTTCCGCAGCAATCTTGTGATGGGGAGCAAAGTATGACACTACAGCGGGAACACCAATTGAAATGAAAGCTGAGATCGCTGCGCTCCATCATCCGGGTGGCTCTCCTGTTCTTCTCCTCCCCTGCACAGGTAGGACTGGGGCTGCATTAAGGACACAGGCTGCATGAGGGACATGAGGGACACAGGCTGCATAAGGGACATGAGGAACACAGGCTGCATGATGGACATGAGGGACACAGGCTGCATAAGGGACATGAGGGACACAGGCTGCATGAGGGACATGAGGGACACAGGCTGCATGAGGGACATGAGGGACACAGGCTGCATGAGGGACATGAGGGACACAGGCTGCATGAGGGACATGGGGACATGAGGGACACAGGCTGCATGAGGGACATGGTGGACTGAGGCTGCATGAGGGACACAGGCTGCATGGTGGACTGGGACACAGGCTGCATGGTGGACTGAGGCTGCATGAGGGACATGAGGGACACAGGTTGCATGAGGGACACAGGCTGCATGAGGGACACAGGCTGCATGAGGGACATGGTGGACTGAGGCTGCATGAGGGACATGGTGGACTGAGGCTGCATGAGGGACATGAGGGACACAGGCTGCATGAGGGACATGAGGGACACAGGCTGCATGAGGGACATGAGGGACACAGGCTGCATGAGGGACACAGGCTGCATGAGGGACATGGTGGACTGAGGCTGCATGAGGGACATGGTGGACTGAGGCTGCATGAGGGACATGGTGGACTGAGGCTGCATGAGGGACATGAGGGACAGAGGCTGCATGAGGGACATGAGGGACACAGGCTGCATGAGGGACATGAGGGACACAGGCTGCATGAGGTACACAGGCTGCATGAGGGACATGAGGGACACAGGCTGCATGAGGGACATGAGGGACACAGGCTGCATGAGGGACACAGGCTGCATGGGGGACTAAGGGCTGCATGAGGGACATGAGGGACACAGGCTGCATGAGGGACATGGGGACATGAGGGACACAGGCTGCATGAGGGACATGAGGGACACAGGCTGCATGAGGGACATGAGGGACACAGGCTGCATGAGGGACATGGTGGACTGAGGCTGCATGAGGGACATGGTCGACTGAGGCTGCATGAGGGACACAGGCTGCATGGTGGACTGGGACACAGGCTGCATGGTGGACTAAGGCTGCATGAGGGACATGAGGGACACAGGTTGCATGAGGGACACAGGCTGCATGAGGGACACAGGCTGCATGAGGGACATGGTGGACTGAGGCTGCATGAGGGACATGGTGGACTGAGGCTGCATGAGGGACATAAGGGACACAGGCTGCATGAGGGACATGAGGGACACAGGCTGCATGAGGGACATGAGGGACACAGGCTGCATGAGGGACACAGGCTGCATGAGGGACATGAGGGACACAGGCTGCATGAGGGACATGAGGGACACAGGCTGCATGAGGGACATGGTGGACTGAGGCTGCATGAGGGACACAGGCTGCATGGTGGACTGGGACACAGGCTGCATGGTGGACTGAGGCTGCATGAGGGACACAGGCTGCATGAGGGACACAGGCTGCATGAGGGACATGGTGGACTGAGGCTGCATGAGGGACATGGTGAACTGAGGCTGCATGAGGGACATGGTGGACTGAGGCTGCATGAGGGACATGAGGGACACAGGCTGCATGAGGGACACAGGCTGCATGAGGGACATGGTGGACTGAGGCTGCATGAGGGACATGGTGGACTGAGGCTGCATGAGGGACATGGTGGACTGAGGCTGCATGAAGGACATGGTGGACTGAGGCTGCATGAGGGACATGGTGGACTGAGGCTGCATGAGGGACATGGTGGACTGAGGCTGCATGAGGGACATGGTGGACTGAGGCTGCATGAAGGACATGGTGGACTGAGGCTGCATGAAGGACATGGTGGACTGAGGCTGCATGAGGGACATGAGGGACAGAGGCTGCATGAGGGACACGAGGGACAGAGGCTGCATGAGGGACATGAGGGACAGAGGCTGCATGAGGGACATGAGGGACACAGGCTGCATGAGGGACACAGGCTGCATGAGGTACACAGGCTGCATGAGGGACATGAGGGACACAGGCTGCATGAGGTACACAGGCTGCATGAGGGACATGAGGGACACAGGCTGCATGAGGGACACAGGCTGCATGAGGGACTAAGGGCTGCATGAGGGACATGAGGGACAGAGGCTGCATGAGGGACATGAGGGACAGAGGCTGCATGAGGGACAGAGGCTGCATGAGGGACATGAGGGACAGAGGCTGCATGGAGGGACAGAGGCTGCATGGAGGGACAGAGGCTGCATGAGGGACATGAGGGACAGAGGCTGCATGGGGGACAGAGGCTGCATGAGGGACATGAGGGACAGAGGCTGCATGAGGGGACAGAGGCTGCATGAGGGACATGAGGGACAGAGGCTGCATGAGGGACATGAGGGACAGAGGCTGCATGAGGGACATAGGCTGCATGAGAGACATGAGGGACATGAGGGACACAGGCTGCATGGGGGACACAGGCTGCATGAGGGACACAGGCTGCATGAGGGACACAGGCTGCATGAGGGACACAGGCTGCATTGGTGCGCACGGATAAAGTTGTTGTTAATATTTTATTTCTATAACTTAATTCTGCATAAAACATTTAAGTCTCATTTTATGAGGGCGTGTTTAGGGGCAGGGCAGAGGCAGGGTTGGGCGTTGCAACTGGTGGCGAGTAACCCTTGAGGCCTGGCTAGTAGCTCAGGACTTGAAATTTTGAGCCCTGAGATACTGTATATATAGATAAAGCCCACCTGCCGAGAGGCTGTATATACTGTATGCGCCACATCTGCAGGCATTGTACTTTGACTGGACATTTGTTTATATGTAATAGGCCTCAAGCCAGGGATAGCGTGGCACAATATAGCAGAGTATCTCCAAACAACGGATAGCTGACTGTCCCATCCAAGAAGAAGTAAGGCAGGTCTGAGGTCAGTATGGCGCAAACCTCCAGTGTACATCACTGCAACTAATGTGCACTGCTCTTTCCAAAGAAATGGAAATAAGGGGTTAAAGCAGAAGTTTGGGAGCTCACTGAGGACTTACTATGAAGCACTATGACTAGGAGACAGAAAAACAAAGTAAGAAACTATTTCATGAAAAATAGATTACAGGGCCATTAAGTAGTGGATGTGTATGGATTTTTTTTGGAAAGTAAGAATATCATTTAGTGTCACTGTAAATGAACATGAGAATGACAATGTTTCGCAAAGGATCTCAAAAGGCCAGTAAGTTTCTGTTGGGCCATTGGAATTCTTTTGCATGAAATGACCACTTAACTGTTGAATAGCTTATTTTCTCATAAATTGCTTTTTCCTCGTACAAAGCTTTATTTTTCACCAACTCAAACAATTCTTTTTCTGCTCTCCTCAGTAGACACTTGTTGAACCTCATAGCTCCTACCAGCTTATAACCAGGCCCAGACTGGGACAAAAAATAGGCCCGGGCATTTTAGACTGAGCAGCCAATTTTTCCATGGACCGGGGGTGTGTGTGTGTGTGGGGGGGGGTCTTGATGTCGGACCTCCACGCTGTAATTTGCAGGAGCACTGATATAAATATAAAGGGGACTGCACTGTAATGATTACAGTGCCCTTTACAGTGCAGTCCCTTTTATATTAGTGTCCCTGCAATCATGCCCCCCTTTTACTCTCTACTCACTGTGCAGATCTCCAGCTCCTTCGCCCCCTGCTTCCTTACATCAGAGTCCGCACAGACCTCCCTTACATCAGAGTCCACACAGACCTCCCTTACATCCGAGTCCGCACAGAGCCCCCTTACATCCGAGTCCGCACAGACCTCCCTTACATCCGAGTCCGCACAGAGCCCCTTTACATCCGAGTCCGCACAGAGCCCTCTTACATCCGAGTCTGCACAGAGCCCTCTTACATCCGAGTCTGCACAGAGCCCCCTTACATCCGAGTCTGCACAGAGCCCCCTTACATCAGAGTCCGCACTGAGCCCTCTTACATCAGAGTCCGCACTGTGCCCCCTTACATCCGAGTCCGCACAGACCTCCCTTACATCAGAGTCCACACAGACCTCCCTTACATCCGAGTCCGCACTGTGCCCCCTTACATCCGAGTCCGCACAGACCTCCCTTACATCCGAGTCCGCACAGAGCCCTCTTACATCCGAGTCCGCACTGAGCCCTCTTACATCCGAGTCCGCACAGACCTCCCTTACATCAGAGTCCGCACAGACCTCCCTTACATTAGAGTCCGCACAGACCTCCCTTACATCAGAGTCCGCACAGACCTCCCTTACATCAGAGTCTGCAGTGAGCCCCCTTACATCAGAGTCTGCAGTGAGCCCCCTTACATCAGAGTCTGCGGTGAGCCCCCTTACATCAGAGTCTGCAGTGAGCCCCCTTACATCAGAGTCTGCGGTGAGCCCCCTTACATCAGAGTCTGCAGTGAGCCCCCTTACATCAGAGTCTGCAGTGAGCCCCCTTACATCAGAGTCTGCAGTGAGCCCCCTTACATCCGAGTCCGCACAGAGCCCCCTTACATCCGAGTACAAAAAATAGGCCCGGGCATTTTAGACTGAGCAGCCAATTTTTCCATGGACCGGGGGTGTGGGGGGGGGTCTTGATGTCGGACCTCCACGCTGTAATTTGCAGGAGCACTGATATAAATATAAAGGGGACTGCACTGTAATGATTACAGTGCCCTTTACAGTGCAGTCCCTTTTATATTAGTGTCCCTGCAATCATGCCCCCCTTTTACTCTCTACTCACTGTGCAGATCTCCAGCTCCTTCGCCCCCTGCTTCCTTACATCAGAGTCCGCACAGACCTCCCTTACATCAGAGTCCACACAGACCTCCCTTACATCCGAGTCCGCACAGAGCCCCCTTACATCCGAGTCCGCACAGACCTCCCTTACATCCGAGTCCGCACAGAGCCCCTTTACATCCGAGTCCGCACAGAGCCCTCTTACATCCGAGTCTGCACAGAGCCCTCTTACATCCGAGTCTGCACAGAGCCCCCTTACATCCGAGTCTGCACAGAGCCCCCTTACATCAGAGTCCGCACTGAGCCCTCTTACATCAGAGTCCGCACTGTGCCCCCTTACATCCGAGTCCGCACAGACCTCCCTTACATCAGAGTCCACACAGACCTCCCTTACATCCGAGTCCGCACTGTGCCCCCTTACATCCGAGTCCGCACAGACCTCCCTTACATCCGAGTCCGCACAGAGCCCTCTTACATCCGAGTCCGCACTGAGCCCTCTTACATCCGAGTCCGCACAGACCTCCCTTACATCAGAGTCCGCACAGACCTCCCTTACATCAGAGTCTGCAGTGAGCCCCCTTACATCAGAGTCTGCAGTGAGCCCCCTTACATCAGAGTCTGCGGTGAGCCCCCTTACATCAGAGTCTGCAGTGAGCCCCCTTACATCAGAGTCTGCGGTGAGCCCCCTTACATCAGAGTCTGCAGTGAGCCCCCTTACATCAGAGTCTGCAGTGAGCCCCCTTACATCAGAGTCTGCAGTGAGCCCCCTTACATCAGAGTCTGCAGTGAGCCCCCTTACATCCGAGTCCGCACAGAGCCCCCTTACATCCGAGTACAAAAAATAGGCCCGGGCATTTTAGACTGAGCAGCCAATTTTTCCATGGACCGGGGGTGTGGGGGGGGGGGGTCTTGATGTCGGACCTCCACGCTGTAATTTGCAGGAGCACTGATATAAATATAAAGAGGACTGCACTGTTATGATTACAGTGCCCTTTACAGTGCAGTCCCCTTTATATTAGTGTCCCTGCAATCATGCCCCCCTTTTACTCTCTACTCACTGTGCAGATCTCCAGCTCCTTCGCCCCCTGCTTCCTTACATCAGAGTCCGCACAGACCTCCCTTACATCCGAGTCCGCACAGACCTCCCTTACATCCGAGTCCGCACAGAGCCCCCTTACATCCGAGTCCGCACAGAGCCCCCTTACATCCGAGTCTGCACAGAGCCCCCTTACATCCGAGTCTGCACAGAGCCCCCTTACATCAGAGTCCACACAGACCTCCCTTACATCCGAGTCTGCACAGAGCCCCCTTACATCCGAGTCCGCACAGAGCCCCCTTACATCCGAGTCCACACAGAGCCCCCTTACATCCGAGTCCACACAGAGCCCCCTTACATCCGAGTCTGCACAGAGCCCCCTTACATCCGAGTCTGCACAGAGCCCCCTTACATCCGAGTCCGCACAGACCTCCCTTACATCCGAGTCCGCACTGAGCCCTCTTACATCCGAGTCCGCACTGAGCCCTCTTACATCCGAGTCCGCACTGAGCCCTCTTACATCCGAGTCCGCACAGACCTCCCTTACATCAGAGTCCGCACAGACCTCCCTTACATCAGAGTCTGCACAGACCTCCCTTACATCAGAGTCCGCACATAGCCCCCTTACATCAGAGTCTGCAGTGAGCCCCCTTACATCAGAGTCTGCAGTGAGCCCCCTTACATCAGAGTCTGCAGTGAGCCCCCTTACATCAGAGTCTGCAGTGAGCCCCCTTACATCAGAGTCTGCAGTGAGCCCCCTTACATCAGAGTCTGCAGTGAGCCCCCTTACATCAGAGTCTGCAGTGAGCCCCCTTACATCCGAGTCCGCACAGAGCCCCCGTACATCCGAGTCCGCACAGAGCCCCCTTAAATCCGAGTCCGCACTGACCTCCCTTACATCCGAGTCCACACAGACCTCCCTTACATCCGAGTCTGCACAGAGCTCTCTTACATCCGAGTCATCACAGAGCCCCCTTACATCAGAGTCCGCACAGAGCCCCCTTACATCAGAGTCCGCACAGAGCCCCCTTACATCAGAGTCCGCACAGAGCCCCCTTACATCAGAGTCCGCACAGAGCCCCCTTACATCAGAGTCCGCACAGAGCCCCCTTACATCAGAGTCCGCACAGAGCCCCCTTACATCAGAGTCTGCACAGAGCCCCCTTACATCAGAGTCTGCACAGAGCCCCCTTACATCAGAGTCCGCACAGAGCCCCCTTACATCAGAGTCCACACAGAGCCCCCTTACATCAGAGTCCGCACAGAGCCCCCTTACATCAGAGTCCGCACAGAGCCCCCTTACATCAGAGTCCGCACAGAGCCCCCTTACATCAGAGTCCGCACAGAGTCCCCTTACATCAGAGTCCGCACAGAGCCCCCACTTACTGTAAGGGGGAGCTCTGTGGACTCTAATGTAAATGGAAACGCTGATTTAAGGGGGTCTCTGCTCACCAAAGCCACCCTCTTGCATCGGAGTCCACAGAACACCACTTAAATTTGTTTTATATACACACTGGAAGGCAGGAGAGAGGGTGAGCTTACTCACCCCAGTATGAGGCTCAGGAGCAGGCTACCATCAGCTTTTAAATCTTCCTTCTTTCACATCTCCATGGGAATGTGTGGGCGGTGCAGACGCAGGGGGTGTGGGCGGGGCAGACAGAGTAGAGGGGCGGGAAGAGGAGGAGCAGTAGAACTGTCAGCGTTGGCTGAGCTGTGTGTGAGAGAGGCACACAGCTCAGCCAATCAGCCGATATTGTAGTTGCGCCGGAGCCCGGAGATGACACAGGCACGGCCGCATAACGGTGGGTGAGCGGCGGCCGCAGCCTGTGTTAACCCTATCCAGGCCGCGGGCGCCGCTTACCTCCCGCTGTGCGGCCTGATCATCAACAGGTCACGGAGCGGGCGGCCCCGGCCCACCGGGCAAATGCCCGGTCAGCCCTATGGCCAGTCCGGGCCTGTGTATGTGTATATATATATATATATATATATATATATATATATATATATATATGATATATATATATATAATATAAGAAGGCCAGTATGGTGGCCTGAAATTTTGGGAGGAGCCTGGGGGGTATTTAACCAGCCCACTGGCTGCCGGTCTTTGTCGGTTTTCTGTGCGAGATATCTGATACGTCAGATATCTAGGGCCGCCTATTCGAGACAAGAGTTTGTGAGTTCCTGTTCATTAGTTCCCGTTTTTGTTAGTCCCATCTTCGTCAGTTGTGTTGCAAGTTCTGTGTTCCGTGTCCGTGAGTCGTTGTCATTCGTATTGTGTCGCACTCGTGTTACCGAGTCGCAGGTTCACATCTGGTCCGGCTGTCGCAGGGAGGGCTCCGGCTCCCGATTTTCATTTCTATGCATCGTTTTTTTCATGTCACTAAACTGTGATAACCGCACTAACTCACAAATCACTCACAAACATGTCACGAATTGTAAACTTTTCACCCGCACGTGTTCGTTACCAAACAACGGATCTTACCAGGTGTCGCAGACGACTGGTAGTCGCTCGCTCATGACACTCCGGTCGATGCCACATCAGGCACTCATTTCGCAAACATTTCACCTGTTCGAATCGCACAATCATTTTTGAATCGTTTAAAAAAACATTGGCGAGCCATTTCGGATCTATCCAAAACACTTCGAATCATTTCTATCATTTCATATCATTTTTGCACCATTTCAACCATTTCGAATCATTTCAATCATTTCATTTCATTTCAGTCACGAGCTGCGCTCCGATTCGAATCCTGTCGCATCTCCGATGCACCGATTCGCTCCGGTGTGCCCCAGTCTGCGGCCTCATTTCACTACATGCTCCAGAGACAGACTCACTTATTGGTTACAGATTCAGGCACTGATTCTAGTCTTTGTCATGGTATATCTGTCACATATTACGTTCCGATTCGAATCCAGTCGCATCCGAGATGCAGCGATTCGCTCCGGTTCGCCCAGTTGCTTTGGCCTCATTTCAGTACATGCTCCAGAGACGGATTCACTTGTCGGAAGTAGCCTCAGTTGTTGATTCTAGTCTTTGTCATGGCATATCATTTCTGTCACATATTACGTTCCGATACGAATCCAGTCGCATCCAGTCGATGCACCGATTCGCCTTGGTACGCCCAGTTGCTCGGCCTCATTTCAATACATGCTCCAGAGACAGATTCACTTCATAGGTTCGATCATTTCTTTTGATTAAGCAGTGGTGAAAAGAAACTCTGGACAGCCGCACACTGGGAAAAACTTAAAATCCTGTGCTTTTTATTTGCAAAAAGATCACATCAAAATAAAACAATCCACGGCAATGAGGGGTGCACAAAAATATCTGACACGTTTCGCACCAAAATTAGTGCTTATTCATCAAAAATTTTCAAGAAGAGGCGAAACAGATGGCCAAAAGATTTGAGATCAGGGGTTACCCAGTTACCAACATTAACAAAGCGTTTGCCACAGCCAGTGCCATCCCTAGGGACAGCCTGTTACAGGAGTACTCTAATAAAAAGAACAAACACAAATCCCCTTTTTCTCCAAACAAGGTTCCAGTTTTCTCTACTCCATACAGCACGGAGTTTACGAAAATTAAAAAAGTGGTCATGAAATATCTTCCTATATTGTACAATGACCCTGCATATAGTCAGGTTCTCTCAGGTGGAATCAAAGCAGTTTCTCAAAGGGCTCCCACTCTAGGCAGCTCCTTGTCGCCAAGCCTTTTTTCCACACTACAGCCACAATCGAATTGGCTCCAATTTAAAGGCAATTTTAAATGCGGCAAACAGGGATGCGCTTACTGTATTCACATAAAAAAGGGACAATCCATACAGTCTTGCGTGAACAAAAAATCTTTTGAGGTTTCCTCATTTATCAACTGTAATACGTCTTTTCTGGTGTACACCATCACTTGCACCAGCTGCCAAGTCCAGTATGAAGGGCGTACTATACGTCGGCTAAAAGATCGACTATACAATAATTTATATGACATTGAAAAGAACAAATCCACCAATGTAGCAAAACACTGGAATTTAATGCATGCCAAGGATGTTTCCAGTCTTTGTATGCAGGATATAGAGAAAATTGTCACCCATAAACGGGGAGGCGACAACTTTTGAGTACTATGTAAACGCAAGGTATTTTGGATATTTACTATGGACACTAGAATTCCATCAGGTTTGAACTTTGAATGGGATTGTGACAGACCTAGCTGGGACACAGGCTTTTTGAGAGGACTAAATGCGAGCCTCTTGGCAACCGATTATGGGCCCTGGCTTTTAAGAGGCACAGGGTGAATGAGAACCCCACTATAATCTGTGCTAGTCAGATTCAATTGCAGGGTTAATGAGCACATACAACAATAGGTGAAATACTTTTTAGAATCTGTGTCAAGACAGACCAGACTCATTTGCATTATACAAGACAACGGACTGGTGGCTGGAGTTGATGATATTAGCATCTAACATGTGTGAAGCTCGGTAACAACAAGTCTGACCTGTAGTGAAATCCTGATGGGCACAGAGTCACATCGGCTGCTTAAAGGGATTCGTTAATTAGCTCATGTTAATTTGTTACAGGTGTATTGTTAGAGTAAAATGAGAAGGGGGGGGGTCTCCTCTTCTACTGTATATAAATACTTGTCATTTTGGTTCTAATAAAAACAGTCCATGTCGGCACTAAGCAAGTCTTGTCTCGTTTGGTGCTTGGGAGCGGTTGGAATATCTGAGATCTATATCCAGACTGGGAGGAAGTGGTATATGACGAAAGCACTCAAGAGTGTAGGGACGTTCCGTCACAGGGATGTTTCCCACTATTAAGATTAATTGTTACCATTTACTCATCTATAAGTTCTAGTAGTTCAGTTCTATCCAAAATATATATTTTCACCAGCGTTATCCAGCAAATACTCTTTGCCTCTGCGGCATATAGTTTCATTTATTCATTTATCCATTACTTCAATCATTTGATGACAGATATTCAGTGCTCTATTAGCAAGGATTCCAGATTTCAACAACCGCATTTAGCCTCCCTACACATACACTGACATTGGCCATCTATTTTCATGGAGTCTAGCAGTGGGGGTTGGTGTGCACATATGTATCTAATCCCCTTTTTCTTTCTTTTTATATCTGCTGTCTAGTGTGTGTGGCAGCTTGTTGGTTTTCCCCCAAGTTTACCAGACTTTTAAATAGGGGGCTCTGCTTGCCACTCCTATGGCGCTGTACATCTGTTAGCGTTCATATAATGACACACTGACACCATATGATAAGAGATAAGGGAGAAGGGGGGATTGACGAGGAGTTAGGACAAGTATTGACTCAGGGTTGTTTCCCCATGAACACCAATAATAGTTAACACACTCTGTCATCAAGTCTCATGCATTATGCAGTTTCATTTATTCATTTATTCATTTATCTACTATCTCAATCAGGCAAACACTCAGCGCTCAAATAGATAGGTATCCTGACCTCAAAACTAAGCTTTAATAGGATAGGTTTACCTAAGTAAACAGTGAACCACTCAGAGCGGGATTTTTAAGGCAACAATAATAGAAAAAATCGATAAAGTTATATAAAATTAAAAATTTATTGTACAAAAGACACAAAATGTTTATAGCAAAATATACATTTTCACATCCAAGATAAAAACAAAGCAGATGTTTAGAGGTGATGTACACGAAGGTAGGTGAAAATTCCGACGCGTTTCCAAACTGCTAATGATTTGCCTATCTTCCTCAGGGAATTACAAATCGCCATCTACAGGATATCAAAACATACTGATTACAAAGTTATTATATAAATGCCAGACTGATCATAGAATGGAATTTGTACAGAAAAATAAATTTTGAGAGTGCCGTTTATAGCACACTCACATCATAATACAGAGCATTATACATGGTATTGCTTCCCATTCACTTTCAAAACCTGGGTGGATGCCAACCAAAAAGGGGATTGCACAATTCCAAAACTCCCTACAAGACGGCGTAGAAACAATGTTTCTATGACTCAAATGGCGTTTAAACAATGATATGACCGCAGCTGGGAAAACAAGAAAAAAGGAGGAGATAATGATGGAATAACCTAGAGAAAAGCCTAGGCAGGAAAAAATCCCCACCAAGCACCAAGATATCCTGAACTCACCCAAAGTAGTTGTATAAAAAATTCCCAGAAGGGATCCTCCAAAGTGGACCAGGCCGATTTGTGGAGAACAACTCCTACAGCACCGTGCTGTGGAGGGGAAGGACGCCAAATGCCATCTCAGGTGTCCTTTTAAAGCTGTACCTGGATCCGTCCCGCCCCTGGGGGCGTCAACCGATGACGCTGCGCGCAAGCGGCACACAGCGTCATCGGATACGTCCCGCCCATTGGCTGTATCATGTCCTGGACAGACTACCAGGACCATGATGCAGTGTTGCGGCCAACGTGCGCATGCGCGATGAACAGCCCGGCGCCATGGACTAGGTTAAGCCACGTACATCCGAGCGTCATCGCGCACCGCACAATGACAGCCAGGCCAAAAACCTCCCATTCTCCTCTGGACCACAGGGCGCGCATGCCCGCGAATCCCCCAGTTCCAGAGTGAGAAACAGCAGGAATACACTAAAGCCCCATACACACGGTCGGATTTTCCGATGGATTCTGTCCTATCGGACAATGTTGTCGGAAATTCCGACCGTGTGTAGGCACCATCGGACAGTTTACCTCGGATTGTCCGACGGACAAAGTTCTATCTCCTGCTGGATAGATTTTCCGACAACAAAGTCCGATCACACCAATTCCGATCGTGTGTAGCATAGTCCGACGGACAAAGTGCTACGCATGCTCAGAAGAAATTCTGTGACGGAAGCGCTCGGTCAGGTAAAACTACCGTTCCTAATCGACACAGCACATTCGTCACGCGGCAATGTTAAAATGTCTTTAATGCAGCGCATTCTCTTTTTCTTTACAATGCAAGAAGAATGACGTGTTTTAGCTGTTCCTATTAACTTTCACTTCTCACAAACTTATTTATTTATTCTTTTTCAGGATTTCTTGACTAGATGTTTATTTTTCCTCAGATCGTAAAAGAATGTTTGTTATATTTTTTGGATGATTTGTCATTTTTGTTTTTTGTTTGGAATACATATTTTCTGGATAATTTATTTAGATTTTTGAGGGGGGGTTGTGTGTCTCAACTTAGCAAAACAACATTATTAACATTTGTATTTGTTGCTTAAATTTAGTAGGAGTTTGTTGTTGGTGCCCCTTGTTAATCGGACTTTATGATTTGGGAAATGTACCTGCCTACTCACAAATAAACTGTCATTGTAGAAAAGTAAAACACATAGGCAATGATTTTTTCAACTCAAAAATACCTTTATTTAGGTCTCAGCAACAAACCAAAGAGGAACGCAGCGATGGAGAAACTTGGGGAATTAGCAAAGCCTTGGACACCCACGGCAAACATCATTTTTGAAGCTTCTAAAATTGGTGGCCTGAGGAGTACCTATCTAAATAATAAGGGAGTGCTATCTGGTCCTGAAGTCCAAAACATCCGGGACTGCAGCAGATGCCAGGTCCCCAGGCTCTGGTACTACGAGAGGCTCCATCTTCTCTCAGACCAGACTGAATCCAGGTCGTCACTCTCTTGTCTTCCTTCCACGCTTCCTTCCACGCTGTGGTGCTGGTGGGGTGGCAGAAGGAGGAGGAGGAGGAGGAGGCGGAGCATGGTTACTATCGCAAACATGTGTGAGTGGGGTCATCCCCCCAGCCATCCCCTTATTTAGGACCTTGAGGATGACCCCTCACACATGCTGCGTTGCCCCGCCTCTATATCCTTCATTTTAGTGGCAACCAAGGAGCCAAAGGCCTCCTCGTAGGTGGGTGTGGCATGTAGGGAGGCTGAAGCATCTCTGATCAGCTGGAGCGCTGACTCTCCCACCTCCCCCACCCTTCTCGCCCTTTTGTAGGGAAGGCGGAGGGGAGGGACTTGGGAGACAGTCAGGCTCCTACGCCTACCCCCCTCTTGGCTGCCACTACCCACCTCTTGGCTGCCACTAACCCCTGCCTCCTCCTGACTGCCACATTCCACAGCCACCTCCTGGCTGAGGTCTTCCTGTGTATGAAAAAGGGACATAGTTTGAGTTATTTGTTCATCAAACACACACAATTTTCATCTAGTGACTGTTGCAAAATGTTTACAAATAGAAAACCATACAATTCTCAGCCGTGCAGTTTAGATTCTGGCCCCAAATGTCTCCAACACTACTGTCTGTTGATATGTCAAACACGATTAGGAACTAAGCAATTGGGGATCCTGAATTAAATGAACATCATTCATTATTCCCAAAAATGGTTACAAAACTACTATACCTGGCTCAAGCTGGGCTCCTCCACATCTTCCAGACTGGAAGGCCCAGGTTGCTCCTCGGAAGCCTCATCAGGGGTGGCGTGCATGGAAGGACGCGTGCAAGGAAGAGTCGAGAGTGACTCCCTGACATTAGCCTGGTCTTTGAGAAAATGGAGCCTGTCATAGTACCAGAGCGTGGGGACATGGACCTGTGCTGCTCTAGCTCCAGATGCTTGGGACTTCAGGACCTTATTGCGCTCCCTGAAATAGGTACTCCTCAGGCTGCCAATTTTGAGTCTTAACTTCTCCACGGTTGCCGTGGGGATCGTTGGCTTTACAAATTCCACAAGTTTCTTCATGGCTGCGTACCTCTTTGGTTTGTTGCTGTAATCTCTGTGTTTAGCCTGCCATAATAGGGGCATTTCCCTATACTTATCAATGAAGAGGGGGAGAAAACTCACATGGTTGAAGCCCTCCATAATCTCTGCAAGACACAACACCACACTATAAATAATGTCAGTCTAAACTCTACTAATCTTCTCCATAAATAAGCCTCAAGGTCTAATCAGTCTAGGCTAGTTATGTACCAAGTTCAAATTGTACCTTCGTTCTAGCGATCGTCTCGTGCGTGAGCTTTCTCTCCCCTCGTCTCACAGATCGTGGCTACGACACAGGCGTGTGAAGTTTTATATACTGTGCGCATGCGTCAAACTCCGCCCCCCCTGACGATCTTTCTCGTCTATTCCCCACCCCTTCTCTTTACGGCGCAGTGGGGAGAGCACATGGCGGGGACACAGCAGGTGCGCCCCAAATATTACACCAACGAGGAGGAGGATGAGGAAAGGCCGGAGGCAGAAACGTCCCGATCCCGGAGCCTGAAATTTAAGGCCTCCAATATGTCTTTTGGAGAAATGTTGGAGATGGTGGACATATTAAAGAGGAGCGACTATGATGGGAAGTATGGGCCTTACCTCAACCCCAATGTCCGAAAGGCCAAGATCATGTCTAAAGTTGTGAGGAGGCTGTACAATCATTTTGGGGTACAACGATCCAAGGAGCAACTGAGGAAACGCTGGTCAGACCTGAAACTGAGGGAGCCCGATCAGTACAGAAAGATCAAGCGAGTTCTTCAAAAAAGTAAGTAGTTGTGTTTTGTGTTTGATTTCTTGCTTGCATACTGCTCCGTGTGTTTGGATTTGTTCAATGTTGTACATTATAAAATGGGCACTTTCATGTTCGTCTGTGCATTCGATAGTACTCAACCTCGATCTTTCTGCCAGTGTCATGTTCGTGTGTGTCAATTCGATCGTACTCAACCTCGATCGTTCGGCCACTTATAATACGAGGTTTGGTGAAGTTTTTAGTGAAAGGAAGTTTGTTCTCAATAGAGATGTCATCAAGAATGTCAAGCTAATTTATTCAATGTAAAGGAGAGATCACTCAGTAGCTGTTTACCCATCTGGACTCTAGAGCACTAGTGCTGGGACACCCAAACCCCCTTTTTATTATGCTTTTCCACACATGTGCTCCAGTGGATACTAGAGGGGTGTCTCCATCAGACAAACTTCTACCAAAAAGCTAGTAAGTTTAGCACCTTTACAAAGTGACTACATTGATGTTGTTGTCATTTGTAACTGGCCAACCAAAAATATTGTCCCTCACTTTCAAGCAATGTTTGACATTTCCTATTTCTGCCCTCAATAGATTGTGGTGCTAAATCTTCCTTTTGTACATTCTCATAGGGGAGCGAAAACTCGGGACGTCTGAGGAAACCAGAAAACCCACACCTCCCAAAGAAGGGGAAAGACCAGAAGCAGAGGAGGAGGAGGAGGAAGGAGAGATCATAGAACTTGGAGAACTTGTCACCACAACAGGTGAGTGTGGGAGAACACAGCTACTGGTAAGCTAATCAATGTATGCCTGCCTCATTTCCAAGAGACATTTTTTTTTATTTTTGTTTTTTTTAGGTGACGTGGATGTTGTGGAAGAAGAATCACACTTTACCACTGAAAGTGCACACGTACTCATCGGGGAGATAATGGTCTGCAATCGAGATCTAGATGAGATAAAGCAAAACATCAATGATGTTCAACAAAAATTGAAGAACATCATTGATGTTTTAGGGAAAATCTGAAAACGCACCAAGTAATTAACACACATTTGTGGCTGTTTGTGACAACATTTGCAACTTAAGAACTGTGTGAAATTTGGAACATGCACACATTGTGTCCACATGTGCTAGCTCCCATCATGGTGGATGAATGACAAAGTTTTTTTGGGGGTGCAACCACTTTACTAACTACTAAAGTCGGTGTGGTGAAGGGGTTGCACCCCCAAAACACGTCCATTGATCCCCATGATGGGAAATGGCACTTTTGAACATTCTAGGCATGTGTTTTACCATCTAATGTCCATTTTCAGACCCAAATTGTTTGCATGTTCTAAATTTCCAGTTTCCAGGGGTGACACCCCATGTGATGAAGGCAAGATCAAACACACTTTGAACATATAGTCATGTATGATCTTGTCTTCACTTTAGAAAGTTGAACTTTGCAAGTTCCTATGTTCTGTTTTGCTACATGCCTGGTTTTAACAAATGCGGAATGTTATTAAACAATGTTCGAAAGAACCAAGATCTTGTCAGTTTTGCCAAGAAGTTTGGAAACGCACTTGTGAATGTGTTGCAAGTAAACTTTTTTAATTTTCTAAATGTGTGGTTTCCTTATTTAAAAACACAAAAGCATTATGTATGTCAAATGTAAAGGATTTGGGGGGCAATGGGTGTTATTTACTAAAGGCAATTCCAGTTGGCACTGCAAGTGTATTTTCCAGGGCACTTTTGCAGTGCACTTGTAGAGCATAGTGGATTTGACTTATGTAAATGACACCCACAGTGCTTTGTACGAAAACACGTAGCACACCATTTTTGGGAATACACACATGTCTGACATGGTGATGAAAAGGAGTATTTTGGGTGTCAGTTATGCACTACAAACCTTCTCTAGACAAAAGATTAGGTATCACAGCATTTAGAGGGGGCAAGCCTGGACGTGCCGCTTGAAGGGCTGTGAGGTCGGCATTGGAAGGGCCCTCCACATCTGGGCCAACGGGCACCACATAGTTGCTGTTGTGTCTTTTCAAAAAGTTGTGCAATATGCAACAGGCAAGAACTATGTGGTTCAGTTTGTATTCCGCCAAGTTAATAGCCGTCAAAAACAGGCGGAAGCGGCTGGCCAGGATCCCGAAGGTGTTCTCCACCACTCTGCGGGCTCTCGACAGCCTGTAATTGAAGACCCTCTGGTCTGGGGTGAGGGTCCTCATCGGGAAGGGCCTCATCAGATGGGGAGTCAGCGCAAACGCTTCATCTGCGACAAAAACGAAGGGGAGTCCTTCAGCATTCTCCTCTGGAGGTGGCAAGCACAGACTGCCACTTTGAAGACGCCAGTAGAACTCCGTGTGCGCAATGGCACCACCATCCGAGATCCGGCCGTTCATCCCCACGTCCACATACAAAAAATCATACGTCGCCGACACCACCGCCAACATCACTACACTATTAAACCCCTTATAATTATAATAGTAGGACCCCGAGTTGGGGGGTGGGACGATGCGGACGTGTTTCCCATCAATTGCACCTCCGCAGTTAGGAAAGTCCCAACGGCTGGCAAAGTGGGAGGCCACAGTCTGCCATTCCTGTGGCGTGGAAGGGAACTGTGGAGTGAAACAAGAAAAAAAATTAGTAACTTTGCACATAAACATTGCAAGCAGATTAGACACTAAACATCTTGGAACAAGATCAGACTTTTACATTTTAAGATGGAAAGTATTTGCACCGAAAAGTAGAGGGTCCCCCTACCAGATTACTCACCCCCCATCAATCCCCCCACTTCTGATGGGCCATTGACAATAACTAGGGGTTTGGGGGGGGGGTGTTTGGACAGGTAACCCTCTGCACTTCATTGATTGCCAAATGGCTCAATAATGTGTGCTAGTTTGGCCAGACCCTCCTTACTTAACACTATTGGCAGCCCACGGGAAAGATAAAAGAACATTCCAAATCCCCCCCCCCCCCCCCCCCCCAAAAAAAAAGGGAAGCACATTTTGACATTCTGCAATTACCTAGCAAGCTAATAGGAGGGCAAAAACACAAAAAAAGAGGAAATGGAAAGTATGGAGCCACCCCCTTGCTGAATTCATCCCTAAAGATGCCCACTATAAAGAGGTAGGTACAGTGGTGTGAAAAAGTGTTTGCCCCCTTCCTCATTTCCTGTTCCTTTGCATGTTTGTCACACTTAAGTGTTTCGGAACATCAAACCAATTTAAACAATAGTCAAGGACAACACAAGTAAACACAAAATGCAATTTGTAAATGAAGGTGTTTATTATTAAAGGTGAAAAAAAATCCAAACCATCATGGCCCTGTGTGAAAAAGTGATTGCCCCCCTTGTTAAAACATACTATAACTGTGGTTGAGTTCAATTTCTCTAGCCACACCCAGGCCTGATTATTGCCACACCTGTTCACAATCAAGGCATCACTTAAATAGGAGCTGCTTGACACAGTAAGGTCCACCAGAAGATCCTTAAAAGCTACACATCATGCCGAGACCCAAAGAAATTCAGGAACAATTGAGAAAGAAAGTAATTGAGATCTATCAGTCTGGAAAGCGTTATAAAGCCATTTCCAAAGCTTTGGGAATCCAGCGAACCACAGTGAGAGCCATTATCCACAAATGGCGAAGACATGGAACAGTGGTGAACCTTCCCAGGAGTGGCCGGCCGCCCAAAATTACCCCAAGAGCGCAGCGACGACTCATCCAAGAGGTCACAAAAGACCCCACAACAACGTCCAAGGAACTGCAGGCCTCACTTGCCTCAGTTAAGGTCAGCGTTCATGCCTCCACCATCAGGAAAAGACTGGGCAAAAATGGCCTGCATGGCAGAGTTCCAAGGAGAAAACCACTGCTGAGCAAAAAGAACATCAAAGCTCGTCTCAATTTCTCCACAACACATCTTGATGATCCCCAAGACTTTTGGGACAACATTCTGTGGACCAATGAGACAAAAGTGGAACTCTTTGGAAGGTGTGTGTCCAAGTATATCTGGCGTAGAAGGAACACTGCATTTCAGAAAAAGAACATTATACCAACAGTAAAATATGGTGGTGGTAGTGTGATGGTCTGGGGCTGTTTTGCTGCTTCAGGACCTGGAAGACTTGCCGTGATAAAAGGAACTATGAATTCTGCTGTCTACCAAGAGATCCTGAAGGAGAATGTCCGACCATCTGTTCGTGTACTCAAGCTGAAACGAACTTGGGTTCTGCAGCAGGACAATGATCCTAAACACACCAGCAAGTCCACCACCGAATGGCTGAAGAAAAACAAAATGAAGACTTTGGAGTGGCCTAGCCAAAGTCCTGACCTGAATCCTATTGAGATGTTGTGGTATGACCTTAAAAAGGCCGTTCATGCTCGAAAACCCTCTAATGTAACTGAATTAGGACAATTCTGCAAAGATGAGTGGGCCAAAATTCCTCCAGGACGCTATAAAAGCCTCATTGCACGTTATCGCAAACGCTTGGTTGCAGTTGTTGCTGCTAAGGGTGGCCCAACCAGTTATTAGGTTTAGGGGGCAATCACTTTTTCACACAGGGCCATGATGGTTTGGATTTTTTTTCACCTTTAATAATAAACACCTTCATTTACAAATTGCATTTTGTGTTTACTTGTGTTGTCCTTGACTATTGTTTAAATTGGTTTGATGTTCCGAAACACTTAAGTGTGACAAACATGCAAAGGAACAGGAAATGAGGAAGGGGGCAAACACTTTTTCACACAACTGTACATAATAGTAGAAACACAAAGCAGAACTGATAAAGTCCAGATTCCAGCGTAGTAACCTATGTCAGAAAGATATGGCACAAAGGTCAGGCTGACTTGCCAAAGAACAGGAGAGGTTCAAAAGAAATGTATAGATGGTCTACCGTAGTACCTCCCCAGCCCCAAAAAAGGGCAAATGGAAACATAAGCAGTCATGTGGCAAAAAAAATGTTAAATAGGGGGGGATGAGAAAGGGAGGTTGTAAAAGGCACATCAGGGAATGACTCCCACAGGGGGAGAGGGTCAGCTCCATCAACCAAGGGGAATCCTAGAGAGCCTAACCTTCATCTGACTATATAAACATGTAGCGGCCATAACCCCTAGGGGCGGCCTTGACATTCTGGGCTTACCAATTGCCTCCTCGTGGCTTGTTGGTTGTTGTCTAGGGGCTCCCAGGGTTAGTACCCAGTGACTTCAGATGCTGACACATAAAAGTCCTTTTCAAGGTTTTTATTTTGCAGGGTTAACATCCAACAATAACACAGTCTCAGGTGGGAATAGAGGGCACGGGCGACAAAACTCAGGCACTTTGAACTGCTGACATCCACTGAGAGTCTCTAATTAACCCAGAGAGTAGCCACTCGCAGCTGGGTGCTTCACTGCTGGATAAACCTCTAGCCAGAGATTTAGCAGCCAACATGTGATCCGGAGACTTTGTAAAGTCTCTGCCACAGACTAGATTGTAACTGAAGATAAGTAGGAACCTTTCTCACAGTACCTGGATCTCTCAGCCTCCTTGGCGATACTGTGTGAAGTGTGGATTCTTTAGTGTCCATACAACTCAGCTCCCAGGCTCTTCTCGAGCAGCCAGCTTGTTGGCCCTTCTTCGAAGAGTCCTCCCCTAGTCACTTGTACGAGTTGCCGTGTCCCTCCAATACCGAGATGCCTTTGAATCCTCGAACAGCATCGAGGGCATGTGGGCAAGGTACTACTTCACCTCCGACAGCAGTAGTGTCACAACGGCAAGGCAGTAAGGACGCTATGCATCCCGTGGGGTTTTTCTCCCGGAAACTTTCTCCAGCCGAGAGAAATTATGATGTCGGGGACCGTGAACTCCTGGCCATTAAGTCAGCTCTAGAGGAATGGAGGTACCTATTGGAGGGCGCAAGTCACCCAGTTCTTATTTATACTGATCACAAGAACCTCGAGTACCTGCAAACTGCTAAGCGACTCAAACCTCGACAGGCCCGCTGGGCCTTGTTCTTCTCAAGATTCTGCTTCCACATCACGTATCGCCCCGGATCCAAGAATGTAAAGCCCGACGCGCTCTCGCGCATGTTTGACAACCCCAAAGACTCTGCCACCCCAGATACCATCTTGTCAACGGGCAACTTCCTGTTAGTGCAACCGGATCTGCTTTCACAGATTAGAGAGGCATCCGCCAATTCCCCAGGACCCCAGGGGGTCACTCTAACATCCAGAGATGGGCTCCTTTGGAGGGGGAGTCAAGTTTTTGTTCCTGAAGGGGTCAGAGTTAAAGTCCTGACCCTGCTGCATGACCATCCGCTGGCAGGACACTTTGGAGCCCGCAAGACTGTGGAGCTGGTGCAACGCACTTTTTGGTGGCCAGGGCTGAGGGAATTTTGTAAGACTTATGTTAACTCCTGCCCTGTCTGCAACCGCAGCAAAACCTCAAGGAACCAAACCTGGGGCCTTCTGAAACCTCTCCCCGCACCTGACCGACCTTGGAAGATGATAACGATGGACTTTATAGTCGAGCTTCCATGCTCCGAGGGGTGCACTGCCATCTTTGTGGTGGTGGATCGGTTGTCCAAAATGGCCCACTTCCTGCCTTTAAGGGGAACTCCATCTGCTGCGGAGACAGCCCACCTTTTTATTAAGGAGATAATTAGGTTGCACGGGGTCCCGGCCAATATACTCTCAGATAGGGGGGTTCAGTTCACTTCCCGTTTCTGGAGAGCCCTTTGTTAAATTCTGAAGATTGAGCTGGCCCTTTCCTCCGCCTACCACCCCCAAACCAATGGGCAGACGGAACGCACCAACCAGACTTTGGAGCAGTACATTAGGTGCTTCACGTCCTTTGTGCAGGACGATTGGGTGTCCCTATTACCTTTAGCAGAATTTTCATATAATAATGCCAGCCATTCTGCCACAGGGCAATCCCCGTTCTTTGCCAATTACGGTTTTCACCTGTCTTTTCTTCCCAACTTTCTCCCAGAATCTCCAGTCCCGGCAGTCCAGGATACAGCAACCTTCCTCAGTTGCAACAACCGGATACTACAGGAAGCGATAGCCAAGGCCCAGGAGGACAGCAAGAAAATCTTCGATCGGAAGAGAAGGGGAGAACTGAACCTACAAGTGGGTGACCAGGTATGGCTATCTACGACTAATCTTAAACTTGCCTGTCCTTCTAAGAAGCTTGCCCCCAAGTTCCTAGGACCCTTTCCAGTAAGGAGAAAGATCAACGAGGTCTCCTACGAACTGTCCCTTCCCGACTCTATGAGAGTCCACCCGGTTTTCCACGTCTCCCTGTTAAAACCCTCTGTACCCGACCCCTTTCCGGATAGGGGAACATGGCCGCCCGGACCTGTTCTTGTCCAGGGTAACGAGGAGTACGAGGTAGAGGCCATCCTTGACTGTAGGAGGCGGAGGGGGGAGAGACAGTTTCTGATCAAATGGAAGGGGCACGGGCCCGAGAGCAACTCATGGGAACCAGACTGTAATCTCCATGCTGAAAGACTAATCCGCACCTTCCTTTCTTCCCACCCAGAAAAATGGAACCTAGTGGGCACCCGGAGGTTGCCCCTTGTGAGGGGGCAACGTCAGGGCCCTAACCGCCCTGGACGGGTCAGCCTGAATGTGCGCAGGCTCCCAGGTAACCCTGGCCTCCGTGGGCACCAGCGCGCGCGTCGCGTGCACGTGCCCGCGGGACATGTGCCCGCACTCCCGTGCGCGATTAGCGGGCGCGCGCGCCCCCCTTGCGCATGCACGTGCGCGATCGGCGCTGCTTTGGCGCCAGTGGCCCTATTTAAAGGGGACAGCTGCCTGCATCCCCACCTGTACCCCACCTGAACCTGCCTGCTGACTTATCTGTGACCCAGCCTGTCTGACCTCCGCTGCCTTCCCCGTCCCTTGACCCCGGCTTATTTGACCCTGCTTCTGGACTGTCTATTGTTGCTGAACCTCTGGCTTGCCTTCTGACCATCCCTCTGCCTGCCGTCTCTGCCTGATTAACCTGCCTGTTGTGACCCGGCTTGCCTGACCATCCCTGCTTCCAAGTGTTCCTGCACAGGTCCTGCTGCTGCTGCTGTTTGCTGTTGTTCCTGTTACCGGTCTTCCTCCTGCGTTCCTGTTTGCCTGCCGGACCATCACCTGCAGTCCAACCATCCGGACAGACCAGCACCTACCCAGCATCAGTCATCTTCACCTACACGGACACTCCTACCCGCTGCGTTCACGGCTCCGCTGTTCCCAGTCCAGCAAGCCCTGAACCAGAGTTGTAAGAGAGGTCTCCAACCGTCAAGCCAGGCTCATCACTACCAGGTACCTAACACATACTATACACATCTACCACCCTTCTAACTGTCTACAGTACTAATAATTATTAAAAGTATTTAGCCCAATCAATGCCGATCTTAAATCCTCCACCCCTCCCCAGAACATGCTTGCCTTTCCTTCTTCCCCATCCCACACCATTTAGTGTTGTGAACCATAGGAAATACCTGGTACTTCCAATTAAGGAGAAACATGTAACTCGCTTTATGTGACAGAGCTGTACCAATCAATGCTGTCACATGTGTGTTTGATTGACCTCTAGGGCAGGGGTAGGCAACCTCGGCCCTCCAGCTGTTGTGAAACTACAAATCCCATCATGCCTCTGCCTCTAGGAGTCATGCCTGTGATTGTTAGGGTCTTGCAATGTCTCATGGGACACTGGAATTTTATTTATTCCAAAATGTAATGGAATATTGAGGGAGTGAAACATAGGTAAGTATATGGTGCTAGGAAGGGATATAGTAGTATTAAACCCACAGGGGTTTTTAAGAGAGAAGACAAGGCGAAAAAAAAGAAGGAGGAACAGGGCAGTGTCTTGTCATCCTAAGCTATGGGGCTGTGTGTTTTTATTGATGCACACAGTGTAGGGAGACACAGCTCTAGTCCCTAGATCCCACAGGACACTTCAAGAGAAATGAGCCACTCTGGAACAGGAAGGACAGGGTGATCAACAAGTTCACTTTCAGGAGCGATAACCTGTAATATTTATAATCAATATACCTAAAAGAACCAGTGTAATAATGTCCATGGAGTAAGTATGTGTGTAGTTAATTCTGGGGATCTGTGCCATATTGCCTTTTGTCTACTGAAAAAGTTAATTTTTTATAGAATTTTGTAAATAAATTATATTTATAAATAATACAGGGTAATGCAAATACTAGATGGATTAGGTTTTTGTGAACTGAACTCTAAAAATTATATTAAGACTTAATAATATATTAATTTTAGTTGAATTTTTCCCAACTTAAAGTCAAGTCAAGGGTTCCAGCGTTGTCATCCCCCAGGCTGGTTCTTTGCCTGTCTTCAGGGCCCCATCCTGACTGTGGGAGCCAGCTGCGACTTCCTAGTGTTCCTTTCTGTTTCCCAGAAAAAAAAAATCCAATACCGGCAGACAAGGGGAGAAGGAGGTGAATCAGCGGAACTTCCTTTTTAGGTGAAGTTCCGCTTTAAGTAACTTATAGGGAGGAGAAAGAATAGTGTTCTTCCCTTGATTCTAATTTCTCCTGATAATTGTCCACTTGTTATTAAGTACTGAGCTCCTGTAATAGCTTGTAAAATCTAAACATCTTTTATCATAGCCTGTCAGGAGTTAAAAAATGCCAAAAGAATTTGAAGAAAGCAGCATTAAATGGTCTTTGATGTGTAGCAGAGCACTGGACACCAATCCTATAGTGCCTAGTGGTTGGCAGGAGGAACCACAGTGGCTAGCAGGGGAACCTGCTATTCAACCAGCCTGAGGAATTGAGTAGATTCGGTGCACATAGCAATGTTTCCGCAGCTGGGCGGACAGGTAAATATGATTCTGCATTCTTCATAAGTTAGCGATTTGGGCATTTTTTAACCCCCTGACAGGGTAGTTTTAAGCATATACAGTGCCTTGCGAAAGTATTCAGCCCCCTTGAACTTTTCAACCTTTTGCCACATTTCAGGCTTCAAACATAAAGATATAAAATTTTAATTTTTTGTGAAGAATCACCAACAAGTGGGACACAATTGTGAAGTGGAACGAAATCTATTGGATATTTTAAACTTTTTTTAGCAAATAAAAAACTGAAAAGTGGTGCGTGCAAAATTATTCGGCCCCTTTACTTTCAGTGCAGCAAACTCACTCCAGAAGTTCAGCGAGGATCTCTGAATGATCCAATGTTGTCCTAAATGACTGATGGTGATAAATAGAATCCACCTATGTGTAATCAAGTCTCTGTATAAACGCACCTGCTCTGTGATAGTCTCAGGGTTCTGTTGAAAGCACAGAGAGCATCATGAAGACCAAGGAACACACCAGGCAGGTCCGTAATACTTTTGTGGAGAAGTTTAAAGCTGGATTTGGATACAAAAAGATTTCCCAAGCTTTAAACATCCCAAGGAGCACTGTGCAAGCGATCATTTTGAAATGGAAGGAGTATCAGACCACTGCAAATCTACCAAGACCTGGCTGTCCCTCTAAACTATCAGCTCAGACAAGGAGAAGACTGATCAGAGATGCAGCCAAGAGGCTCAAGATCACTCTGGATGAACTGCAGAGAACTACAGCTGTCGTACACTGCACAAATCTGGCCTTTATGGAAGAGTGGCAAGAAGAAAGCCATTTCTCAAAGATATCCATAAAAAGTCTCGTCTAAATTTTGCCACAAGCCACCTGGGAGACACACCAAACATGTGGAAGAAGGTGCTCTGGTCCGATGAAACCAAAATCGAACTTTTTGGCCACAATGCAAAACGATATGTTTGGCGTAAAAGCAACACAGCTCATCACCCTCAACACACCATCCCCACTGTCAAACATGGTGGTGGCAGCATCATGGTTTGGGCCTGCTTTTCTTCAGCAGAGACAGGGAAGATGGTTAAAATTGAGGGGAAGATGGATGCAGCCAAATACAGGACCATTCTGGATGAAAACCTGTTGGAGTCTGCAAAAGACCTGAAAGTGGGACGGAGATTTATCTTCCAACAAGACAATGATCCCAAACATACAGCAAAATCTACAAAGGAATGGTTCACAAATAAACGTATCCAGGTGTTAGAATGGCCAAGTCTAAGTCCAGACCTGAATCCAATCGAGAATCTGTGGAAAGAGCTGAAAACTGCTGTTCACAAACGCTCTCCATCCAACCTCACTGAGCTCGAGCTGTTTTGCAAGGAAGAATGGGCAAGAATTTCAGTCTCTCGATGTGCAAAACTGATAGAGACATACCCCAAGCAACTTGCAGTTGTAATCGCAGCAAAAGGTGGTTCTACAAAGTATTAACGCAAGGGGGCCGAATAATTTTGCACGCCCCACTTTTCATTTTTTTATTAGTTAAAAAAGTTTCAACAATCCAATAGATTTCGTTCCACTTCACAATTGTGTCCCACTTGTTGGTGATTCTTCACAAAAAATTAAAATTTTATATCTTTATGTTTGAAGCCTGAAATGTGGGAAAAGGTTGAAAAGTTCAAGGGGGCGAATACTTTCGCAAGGCACTGTATAATAATGTGATATGTTTGTTTTGGTAACAAGAACCCAATGTAGAGTTTATGGCACTGAAAACAAAAGGAAATATGAAGTAACCCTACACACCCATTAATTTCTAACCTTATCCCTGACCCTCAGGCCTGGCTCCATACAGGGCCATCTTTTCCTGGAACAGGGATACGCAGGTTCAAGTGATTCTATTGAGACATGTGGCTGCACGGACACAGTGCAGTGCCCTAATATGACATGTGGGTTCATGTCCTCAATCGCACACAGGGTGAGTTTGAGTACCAGGATGCACCCGCGTGTCATATTGGGACACAATGGCCGTGTCGGTGCAGCCTCGTGTCTCAATAGATAACAATGGGACGCCAGCAGGAGAATGCCCACAACACCTGTTAATCCCCGTGCTTGGAAAAGACAGCCCTGCACAGGGCATGGAGCTAATTGCCCCGAACAGGGCCTCAGGCTGACCCTGACATTTGCTCTCTCTGAAACCTTAACCCATCCCTTAATTAAACATGTAACCCTCACTAATACTTGGGACCCATTTACTTGCAGTGCATTAAAGTGCATATGTTAAGGCATGTTACATTACATGCTAATGTTCATTGTGTTAGGGCAGCTCATTCAAAATGGATTAGCTGTCAATGCACCCAACCTGCCTAAAATCGCACATGACCCTTTTTTGTAATGGAATGCACAGCAATGCACTACCATGCTTGTGTTGTTACATAGTTAATCTAGTTGAAAAAAGACACAAGTCCATCCAGTTTAACCAACATAGAAAAGATCCAGAGGGAGGCAAAAAAAAAACCTAATAAGACATGATCCAATTTGCTCCAGCGAGGGGAAAACACTTCCCTCCTGATCCCCCAACAGGCAATCGGATATTTCCTGGATCAACTTTACCTATAAATATTAGTATCCAGGAAAGAATCCAGGCCCTTTTTAAAGCAATCTACTGAGCTGGCCAGAACCATCTCTTGAGGGAGTCTATTCCACATTTTAACAGCTCTTATTGTAAAGTAAATAAGCCTTTCTTATTTGGAGATTAAATCTCTTTTCCTCCAGACGTAGTGCTCCCTCATCCTCTGTGATGACCTTAAGGTGAATAACAATACACAGAGTTCACTAAATGGACCACTTATGTATTTATATATGTTAATCATATCCTCCCTTAATCTTCTCTTCTCAAAAGAGAATAAATTCAGTTCCTCTAATCTTTCCTCATAGCTGAGCTCCTCCATGCCACTTATGAGTTTGGTTGCTCTTCTCTGCATACAGGAATACCCAAGAGAAGCAAAATTGTTTAGAATCTCGACAGAAAAATTACTGGAAGACCCAATAACACAAGAAGAGATTAGAAGAGCAATAAATTGTACAGCAACAGGAAAGAGTCCTGGACCTGACAGATTCACAATTAGATACTATAAAACATTTAAGGAAAAACGAATTCCAAAAATATGTGTATACCTGAATAAATTAGGGGAGGGGGAGGAAATGATGAGAGAGTCATTACTGGCGTATGTTATGGTCATACCTAAGGAGGGAAAAGATACAACATTATGTTCCTATTATAGACCAATAGCATTGCTAAATGCCGACACAAAACTCTATGCAAATGTTTGGCGGCAAGATTAAAAAAGCTAATGTCGAAGTGGATACATGCGGATCAGACAGGGTTTATACCAGGAAGAGAAGGTAAAGATACCTGCATAAGAACATTACTATTGCTACAGAAAGGGAGAGGAGGAAAGACCCCAGCTCTATTCCTGTCAATAGATGCCGAAAAGGCATTTGACAGGGTGGACTGGGAATTTATGATGGATACAATAGAAAACCTGGGAACAGGACCTAAAATGTCTAAAAATATATATAGACACCCTACCATGTCGGCAATGGTCAACTGAAGTATGTCTTTATCCTTTGAGCTGTTCAGTGGAACAAGACGGGGCTGCCCACTGTCGCCTCTCCTATACGTGCTATCGCTGGAACATCTATTGGCAACCATACGGAATAATACAGATGTGGTCAGAGTGAAGATGGGAGAAGAAGAACATAAGGTCACGGCATACGCGGACGATATCTTGTTCTACATGTCCAACCCTAGAACAACACTTTCAAACCTAATAAAAGAACTGAAGAGATATGGGAAACTATCAAATTTAAAAATTAACCCAATAAAATCAGAAATTTTAAATATAAGCTTAAGTAAAAAGGGAGAATCAGCATTAAAGAGGGAATTTCCATTTACTTGTGGTGGGAAAGGAATTAAAATATAAAATGTAAAACTAACAACCTTGTTGGGGAAAATGTATCATGCGAATTTCATTCCACTACTCAATGAGATTAAAGCGGAGATTAGGAAAATAGCAATACGCCCACTGTCATGGATGGGAAGAATAAACATTGTAAAAATGGTAATACTCCCATAAATTTAGTATAAATTCCAAACGATAGCAAATACACTCCCTCTGACATTTTTTAAGACATTAAAGACAATGATACTAAGATACATATGGCAAGATAAAATGCCAAGAGTACAGTTTGCACTACTGAGTAGAGATAAAACACATGGGGGGTCAGCAGCACCTGAAATAAAAAGATATTATAATTAAGTAATAATAGCAAGAATGATAGCATGGACAAACACAAAAAGTGAAAATTTATATCAAATACTTACCGTAATTTTCCTTTCACTGATGGACTCCATGGCAGCCTACGTATGGGGAAAACGGAAAATTTTATCATACTTACCGTAATTTTCCTCTCCTGATGGACTCCATGGCAGCCTACGGACCCCCACTCCCATAAATCTTTGCTCCTAATCAGAGACTGTGTTCCATAACTTAGCCTACTCCAGCAAATGGGAGGGAGACTCCGGCTGCCATGGAGTCCATCAGGAAAGGAAAATTACGGTAAGTATTTGATATAAATTTTCCGTTTTCCTGACTGACTCCATGGCAGCCTACGTATGGGAAATAACTAGCCATACAGACTCGGGTGGGCACAAATTGCTGGTTCAACAAAAGAAGGTTTAATTGGCACCGTTCAAACAGATAAAACATTTAAACCGAAATTAACAGAGGAAAGAGCCGCTGGCTCAACACAATAATGCCTCATGAAAGTGTTTGACGACCAAGAGGCCGCTTTGCAGATCACCTCTGCCGATACGTGTCGGGAGGCCGCCCATGATGTTGACATACTCCTGGTAGAATGAGCAGTCACTGTTTCTGGAGGAACCAGTCCTTTAGTTGCATATGCCCTTTGGATAGCTTGGACAATCCAACTTGCAATAGTTCTAGAGGAAGCAGGCAGTCCTCTATTCTTTCCATAAAAGTAGACAAACAGATGATCTGATCTTCTGAAAGGTGCAGTAGCTTCTAAGTAGCTTTTCAAGACCTCACCGACATCCAAGGGATGGTTAGTTGAAGAATCCTCTGACTGAAAGGTTGGGAGAACAATTTCCTGGTTCTCATGAAACACTGATGATACTTTAGGATTTGATCCTAGCATTGGAACCAGAACTACCCGATCAGGGAAGAAGGTAAGGAAAGGCTCTTTGGAACCTAGAGCACTGATTTCCGACACTCTTTTAGCCAATGTTATGGCCACTAGAAAGGCTGTTTTAAGGGAAATGTCCTTCATGGATAGTTCATCCATCCATTGGAAAGAATCTTCTGAGAAAAAAATCTAGCACCCAAGAAAGATCCCATTTAGAGAACCTTGGTTTTCTCTGGGGCCTAAGCCTTGATACTCCTCTGAAAAATTGTCTGGTAAGGGGATTCCTTGCCCAGGAAATACCAGCAAAAGCAGATATTGCTGAAACTTGAACTCGCAGGGAGTTTACAGACAAAGGGAGATCCAACCTTGTCTGGAGAAATCCTAGTACATCCTTTATTTCTGGATTACTACAGGAACCCCCGGAAGGGGAGACGTAGTCCATAAACTTAGACCAAATTCTCTGGTAAACTTTATTTGTACCTTGCCATCTAGCGTTCAGCAGGGTAGCAATTGCTGAACTTGGACAACCTAATGCTTCCAGCCTCTTCCTCTCAACCATCAGATGGAGATGGGACGGACCCGGATGAAGGGATGTTCCCTATAGAAGAAGATCCGATTTGGAGGGAAGCGGAACTGGGTCCCGGTAACTCAACTGTAACAGGAGCGGAAACCATGGCCTATTGAGCCAGTATGGGATGATCGCCACTATCTCTGCGTCTCCTGTCTGAGTCTCGAAAGGAACCGAAGACTGATCGGAACTGGTGGAGAGGCATAGGTCTTGTGGAAATTCCACTGATCCGTGAGAGCATCCACCCCATGGCTTGGGGACAGCGATACCTGGTATAATAATTCCTCATCTCGGCATTGCAAGAAGATGCAGACAGGTCCACTTCTGGAACCATTCCCAATGACAGGATCCAGTTGAAGACTTCCGAGTGGAGAGACCACTCGTTGTTCAAGGAGGTTCTTGACAGAAAATCCGCCTGGACATTTTTGGACCCCAGGAAGATATACTGCCGTCAGGTCCTTCAAGTTCGCCTGAGCCCAGGACATAATTGGATTCACTTCCTTCAAAAGGGAGAGACTGCGAGTGCCCCCTGTCTTTTGATGTACGACACCGCCGTCGTATTGTCCAATCTCATGAGGACTCAGGCTCCCGATATCAGATGGAGAAAAACCAGATGGGCCTGGAAGGCAGCTCAAATCTCCAATATGTCCGAGACCACCCCCTGGGCAGGAAGATCCCACCTGCCTTGGGCTACCTCCGACCGACAGAGCACCCCAGCCTCTGCTGCTGGCATCTGTTGTCACTGTTATCCAGGAAACTGGAGCTATTGAATGGCAGTTGAGAAGATTCCTTCGTTGCAACCACCAAGGGAGACTCTCCCGCATGGAGGGAGTTATCCGGATCCAGTGATCCTGTAGACTTGGATTCCATTGTTGGAGGAATCCTTTCTGAAAGGGCCGCATTCTCCATTGCGCCCACTTTACCATGGGGGCTGTTGCCACCATGGTGCCTATTATCCTGAGGCACTCGGAGGACCTGAGAAGAGGAGCTGACATTGCCAGATGAATCCTGTCCTGGACCACTGGAATCTTCTCTAGAGGAAGAGAGATCGTGCTCTTTACTGTGTTGAACTGTGCCCCTAGGAAAACTAGGGACTGGGTTGGCTCCAGATGACTTTTTTCCTTGATTCAAAAGCCAGCTGAATTCTGTCAGGGTAAATATGACTTGCTCCCGGTGTGACAGTAGTTGTTTTCTGTCCTGAGACAGTAGGAGTAGGTCGTCAAGGTAATGTGTAATCGAATACCTCGGACTCCGATCAAGGCGACCACCGCCAGTAAGAGCTTGGAAAACACCTGCGGCGATGTCGTAAGCCCGAACGGGAGACATATGAATTGGAGGTGTTTTTGACCCACCGGAAATCGGAGATATTTTTTAAAGTCCTTCACTATTGGTACATGGAAGTACGCTGTCTGTCGAAAGGTCAGCAATGTCTCCATCTTGAACTTTCCCTTTTTTATAAAGGAGTTAGTTTAGGTAAGTCAGGCCGATAACCGGCCTCCAGGAACCACTCTTTTTGAGAATCATAAAGAGGGGGGAGTAAATCCCTAAAACTTTTCCTCGGACGGGACTGGAATGGCGGCACCTTGGGTGATAAGGGAGTCCATGTAGGTCAATAGAACCTCTCTCTTCTCTTCCGACAAAGGAAGGCTTGTGGGAACAAAACGATGTATGGGTGGATTGTTGAACACCCAGGCATGTCCTAGAGAGACTGTCTTTATGACCCAGTAGTCTTGTATCAAGGCTGCCCAGACGTGGCAGAAGCGTAGTACCCTACTTGCTCCGCCTAAACAGGCGCTATATCAAAAAGACTTTGCCGCTTCACGGCCCCTAGAAGATGTAGATTTTGAAGGCTTCTGACCAGAAGGATGGTTTCTCCTCCAGTTCCTCCTAAATTCCCGACCCGGTCTGTAACGCCGTGCATCCCTAGCACGTTCCGGGTCTGACCTGGACTGGACTCTCTTCTGGGCAAACAGACGGCGGTCCTGGGGTAAGAATCCAGACTTCCCGCCGGTAGCACGAGTGATGGCTGAATCGAGCTTATTCCAAAAAAACAGAAGAACCCTCAAAGGGAATTTTGCACCAGGCCTGTTTAGAGGCCGGATCCGCCACCCAAGGGAGTAGCCATAAAGCTGTTTAGCTGTAATGGAAGACCGCATGACACGTGCCCTTTTCATCTCACATATTGGAGAGCTCTTGAGGGCTTTTTCGGACATACTTCCCAAGGTTGCACCCATATCATCCGTCTAACACTCCATTGCTTTGGATAATGCTGCCAAGGCCAATGCTGGCTTACAGGCCGTCCCAGCCGTAATGTATATACGCTTCAAATCCGTATCAATTTCCCTCTCAAGACCATCCTTGAAAGAGATGGTGTCTTCCAGTGGGAGCGTGACATGTCTTACCAGCCTCATCAAGGCGGCATCAATAAGAGGAGCAGACTCCAGGTGCTTAACCTCCTCACCTTTAAATGGATACATTCTGGCCACTTTAGAGATAAGAGAATTCTTTCTCTCCACTTTGCTCCAAAATCGAGATAAATTCTCCCAGTTCACCCAGGAAAGGAAATTTGAGCACTCTTTTTTAAGATGCTTAACGTATTTCCTCTGTTTAGAGGGTGCTTCCACTGGCTCCTCCCACCTCAGTGCATCCTTCACTGCCCTCACCAGATGAGGGACCTGGGAAAGTCAAATCCTGCACTGGGATCCTCCACTTCAGCTTCGCTGTCTGAAGATCCGCTGAAAGAGAAATTGTCACGGAAGGGACCTGGAGCTTCAAGGTCTTCCACCTCAACCACTGAAGTTGGTGCAGAGGGAGGTATAGCTGCATGGGTGGAATCTGATTTATTCAAGGATTCCTGAACACCCATCCTGACCAAGGCCCCTACTTGCCGGTCTTTAGCATCCCTTTCTTTGCAGCTCGGGAAACATAAATCGCATAGCGATTTATCTCCTGGCACTTTCGCTCTACATCCTCAACAGGATCTTTTTTTCGAGCGACCAGAATGGTAGAGGGAATAGTGCCGAGACCCCGACCTTGACTTGTCAGAGTGGTGTCTGGAGGAGGACTTAGGGCGTCCAGAACTGGACCTAGAACGGTCATGTCTTGACCCAGAATGTGTATTATCTTTGCGTGCTGAAGGACGAAGATCCGTAATAGAAGGGCTAAAATAGATAATAAGGAGAAAGAAATTCCCTTAAAAATATACCCTATACCAACCAACACAAGCAGAAAGAAAACCAAATTTCTCCCTACCTGCGGCGTAAAGGCTGGCCACAAGGGGGCGACGAAACATCCATAGTCACAATTCGGACAGGCTGCAACAATATCCATAGTAAAAAACATTTACTAAAATCCATTTATTTTATTTATTTATTTATTTTTTTAAAATAAATAAATCAATTTGCCAAAGTCATTTTACCTATGCATAGCATAGACATCTGTTAAATCAATAGGGGATAAGGCATCAAGCCTCTTACCTCAGTAAAGCAGAGAAAACAGCGTCACAGCGTTTGTTTGAATGCAGCAGCAAGCCTGTCTAAATCTGACAGGCATTCAAATCTGCCGCCTGAATGACGTCACAACGCCGTCAGCGTCACCCCCACGGCGCTCGCGCCCATGCGAGAACGCCGCCATTCATCTGTACTGCGCATGCACCGACCAAGCCTCGATCCCAACCGAGACTATGCGGCTGCGCAGTACAGGAAAGCGGCGGTCTGGGACGCAGATGCGCTCCAGCCGCCATACACCCGGAAATGGTACATACAACAAACAAAAACAGGCTGCCATACGTTACCGCTCCAGCACGCCGACCACCCGACCTGGCTCCCGTCCACAGGCACATCACTGGGGGATTATTCAGGGAAAAGGCCTCCCGCTAGTAGCTAGGACGAATGGCCATACTGCCGCTTTCCAGCCAGTGGCTAGATAGTAAGCTCTTCAGGCAACGCTCTTCATCCCCATGTCCACCCTGCTAGTAGCTGGGCTAATGGACTCCAGACACCAAATCATCATCATGTGTGCAGCTGCAACAGGAACCAGACCCGGATTAACGACTCCTTGAGGTAAGAACTACTACTTCAGTCCTTAAGGAGGAGGACAAAAAAGGAACACAGTCTCTGATTAGGAGCAAAGATTTATGGGAGTGGGGTCCTATGAGGTATGAGAGGCGGGATTAACCCATACGTAGGCTGCCATGGAGTCAGTCAGGAAATACACAATTAAAGTATTTAGTGAATAAAGGGGGGAAAATAAGATCCATTCAGGAAATTATGCAGAAAAGTGAAACCATAAAAATAAATGAATGGAAGTATTCAGAGTAGGGATGGGCCCGGTGTTCGATTTGAACCCATGTTCGATTTCTGGGGATTTGTGTGTGCGTGCTGTTAGAACAGCATTGCAGTATCACATCTGGGCGGGTGTCTATAGGTGGCCTGTGAAGGGGGGCAGGTTTCCATGTGCTTAGAACTTTCCCTGCAAAAAAGTGTAATTTTTGCAGGAAAAAAGCTATTTAAAAGCACTCGCGGCTAATGAATTGATGGCTCCTGTAACACAGAGAACTGTCATTCATTAATAAAAAACAAAAAAAAGCGTGGGGGTCCCCCCAAATTCAATAACCAGGCCCTTCAGGTCTGGGATGGATATTAAGGGGAACCCCAGCCAAAAAAAAAAAAAAAAAATGGCGTAGGGTCCCCCTCAAAATCCATACCAGACCCTTGAGGTCTGGGATGGATTTTAAGGGGAACCCTAGCCAAAAAAAATGGCGTGGGGTCCCCCTCAAAATCCATACCAGACCCTTATCCGAGCACGCAACCTGGCAGGCCGCAGGAAAAGAGGGGGGGACGAGAGCGGCCCCCCCTCCCGCCTGAACCGTACCAGGCCACATGCCCTCAACATTGGGAGGATGCTTTGGGGGTCTAAGACCCCCAAAGCACCTTGTCCCCATGTTGATGAGGACAAGGACCTCTTCCCCACAACCCTGGCCATTGGTTGTGGGGGTCTGCGGGCGGGGGGCTTATCGGAATCTGGAAGCCCCCTTTAACAAGGGGACCCCCAGATCCCGGCCCCCCCCCGGTGTGAAATGGTAAGGGGGTACCCCTACCATTTTACCAAAAAAGTGTCAAAAATGTTAAAAATGACAGGAGACGGTCTTTGACAATTCCTTTATTAAAATCTTCTTTCTTCTTTCTTCATCCTTCGGTTTCTTCATCTTCTCCTTCCGTCATCTTCTTCCATCTTCTTCTTCCATCTTCTTCCATCTTCTTCTTCCTCCGATCCGCTTCTTCTTGCGCTGGTCTTCTCGTCCTTCTCGTCCGGCATCTTCTTCCGTCGGTGTCGGTGTCTCTTCTTGGGCCGCTCCGCGCAATGGAGGCTCCCGCTGTGTGAGGCTCCGCTCCGTCTGACAGGTCTTTTATAACGGAGGGCACCTGGTGACCCCGCCCCCCTCTGACGTCATGGGGAAAGCCATAGGGAATTCCCCATGACGTCCCTGTGCGTCAGAGGGGGTGGGGTCACCAGGTGCCCTCCATTATAAAAGACCTGTCAGACGGAGCAGAGCCTCACACAGCGGGAGCCTCCCATTGCGCGGAGCGGCCCAAGAAGAGACACCGACGCCGACGGAAGAAGATGCCGGACGAGAAGGACGAGAAGACCTAAGACTTAAGGTCCGTTCGCGGGTTCTGGTGCGAGCCGAACGGGGGGGTGTTCGGCTCATCCCTAATTCAGAGCTGAAGCACTTCATGACTTCATTACCACAGCCAATTACCGTAGATCTGAGAGGAACTTGAACACAATAGTGAGATTATGTAATTTACAGTCAACATTGAAAGATGGAACATCTCAGGTCTATAGAACAACAAGTGACCAAAGTGTTAGGAGCGGTACACGATTATGCGACCGATAGGCTTTGTCATCATCATTGTCACATGATTTGAAATCTAATTTAAATACTCTTCAGTAATCTCCACATTAAAGTCCACTATCTGTGCATGCAGAATAATCAGATATAAAAATATCAATAAAAGTGCAAAAATGTTTTTCCATGTGAACAGTTCATTAAAGTGCAGAGGTGACTTGTGCAAACAAGGATTAAATGATGTTGATTCTTGCATGAAGTAAATTCTAGTCACCACACCACATGTGCAGACCCCTGAAGTTATCTCACTTAGGCCCCTTTCACACATGCGGACCGTATGTCAGTTTTCATCCATCCGTTTTTGGATGAAAAACGGACATACATGCATGTCTATGGGATAGCGGGTGTCAGCGGATGAGCATCCGCTGACACCCGCTATCGTCCGCCTCTGCTATTGTCCGATTCTGCAGACGGAGGAAAACCCTATTTTTTCATCCGTCTGCAGAGCGGATCGGATGAACACGGACAGACGGTCCGTGTTCATACGATCCCCCATAGAGGAGAGCGGAGAACTGACAGGGTGGTCCCTGCACGGTGTGCAGGGACCGCCCTGTCATCAGCCGGCTCAGCGGGGATCAGCGGTGCGATCCCCGCTGAGCAGCGGATCTTCACGGGGCGGATCAATACTGATCCGCCCCGTGTGAAAGGGGCCTTACCAGACTCAGCTGGTTCACACACTTATCAAAATCCACAGATGCACAGTCTCAAATAGCTAGGTTGCAGTCATCTATATTGGGCTCATAATCAGATAAAACCAACATAGCGTAATTCTGTACAACTCGATTTTTGTGTTAAAATTTATGTCTCACGATAAAACACTCACAAGGTTTTTTATCACATCAAAGCATGTCAAACTCTGTCATTAGTCGCGCAAACTCGTCTGACCTGTCAGCGCTCCCGCGGTGTTCCCGGGAAGGCAAGACGAACTCCGAAGGACTCAGGTAGGGTGCTGCGCAACTAATGACAAAATGAACTGTTCACATGGGAAAAAAATGTTGCACTTTTATTGATATTTTTATATCTGATTATTCTGCATGCACAGATAGTTAATGTGGAGATTACTGAAGTGTATTTAAATTAGATTTCAAATCATGTGACAATTTTACATTTTGACCTTTTTAGAGTCTCTTCATACTGCCAGTGGCTTTCCAGAACAGCCCGCAGCTATGAACAAAGTGATCAGCGCAGGGCTGGCATGAATAAAGTCAACATGCCCTTTTTGTGTATGGCCGTTTAAGGATTTCCTGTGGGGTGGAGCTGGGCAACAGGAAGGGGAGGGACAGTCCTCCCCAGAGTCATTCTGAGAATAGGAAAGTTCCTGAGAGGAAGCATGGAAGAGCTCCTCTCCAACATCCGGGCGGCGGCAAACGGCCCTGAATGGATGAGGGCCCAGGTAGAGAGAGCCCTCGGGCAGGAGGAGGGTCGGGGGGGACGGCGCAGGGGTCCCGGGCCAGGCAGATCTGACCGCCGGAGCGGTACTCACCTGAGGGACGCAGGGCCTCTGTTAGGCCGGGGGACAGCATGGTCACCAGAGCCGCCGAACCGCCTGCCAAGCGGTCGGCGAGGGGGGCAGCGGCGAACACCCACAGGGCGGATGGGGGATATAGCACCGCGGGGGGGCCCAGCCACAGCGGGAATCCGGCCACAAGCTCTAGGCCTCATGTGCAGTTCTCAGGCCGCATGGCGCAACCGGCGGCGGGGGGGGGGCGGCGGCGGCCATCTTGTGTGTGGCAAACGCAGGAGCGGCGACCGGGGGGCCAGCAAAGGGGAGGGGAGCAGCCACAAGGGGGGACCCAGGACACAGAGCAACGGGACAGCCTCGGACCGGGCGGCCGCCACGGCCAGCAGTCCGCGGGCAGTGGGCATGAGGAGGAGCACCAGGAGCCAGGGGGGGGCACAGTATCCTGGATTGGGGTTGACGGGGGACCGGGCAGAGGAGCAAGGGGGCGTTCCGCCCAGGGAGACCAGAAGGATGGCGCAGCAGGGTGGCGTTCCGCCTAGCCTGCAGTTGGCAGCCGGGGGGGCCAGTACCAGTCGGCACGGCAGCAACCTGACGGGCATGCGGGGTGAAGGCGGTCCGCCTACGCGAGCACGGTCCAGGGGGAGGAGCAACGCAACCAACAGCCGGGGAGCATGGTCGGCAGGGGCTGGGGGCGTACGGCCCAGGCCTGAAAAGCCACTTCAGGGGCACAGAGGCGCGCCGCCTAACCCCGCAGAAGTGGGACCTGCACCTGGAACACGTACGCAGAGCCCCAAAAAATGCGCCAGGAAGTCGGCAGAAGGGCGGAAGAGGAGCATGAGGGAGCGGAGCTCGTCCGCCTCTGGGGGTGAATCCCCTGGGGGGCAGGCTGCGGAGTTGTCGGAGTCGATGGAAGAGGAGCCGGAGTTGTCGGAAGGCGAATTGTCCAGGTCGGAGGACGAGGTACCGGAGGGACGGTCGGCGGCGGTGGATGTGGCACCTACGGCTGGTGGGAGCGTTTCCAGGCAGCCTGGTAAGTCACCTTCAATTTTGGGTACAGGGGGGGGGGATGTGTTTTCTGTTTGGGAACCACGCGTTGGGGGGGGGGCATTATGGTGCCGGGGCAGCGCAGGGGTCACTCTCCACGGGCAGCGGGGTTCACGAGCCCTCCTCAGCGGGAGACGGTTTGAGGGTTCTCCTGGCAGGGCTCAGGGATCTCGTAGGCAGGTTCGACCTCCCTCCGACGGCTCCACCGGGGCCGGCGCGAGCTTGGGTCCCGCCCGGGGGGGATGTAATCGGGGGGGGGGGGGGATCGAGGGGAACAGCGGTAGAAGGGGTAGGGGCGTGCGAGCAGGTAGGGGAAACGGCGGTGGCGATTCCGCCCGCGTTGGCCCCGGGGGGGAACGAGGCAGGGTCGGGGAGCGCGGTGGTGGCGAGTCCGCCCACGGCTCCGGTGACGGGGGAGGGTGAAAAAGGGGGAGACAAACCTAAAAAACAAGACATCGTACGTTTGGCGGACTCCGCACGCTGCGAAGTCTACGTATGTTTCGAGGGGCCCCTGGGGGCCCACTTAAAGCAGGAGGTGAGGGAAAAAATCTGGAAAGGGGAGTATGTGGAGATATTTTCACTGCTTCCCCTGGAGAAGTTCAATTTGGATAGGGTTAAACCCGATGATAGTAAGAAGGAGGATGAAGAGAAGAGGAGATACAGGTTGATTCCTAGGACCTTCCAGAATTGGCTTCAGGCGTTTGCAATCTTGGCAAGCGTGATAGGGGAGAAGGAGCCTGAGCACTGCTCGGCCCTGTTCTGTTACCTGGATGCCATTGGGGAAGCTCATCGGACATATGGGGGGTTGTCATGGCTGCGCTATGACGAACAATTTCGCCAGAGAAGGGCAGTCAGGCCGGCCCTTCGCTGGGACCACAAGGACATCAGTTTGTGGATGCGCTTGATGTCATCGGCGAAGCCGGCGGGCAGTTTTTTCAGGGGGGGGCCGGTGGATCTGGGGCTTCAGGTCAATCGGCCGCAAAAAAGAAGGGAGTCTGCTGGCAGTATAACGAGGGCACCTGCAAATTTGGCACAGGATGTAAGTATAAGCACGAGTGCTCCGGATGTGGGGGATCACACCCCAGCTCGCGGTGCTTTAAACAGGGGAAGGGTAAGGCCAGCGAGTCTAGCAACAAAGGGGAAGGCGCCGGTGAGAGTGGAAAGAATGCTGCCTTTTCTAGGTAGGTATCCGGATAAGGCGGTAGCACAACTGTTAACAGCGGGGTTTGGGGAGGGCTTTGTGATTCCTGCGGTATTGGGCTCGGTGCCACCTGGAGCGGATAATTTGAGGTCGGCTCTCAATCACCGGGCAGTAGTAACGGAGAAATTGCAAAAAGAAGTAGCCCTGGGCAGAATGGCGGGTCCCTTCCCTGACATGCCCATTCCCGAGCTAGTGGTTTCTCCTTTGGGAGTGGTCCCCAAGAAGGAACCAAATAAGTTCAGGCTCATTCACCACCTGTCTTACCCGAAAGGGGGGTCAGTGAATGATGCCATTGATCCCCAGGTTTGCGCGGTTCACTACACATCATTTGATGCTGCGGTGGTTTGGGTACGCAAGTGTGGTAGGGGGGCACTGATGGCAAAGACAGACATCGAGGCGGCTTTTCGTTTGTTACCTGTTCATCCTGATAGTTTTTACCTATTGGGCTGCAGGTGGCAGGAAGAGTACTATGTGGATAAGTGTTTACCTATGGGTTGCTCGGTGTCCTGCGCATTCTTCGAATGTTTTAGCTCATTTGTGGAATGGGTGGTGAGGGACGTGTCTGGTTTGAACTCAGTGATCCACTATCTGGACGATTTTTTGTGTGTCGGCCCTCCCGCATCCAATGTTTGTGCGGTATTGCTGTCAACAATAGAAAGGGTGGCTAAGGACTTCGGCATTCCCCTTGCACCTGACAAGACGGAAGGGCCCAAAACGGAGATTAGCTTTTTGGGGATCGTGCTTGACTCGGTAGCCATGGAATGCAGGCTGCCAGAATCAAAGCTAGTAGCATTAAAGGCGGAAGTGCGGGAATTGGTGGGGCGGCGGAAAGTTCAGCTTAGAGCTCTACAATCAGTGTTGGGGAAGCTGAACTTTGCGTGCAGAATCATCCCGATGGGTCGCATTTTCAGCAGGAGGTTGGCAGCCAGCACCGGGGGGGTTGAGTCGCCCAGGCACTACGTGACACTTTCGAGGGAACATAGGAGTGATCTGCGGATGTGGCACATATTCCTGGACAACTTTAATGGCAGAGCGCTGTGGATGACTGGGCCGGTCAGTAACTTCGACCTTGAGTTGTTCACGGACGCCGCGGGGTCAGCGGGTTATGGGGCATTTTTCAAGGGGCGTTGGAGCGCGGGCCCTTGGCCAGAGAGCTGGAAACAAGCAGGATTGATCAGGAACATGTTACTGCTCGAGTTGTTCCCAGTGGTATTGGCGGTCGAGCTGTGGGGTGAATTTTTCCGGGATCGGAAAGTTCGCTTCCACATCGATAACCTGGGGGTGGTGCACGTCATCAACAAGGTGTCAGCGGCATCACCGCCGGTGATACGTTTGCTGAGACATCTGGTGCTGCGGTGCATGCAGTGGAACATTTTCATTCATGCAGTGCACCTGCCGGGAGTAGACAACGTGGTCGCTGACGCTCTCTCTCAGTTTCAGTGGGAAAAGTTTCGAGAGTTGGAACCGGAGGCGGAGCGTCAGGGAGCACCGTGTCCGTCAGAGATGTGGAAGATTGCCCTGGAAGACTGACGGGATGGATCCAGCGGTCAGTGAGCGAGGTGACATGGAGAGCATACAGGAGAGTATGGGATGAATGGGCTGCTTTCCAGGGTCAGGCAGCAGGGGGAAAGGGTGAACTGAGGCTGCTGTTCGTTTATTTTATCGCCAGGCACATGGAGAATGGTATTTCCGTGTCGAGGCTGGGGAAAGTTATGGCGGCTATGGCTTTCTGGTGCAAGCTTGGTGGAGGGTGCGATTGGACAAAGGAGTTCTGGGCACGGCAGGCTGTGAAGGGTTATAAGAAAGGGAAGTCACAAAGGGATGAGCGACGGCCGGTAACGTTCGAACTATTGGGCAGAGTGGTGGACACTCTGCGAGTGGTTTGCTCGTCTGGTTACGAGGTGGGGCTTTTCCGCACGGCCTTCGTGCTGGCCTTCTTTGGGGCTTTCCGGATAGGGGAGCTGGTTAGTTCCTCAAAGAACAGAAAGGATGGATTGGCAATGGGGGATGTGCGGTGCTTGGGGGACAGGTTGGTGATGCACCTTAGGAAATCAAAGACGGATCAGCAGGGCCGAGGCAAGGATGGGGTGGTTTTTGCCATTCCGGACGCCAAACTCTGCCCCGTCTTGGTCACGAGGGTGTTTTTGCAAAGTAGGCCAGAGGGGGACGGCCCTCTCTTGGTACACAACAATGGAGAGGCGCTGTCACGCTTTCAATTTATAGGAGTCTTTAAAAAATGCTTGCGGGAGCTGAATATGGGGGATCTAAGATTTTCCTCACATTCATTTAGGATTGGGGCGGCAACGGAAGCGGTAAGGTGGGGTTTGACGGAGGAGGCTGTGAAGCAGATTGGGAGGTGGGAATCCAGGCGCTTCAGGTCATACGTCAGGACGGATTTAGTGGACTAAAGGGGATTGTTGTATATAGACGGTGTGGAGTGCCGACATGGTTTCGTGTGGTACATTACTGTGTGGTTGACAGGAATTTTGTTTTTCTTCCAGATTCAACACCAAGTCTCGTATGGATTATGGGACATTCATATGTTTGCTGGGGAGCCAGAAGGGGCGATGACAGACCGGACGGTAGACAGTTGGGTTTTTCAAGGAGGGAAGCGTACATAAAGTGGTTGGGTTTCCCGGGCATGCTCTGGAGCCGTCTTATCCCGGAAGCGCTCAAGTTTGCGAGATGGGATAGGCCTCCTGAAGTTTTAGTTATTCACGTTGGGGGCAACGACTTGGGGCTTAGGACCAAACTAGATGTCACGAGGGATATAAAATATGATTTTTGCCGACTTCAGGCGGCTTTTCCCAACACAGTCTTGGTTTGGTCAGACATGATCGCCAGGACTTCATGGCGTTTTGCCAGGTCAGTGGACCTAATTAACAAAGCTCGGAAGAAGGTTAACCAGGAGGTCAGTAGGTTTTTTATTAAACACGGGGGGTTGGCCATTAGGCACAGGGAGTTAGAGGTGGACACTTGGCGTTATCTGAGGGCTGATGGTGTTCATCTGAACCCAGTTGGCACAGATATGTGGGCTATCGGTATTCAGGATGGTATTGAACGAGCACTTAGGGTGTGGAGGTGCGCTCAAGGTTAAGGTTTTAACCTTGTTTGCGGTGGCGGATGTTGGCTGACGTAGGCATAGAGAAGAAACCCCCTCCCCACAGAAAACTTGATGCGGGACCCATTGGAGATATGGGCCCGTTTGGTATATTCCTTATAAGTGATGTAGGGAATATGGTGGATGACTGCACTGCGGGAATAGTTTTGTCTCTGAGCTAGTATGTCAGCTTGAGGCCTATTTACAGTTGAGATGACCGCAGTGCACGAGTTTGTTGTTTATGGTAATTTGGGTGGGGGGGGGGGGGGGGTAATGCCCTGCTATAGGCCTACGTCACGTGTTTCTTGAGTTTGTTTATTGGATTGTTTATTTGTTTATAAAAGTTATTTATAAAGTTATTTATATATTTTATTATTTAATAAAGGGCCTGCTACGGCCATTTTACACTCCAGCACGGTGTGGTCTCCATTATTGGGTAAGGTAAAGGGGTGGGAGTGTATAGCTGGGCAGCCCAAATAGGTAGCTATGTGGTACTTGGTCAAGAACAGCCCGCAGCTATGAACAAAGTGATCAGCGCAGGGCTGGCATGAATAAAGTCAACATGCCCTTTTTGTGTATGGCCGTTTAAGGATTTCCTGTGGGGTGGAGCTGGGCAACAGGAAGGGGAGGGACAGTCCTCCCCAGAGTCATTCTGAGAATAGGAAAGTTCCCGCCCTCCCGCCCTTTGTTTTAATCTGATTTCTTTTCACAGGTATTTAACAGTGTTGTTACAGGTGCATTGGATGTCGTAGCGTTGGCGGATGTTGGCTGACGTAGGCATAGAGAAGAAACCCCCTCCCCACAGAAAACTTGATGCGGGACCCATTGGAGATATGGGCCCGTTTGGTATATTCCTTATAAGTGATGTAGGGAATATGGTGGATGACTGCACTGCGGGAATAGTTTTGTCTCTGAGCTAGTATGTCAGCTTGAGGCCTATTTACAGTTGAGATGACCGCAGTGCACGAGTTTGTTGTTTATGGTAATTTGGGTGGGGGGGGGGGTAATGCCCTGCTATAGGCCTACGTCACGTGTTTCTTGAGTTTGTTTATTGGATTGTTTATTTGTTTATAAAAGTTATTTATAAAGTTATTTATATATTTTATTATTTAATAAAAGGGCATGCTACGGCCATTTTACACTCCAGCACGGTGTGGTCTCCATTATTGGGTAAGGTAAAGGGGTGGGAGTGTATAGCTGGGCAGCCCAAATAGGTAGCTATGTGGTACTTGGTCATGATGGAGATAGAGTGGCTCCTAGAAGGCTGTCCTTCTTTCACGACCACCACACTATCTTTGTGGATTGCTCTCCCCAGCCTCCATTCCTTTGGAATTTCCTGAAACCGGGCTTAGGTCTCCTCACAATCTGGAACCCGCTGAGGCTTAGGGATGTGCATATACTCCCACACCAGGTCATCCTTCCACTCTCCCTGGCAGGGGTAGTCCAGACCCCACTCCAGAGCAACTCTGCGCTGAACTTCCCGCAGGAACCTGGAAAACCTGGGCAGTTTTCTTGGCTTCCATTTTCCTGGCAGGACACAAGCGTTGGGAGACCTTTTGACCCACTGCTTAAATTCAGCTGCTCTGGTCTGGGTGGAGGAAGGTCTGTTATAGAAGAGCTTTCTTGCACTGACAGGGGTTCCTGTAGGTTTTCCAGTTCCCACAACAAGATCTGGCACATCTAACACCTCAGACTGGATCTCTTCCTGGACCAGGGAGCCTCCTATGGCCCATTCCTCCTTCGAGCTACTGTGTGACGACCAATCCGTTATCTCTTCCAGGGACCCGAACTCTGTCTGCAGTCTGGGGGTACCCCAATCTATGGCCTTGTCTCTGCTTTCCCCCTGTGGCTCACCTGAGGGCACATCTCCCTCCTGCACTGACTCCTTCAGGTGGGGTCAGCAGAGCACATAGAAGCAACCAGCTTTCAGGGACATTATCTGGTTCCTGCTGGGCAGTACTTACAGTTACCAGGTCCCCGACCGGGCTGCAGGCCTCGGCAGATCTCCACTCTTCTTCCCCAATGTCACTTATCTTCGCAGTGGAGTCACCAGGCTCAGACTTGACCCCTCCTTGCTCAGATGATCCAAGACCCGCTCTGACCTTCCGGGACTTATGCAGCTGCAGTTTGCACATTCCCGATTGCAGGTCCATGCTGTAGTACTGTGGCCCCTGCTGGCTGTGTACTACCCGGGTGAGCAGCTCATCACATTGCCTGCACCGGACCCAGGCACTGACCACCGTGGTCTGTATCCGGCATTCAGGACACAGCAGACACAGTCACTCTGTCCCCTTGGTCATCCTGAGGGTGAATCCCCCGCAATACTCCAACCAGACATCGGTATCCACCAGCATGGTTGCCGGTAGCAACAATAAAGTTTTTAACCCAGAACAGTCCTACCTGCAGGCACCCGCTGACTTACCCCAATTACAGAGGGCAACAGTAGGCATCTGCAGGCACACTTTACTGTATAAAGGAGTTTAGAGCATAAAGACATAATGTCCATCATTAGCAGATATCTGTACATATTTGAAATCCATGGGCTTGGTCGCCCGCCGTGGTTGCCACGGGTGACAGCACATGGAAAAGTTCATGGAATTAGCAGGTTTTAGCACAAGTGTCCGTCCCAACCGTGGTTGGGGAAACTGGTTAAGCATGGCCCCAATCACTTGATAGGCAGCTCCCGCTGGTTGCTATGGGCAACGGCACTTGGGTTTTACAGTTGCAAACAGGCAGATCACATAAGTCCTTCCCCAGTTCAGTCTCTCTGTGGTCTTTGGAACCAAACTCCGTTCCCTGGCTCGATGAAACTCCAGTTGCTAGGAGCAACGGCTGGCAGGTTAGCCGTGGGCAGATATCCCGAATGAGCACCCAAATTTAGCGCTACCCGCCTAAGGGAATGAGGTTGTCTCCCACCATGCACAGTCAGGCACACAAATTTCCAGTCGCTCAGAGACAAGAAACAGTCTTTGTTGTTTTTTATTAGGGGATTTAAACTTGGATGCGGAAAGATGCATATGGAAAGCCCATTTGATCAATGAAAACTCTGTAGGGACTTGAATTATATACACTCCAGTATATACATTTTCTACTCTTCTACCTTCAGCAGACGCTTCCTTGCAGACTATCGCTCCCAAGACCAGCTAGCACAAGTTTCAGGCCCAGCACAGTCTTGGCTGGGTCTGGTTGAAAGCCCTTTGTAGACAGGGACTTCGGGCCCCTATGGTGTAGCAAAATTTGAATTCTTTGGTGCTAGCTGTCCTATCTGTGGCTACTGCTCCCAGTACCACCTCTTCAGGCACTGCCAGCCCGCCTGGCTGCAGCTGCTACTTTCAACTACCCGTGCCACCACAGTCCTCCTGACTGGCTCTGCACACATCGCATCGCAGACTGCTCCATCCCAGTCCTCTCAGGCGTGCCTCCCAGTCCCCTTGACTGTGTGTCGCTCACCAGCCCTCCTGGCTGTACCTGTTCCTCCTGGAGACTTGCCCTGCTGTCCTCTCCTTGCTCCCAGTGCCTCCTGGCCTGGACACCTCCATGGGTTTTGAGAAGGTCCCATCCACACCTGAGCCCAGATGGAATGGGGAGCTCCCTCAAAGGCCATGACAGCCTAACACTCCATCTTCAGCTTCCACTGGAACTCTCCTGCCCAGCTGGGCTGACCCAGAGTATTTGAGGGGGCCTGCCCCCTGCCAACCCAAGTTGGGGATTAGTCAGGGCCCTCAGAAAACTCCAGGCAGCTCCACCTTACTTACCCTCCCATCTTTCTAGAAGTTTCCAGTACATTCTAGAAATAGGGGGGAGGTCTCAGTAATGTTGCATGTGAGTCATCCAGCTCTCCCTGGATCTCTGCTCAACCCAGGAAAAGCATAGACAGGCTTGGCCAAGCCTAGACCAATTTACCTACACTTAAAGGGGTTGTAAAGGTTCCTTTTAAAAAAATAAAATAAATAACAAACATATCATACTTACCTCCTTCGTGCAGCTCGTTTTGCACAGAGTGGCCCCGATCCTCGTCTTCTAGGGTCCCTCTGCGGCTGTCTCGGCTCCTCTCCGCATCAGCTAACCGTTGTGGGATGCGCTCTCCCAAGGGGGTTAGCTTGCGGGCACGCTCCTATGATAAAGTGATACAGTCTCACTCTACTACTGTATCACTGTATCACTCGGCCCTGCCCCTATTAGTAGGAGAAATAGTATCCCATCATTGGTATCGGTGGAAGAAATAACGCCCCATTGTTGGTGTCAGTGGGAGGAATAGTGCCTCATATCAGTGGGAGGAATAGTGCCCTAAGGGGCGGATAGAGGCTAGCAAAGGGCCACATCTGGCCCTCAGGCTGCAGTTTGGAGACCCCTGATCCACACTTCTAGAACTAGAGGGTGCTACACAAGTATAGCCTTTATAATACTCATATTTTCATAGATACTGTCTATGCAAAAGAAGATACTGTCCTTACAAAAACGTAAAAGAAATCTAGTACAATGTCACAAATGCCTTAACTAGAAAATTTTATTTAGCCACATATTAGGTACAGTATATTTGGGAACTGATATACATGTTGGCAGCGTCTCTTTCAGTATAAGATGATAATTTCCTACTTTTTGTTTGTATGCATATTTAAATTAAAATAAATGTTTCTTTGTAAATTGTCTATGCAGTTCTTTAGTTTGTAGGGATAGGTAGTAATAAATAGTAATCAATGGAAAAGACAGCAGCTTTAGTACTTTGCTTTGTGGTGGGGAAGTAAAAGCCAAGGATGCAGGATGTGGGCTTGGGATGTATAGTATCTTCAGAGAGACATGAAAAACTGATGGAAGAGAGAAGCAGGAGGAAGCAGAGTGCGAAGGCAGAAATGCTTATACAGCACTTTACCAGTGATTACTGGAAATAATGGGTGGGAACAGGAAACGGAATGCAGATAAAAAATTTTCAACAGAATACACTTGTATTTTGTTGGTTAAATCACTTTAAAAAAAGCAAAGGTAGATGATATACTTCTGTTAGTAATTTTTTTTTTTTTAGCATTTTTTGTCTGTAGAAACCCTCGGTCTAGAAGATGGATAGAGTGTAGTATAGACTGCTATGAGTTTCATTATTTTGACTAGATGACTTGGCTATACATTATGGCTAAGGACTCATGTGACTGTAAATTCAACTTCTTACCTAAAAAGGAGGGCTTTTTACAAGACCCTTTCAGGAACCTCAAGTATTTTCCAGGCAAACGGCAAGTGGTTAATAAACATTTGGAAAGTGTACAGAGAGTGTTTGAGAGGTATCCTGTAAGCTTGAATCAAATTTGGAAAGCATGCAAGTAGGCTTTCCATCATATCCTTAAGGAGTTTGTGCAGTAGCTAGCAGCATTTTTGTGGTGTTGGAGTCATTTCTGTATTTTGGCTTTCCTGCTAAATAGAACTAGACATTTGAGACAAAAAAAAGAGGTAATAATAATAATACATTTTATTTATAGGCGCCTTTCAGAACACCCAAGGTCACCTTGCAAAGATAACAGCAGGGCAACAAAGAATAAATAAACATTACATAACCACTAAATTACAAAAACAAATCAATGAAGTCAGACAGAGTACGCTAGTTTAAAAAGATACGTTTTGAGATGTGATTTGAAGATGGGTAGGAAATCAATGTTGCGGATGTCAAGAGGCAGGGTTTTACAAAGTCGAGGGGAAGAATGTATAAAGGCTCTCAGTCCCATAGTGGTCAGGTGGGCAGATGGAACATTGAGAAGGAAGGAAGAAGACGACCTGAGAGTACAGGAGAATCTGTTGACATGCAGGAGTTCAGGAAGATATGGAGGAAACCAGTGGAGGTGTTGAAGGACAGGAGTGATGTGATTAAAGGAAGGGGTTCTGGTGATGTGAGCAGCAGAGTTCTGAACCAGTTGTAGTTTATGGAGGAACTTGAAAGGGAGACCAAAAAGAATGGAGTTACATTAATCTATTTGAAAAATTATCAGATTGTGAACAAGAAAGGCAGTGCTGTTGGGTGTGAGGAATGGACGGAGGCGATTCATCTTGCATGAATGGAAATATGCTGACCGAGTAACATTACTGATGTGGGCTTGGAAGGATAGTGTACTGTCGAGGATGACACCCAGACTCTTTACCTGAGGGGAGGGACAGATTGTAGAGTTATCAATATTAACCAAAAAACTGTTAAGCTTTGTCAGGGTGGATTGCGTACCAATGGGGAGAAAGTTGGAAAAAAGCCAGGTGTTCATTTCCTATAAACAGTTGGTAAGCAATTTGGGTGGAAGGGTGGTAGGTTTAGTGGACAGGTAGAGCTGGTTGTCAACCGCATAGCAATGGAAGTAGATTCAATTTAGAAAATATGAGACCAAGTGGAAGAAGACAAATATAAACAGAAGGGGCCCCAGGACAGAACCTTGGGGCATGCCAGTAGAAAGTAGAGATGGTTGAGATGTAAAAAATTTGAGCTAGATAAATAAAGTTAAGCTCCGGTGACACAGACTTTGGGTACACCTACTGCCATATCAGTGTTTCAGCTAAGGTTTGGAAGCTGAATTTTTTCTGGAATAACATAAGTACCACGTCAAGATATACAAGTAGGTCTGTGTCATTCTGGAACTCTAATCCTGATGGCCACTTCCCTAGACTGTCATTGTCAATGGCCTTAATCAGCTTCAGAATATAACTAAAATGTATTTATGGGCAAAATAAAAAAATAAAAACAATCCTTGTAATGTACGTAGATCACCCATAAGAGAGATTGTTTTTTTTTTTTTCTAAACAAAAGTTGAGAAAAAAACTTTAGGGCTATGTGCATTCTACACTTACCAAAATACATTACCAAAAGTATCGGGAAGCCTGCCTTTACATGCACATGAACTTTAATGGCATCCATATTGAGTTGGCCCACCCTTTGCAGCCATAATAGCTTCAACTCTTCTGGGAAGGCTGTCCACAAGGTTTATGAGTGTGTCTATGGGAATTTTTGATCATTCTTCCAGAAGCACATTTGTGAGGTCAGGCACTGTCCAAAATTGTCCAAAATGATTTGGTATGCTGATGCCTTAAGGCAGGGGTCTTCAAACTATGGCCCTCCAGTTGTTCAGGAACTACAATTCCCATCATGCCTAGTCATGTCTGTGAATGTCAGAGTTTTGCAATGCCTCATGGGATGTGTAGTTCTGCAACAGCTGGAGGGCCGTAGTTTGAGGATTCCTGCCTTAAGGGTTCTCTTCACTGAAACTAAGGGGCCAAGCCCAACCCCTGAAAAACGACCCCACACCATAATCCCTACCAAATGACTTTGACCAGTGCACAAAGCAAGGAGCCTAAAAAACATGGAGTGGAGACTGCTAGCCAGGCATTCTCTCCAACATCAGTGCCTGACCTCACAAATGCACTTCTGGAAGAATGGTCAAACCTTTCCATAGACACACTCCTAAACCTTGTGGACAGCCTTCCCAAAAGAGTTACATAGTTACATAGTAGATGAGGTTGAAAAAAGACACAAGTCCAACCTATGTGTGTGATTATATGTCAGTATTACATTGTATATCCCTGTATGTTGTGGTCGTTCAGGTGCTTATCTAATAGTTTCTTGAAATTATTGATGCTCCCACTGAAACCACCGCTTGTGGAAGGGAATTCCACATCCTTGCCGCTCTTACAGTACAGAATCCTCTGCGCAGTTTAAGGTTAAATCTAATTTCTTCTCATTTTAATGAGTGGCCACGTTTCTTGTTAAACTCCCTTCCACGGAAAAGTTTTATCCCTATTGTGGGGTCACCAATGTGGTATTTGTAAATTTAAATCATATCCCCTATCAAGCGTCTCTTCTCCAGAGAGGATAAGTTCAGTGCTCGCAACCTTTCTTCATAACAATTACCCTTCAGTCCCTTTAGCTTTGTTGCCCTACTCTGTACTCACTCCATTTCCAGTACATCCTTCCTGAGGACTGGTGCCCAGAACTGGTCAGCATACTTCAGCTGAGGCCGGACCAGAGTCTTGTAGAGTGGGAGAATTACCGCTTTATCTCTTGAGTTAATCCCCTTTTTAATGCATGCCAATATTCTGTTTGCTTTGTTAGCAGCAGCTTGGCATTGCATCCCATTGATGAGCCTGTCATCTACTAGGACCCCCCAAGGTCCTTTTCCATCCTAAATTCCCCCAGAGGTTCTCCCCCCAGTCAGTAGATTGCATTCATTTTTTGCCACCCAAATGCATTATTTTACATTTTTCCACATTAACCACTTTCAGACCGGACCAATTTGCAGCCAAAGGACCAGGCCCCTTTTTGCGATTCGGCACTGCGTTGCTTTAACTGACAATTGCGAGGTCGTGTGACGTGGCTCCCAAACAAATTGACGTCCTTTTTTTCCCACAAATAGAGTTTTCTTTTGGTGGTATTTGATCGCCCTTGCGTTTTTTTTTTTTTTTGCGCTATAAACAAAAAAAAAGCGAAAATTTTTTACTTCTTGCTATAATAAATATCCCCCAAAAATATATAAAAAACATTTTTTTTCCTCAGTTTAGGCCGATACGTATTCCTCTACATATTTTTGGTAAAAAAAATCGCGGCATTATGGCGGACACATCGGACATTTTTGACACATTTTTGGGACCATTGTCATTTATACATCAGTGCTATTTAAATGCATTGATTCCTGTGTAAATGACACTGGCAGTGAAGGGGTTAATCTCTAGGTGGCAGTGTAGGGGTTACATGTTCCTAGAGGCGTGTTTCTAACTGTGGGGGGGGGTGGCTGTCAGCTAGTGAATGCTGATCTCTGCTCCAATCACAGGGAGCAGAGATCGGCGTCACTAGTTGCTAGGCAGAACGGGGAGATGCTGTTTATTTCCGCATCTCCCTGTTCAGCCTTCCCGTGAGACGATCGCAGGTATCCCTGCGGCGGTCGAGTCCGCGGGACCCGCGACCGGCCTCACGGGGGTCCCGACCGGCGCGAGCGCGCGCCACCGCACGCTCGATGGCACGGCGGCATCTTAAAGGGGACATACCTTTACGCCCTTATGCCTGTCCGTGCTATTCTGTCGATGTACATCGTCGGGCACCGGTTGGGAAGCGGTTAAACCTCATTTGCCATGTAGTTGCCCACCCCATGAATTTGTTCAGATCTTCTTGCAAGGTTTCCACATCCTGCAGAGAAGTTATTGCCCTGCTTAGCTTAGTATCGTCCGCAAATACCGAGATTGAACTGTTTATACCATCCTCCAGGTCATTTATGAACAAATTAAATAGGATTGGTTCCAGCACAGAACCCTGGGGGACCCTACTTTCCACCCCTGACCATTCTGAGTACTCCCCATTTATCACTACCCTCTGAACTCGCCCTTGTAGCCAGTTTTCAATCCATGTACTCACCCTATGGTCCATGCCAACGGACCTTACTTTGTACAGTAAACGTTTACGGGGAACTGTGTCAAATGCTTTTGCAAAATCCAGATACACCACGTCTATGGGCCTTCCTTTATCTAGATGGCAGCTCACCTCCTCATAGATGGTTAATAGATTGGTTTGGCAGGAGCGATTCTTCATGAATCCATACTGATTACTGCTAATGATACCATTTTCTTTACTAAAATCTTGTATATAGTCCCTTATCATCCCCTCCAGGAGCTTGCATACTATTAATGTTAGGCTAACTGGTCTGTAATTCCCAGGGATGTATTTTGGCCCTTTTTGCTACATTGTCTTTTCTCCAATCAGCTGGTACCATTCCCGTTAGTAGACTGTCAGTAAAAACAGTTGAAGCTGTTATAGCTGCAAAGCGTGGGCCAACTCAATATTGAACCCTATGGATTAAGACTGGGATGCCATTTAAAGTGTTTGTTAACCCATATAACAAACTTTGCCAGACCCTCTATTAGAGCCTGGCATAGCACACTGCATTAGTCTTTTTTTTATAAAAGGAGGACAGGAGGGGCCGTGATCTCCCTCTGACATCAGCTGGAGTGATCACATGCAGTAGCCCTGGAAACCGACTGAGAGTCTCGTTTTTATAAAAGACTAATGCAGTGTGCTATAATAGAGGGGCTGTCGGGGACCATTTAGAATTTTTTATTTTACTAATATCGAGGAGGACGGGGCGGAGACGAAAACACACAGACACAGGGATGACAGGCAGGGAGAAGGGGTGAGGGGGAGAGAGGAGAGCTAAGAGCAGGGACTGCGTATGATGGAGGGACACACTCTGACCACAGTGGTCAGGGCTCAGCAGCCTTGACCACCGTGGTCAGTACAGAGAGGAGGATACAGGAAGTGGCAGGTTCTTTTACAGTTTAGAGAGGGCAGATTACACAGCACAACTTCAAGCACTGTGCTGTTTAATCTGCTTTAAGGGACCAGGAAATCTATTTTTCTTTTTGGGTTAACAAACACTTTAACTTCATGTGCATGTAAAGGCAGGCGCCCCAATACTTTTGGTAATATAGTGTATGTATTAAGCCTATGTGCATAAAATTCAGTTGTTTTAGTGATCCTAGAAAGGACAGGTGCAGCGTCCAGACCCCGTTGGCAGATGTTAGTGCCCCTTTCATTTTTGGCCCTCTTGTAGTGATGGAATTGGGGGAGATAGAGCTTCTCTATATGCCAGCTCTGTGTGGGGCCCAGTGAACTTGGGCATACTATGTATGTTACTGTGGGAACTCACCCTGTTTATTTGTTCTTATATCATTGATATCACATGTTGTTATTTGCAACTGTTTAAAGCAGTATTAAACCCAAAAGCAAACATTTATTGTATTGCGACTTACTAATTCTTAGATGTGATGGCTGCATTAGTTTTCTTTTCCAGCCCTTCTTTCCTTTATATTTATCCGGTGAACCAGCCAGTAAGTCTGTTACTTTTCTACATAAGAAGCTCTCCTGCAAATGTAAAATATTAAAACACTAATGCGCAACCAAAAATAAAAGAAAAAAAAAATGTCTGCCAACATTGAAAGTGTTCCCACACAGTAAAAAGTAAATATAACGATGATAATGTGGCACATACTCAATAAGGAAATATGAAAAGCAGTTAAAACAGTACACATTAATGGTAAAAAATATTGAAAAACATGTGCAAAGTTAAAAACACACCACAAATCTGTATAGGAAGGCAATATTAAATGCTTAAAATGTAGTTAATCCAAAAAATATATATAAATAAAGCGCTTGTGTAGAAATCCTTGGTGATAAATGTGACATCACAAAAAGTTCAGTTCGTTATAAGTCATAGTAGCTGCCACCATCCGTAGTACACCAATAGTGTGCCCCAGCCTCTCACCTCAAGTTAAGACCCCTACAGGTCTAGTAATGCCTCTGTTGTTAAATATCCTTGATGGCCAAAACAGCAAACTCCTTTCCTTGGAGCATCCAGCCAGAAGTGGTATATTCCAATTGTTGGAAAGGAAACTCCATTGTAAATATTATCCTCCTTGATATCCTCCACTCTCCTCCATTCAAAGCTCACATAGAATAGAAAGAGATCTCCATAGTGCAGTAATCAAATAAAAGTAGTTTAATCAGCAGCAAACTTACATAAAAAAACGCAGTGTTCAACCTCAAATAGTTCAGAGACTTTGGCCGCGACCGAAAGTGACGTCACCCGGCTCCTTCTACCGCATTGCGTCACAGATCACGTGACTTTATCAATGGTTTTCACTGCTTTTTGAGAACTGCTGCAGGTGTCAATAGAAAGTTAATGATCGCAGTGCAAATTGTGGAATCGGATCTGATTCCAGTGTGGACCAAAAAAAGGGTCCTACACCATTTTGGTGTGAATGCAATGCGTTTTCAGCCATACAAACTGTATGGCTGAATTTGCATCGCACAGACATCGCATGTGATGTGCACAGCAACGCAGTACGAATCACATGCAATGTCTGACATTGCATTTGTGTAAACCCAGCCTCAGTCATTTAGTGTGTATAAATTAGAATGAGAGCTACGAAGCTTTGTTAACATGGGCTCTTATGCATAACAACCACTGCAAGATTGGAAACTATGGACCTAAATTAGAACCCACTTATAAAGTAATATTAAAAAATTCGATTAAATGCATACATTGGCAAACATATGTGGATTTTTACACTACGTCATGGTGCCTCTGCAAGTGTGACCTGCTCTAAATTATTGAAGGAAAGATACTGGCAGGTAGGTAGAAATTACTAAATTAAGGGTTTATTAAAAAAATGACTTAAAGCAATGGTCTAAAAAAAAGTGGCCCGTGGCCCGAATATGGCCCTCCGCGTGCCTTTATTTGACCCTTGGGGAACTGTTACTCCCACTGGTAATGAGGCACTATTCCTCCCGGTGACACCAAACATAAGGCACTATTCTCTCTACTGACACCAAGAGTAAGACAGTATTCCTCCCACTGACACCAATGGTGAGACACTTTTCTTATCACTGATGCTAATAATGGCGCACTATTCCTCCCACAAATACCACTGATGGGGCACTATTTCTACTCCCTTTGACCACAGGCATTGTGTAAAATATTTACCCCCACTGATCACCAAGCCTAAGAAATTGTCTACTTCCACTGACACTTGGGCATTTTCTACTCCTACTTGCCACTGTCTGGCCCTGTGAAAGTCTGAAGTCTGTAAATTGGCCCTTTGTTAAGAAAAATTGTAGACCTCTGACTTAATGCATGGTTGAAAGGCATGTACTTTGCAGCTAGAGTTGTCTTTTGATGCTCTTGTTTCTTACAACCTTTGTGAGTACACTAATGCCGCGTACACACGATCAGACTATCCGGAGGTCCGCCGGACATTCCGAACGAGCAGATTTGCCCACACACGCCCAGACTTTTCCGGGGGATAATCCGCCGGACTTTTGGCGGAGGTCCGCCGGACTTTTGAAATAAACGGAATGGCCCACAGACGGAGTAAAGTCCGTTCATTTTGAACGTGATTTCAGGTAGACGGGACTAGCGAAGGAAGTCAATGTCGCCGCCTCCATCAGCGAGATTGACAACTTGCTAGCCCCGTCGCCTGGATTTGGTCCCCCCAAAGTCCATACCAGACCCTTATCTGAGCACGCAGCCCGGCCAGTCACGAAAGAAGGGTGGGGACGAGCGAGCGCCCCCCCCTCCTGAGCCGTACCAGGCCGCGTGCCCTTAACATGGGGGGGTGCTTTAGTGAAGGGGGCCCCCCACCTCAAAGCACCTTGTCCCCATGTTGATGAGGACAAGGGCCTCTTCCCAACAACCCTGGCCGTCGGTTGTCGGGGTCTGCGGGCGGGGGGCTTATCAGAATTTGGAAAACCCCTCTAATAAGGGGGCTCCCAGATCCCGAACCCCCACCCTATGTGAATGAGTATGGGGTAAATGGTACCCCTACCCATTCCAAAAAAAGTGTTAATAAAAAAAAAAAAACACAACACAGATTTTTAAAGTAGTTCATTTGACAGCTCCGGGGGTCTTCTTCCGACTTCGGGGGTCTTCTCACCGGGCTCCTCCGCTATCTTCTGCTCTATTACCGCTCTTTTACTAGCGGAGGAGCCCGGCTTTCTCCTTCGTCGTCCAGGGGTCTTCTTCCAACTTCGGGGGTCTTGTCCCACTCTTCGTTTCTTCTGCCGGGCCTCCGCTATCTTCTTGCAGCTCTTTTACTAGCATTGGCCCGGTCTTCTGGTTCGTCGCTGTCGCTGCCTTCTTCTTCTTCTTCTTCGTCTTCTTCTCTTCTTCTTCCTTCCGATGTTGACACAACGCTCTCTATGGCCGCAATGCCAGGGACGCGTTGCGTGGAGACTTATATAGGAATAAGGGGCGGGGTCACCGGGTGATGTCACATGGTGACCCCCGCCCATTATGATGTCACAGTCTTGGTGGATGCTGGGGCTGTGACATCATAAGGGGCGGGGTCACCATGTGACATCACCCGGTGACAACGCCCCTTATTCCTATATAAGTCGCCGTGCAATGCGTCCCTGGCATTGCGGCCGGAGAGAGCGCCGTGTCAACATCGGAAGGAAGAAGAAGTGAAGAAGAAGAAGAAGAAGGCAGCGACAGCAGTGAACCAGAAGACCGGGCCAACGCTAGTAAAAGAGCTGCAAGAAGATAGCGGAGGCCCGGCAGAAGAAACAAAGAGCGGGACAAGACCCCAGAAGTCTGAAGAAGACCCCCGGACGACGAAGGAGAAAGCCGGGCTCCTCCGCTAGTAAAAGAGCGGTAAAAGAGCAGAAGATAGGGGAGGAGCCCAGCGAGAAGACCCCCGAAGTAGGAAGAAGACCCCCGGAGCTGTCTAATAAACTACTTTAAAAACCTGTGTAGTGTTTTTTTTTTTTTATTTACTCTTCCCTCAGGTGAATGTGTAGGGGTACCATTTACCCCATACTCATTCACATAAGGTGGGGGGCCAGGATCTGGGGGCCCCCTTATTAAAGGGGGCTCCCGGTTTCCAATAAGCCCCCCGCCCGACCAGGGTTGTCGGGAAGAGGCCCTTGTCCTCATCAACATGGGGACAAGGTGCCTTGGGGTGGGGGTGCCGCCGGGGCCCCCCCTTTCCCAAAGCACCCCCCCATGTTGAGGGCACGCAGCCTGGTACGGCTCAGGATGGGGGCGCTCGCTCATCCCCACCCCCTTTCCTGACCGGCCGGGCTGTATGCTCGCATAAGGGTTTGGTATGGACTTTGGGGGGACCCCCACGCCATTTTTTTCGGCGTAGGGGTTCCCCTTTAAATCCATACCAGGCGGCGGGGCTAGCAAGGTGTCAATCTCGCCGATGGAGGCGGCAACATTGACTTCCTTCGCTAGTCCCATCTACCTGGAGTCACGTTCTAAATGAACGAACTTTACTCCGTGTGTGGGCAAGTCCGTTCATTTCAAAAGTCCGGTTGACTAGCACACAGACGGGCGGATTAGTCCGGCGGACAATTTTGAGTCAAAACTTCTTTCTAAGTCCGCCGGACTTTTGGGAACAAAAAGTCCGCCGGAGCCCACACACGGGCAAATTGTCCGCCGGATAGTCCGATCGTGAGTGTACGCGGCATAACATATTCTTATTCGATAAAACTTAATGGTGGTAATTCACTAGGCCTTTGCACCTTCCTGTGTGTTACTATGAGTAGTGTATTGTCTATTCTAAATTTCTAATTTGTACATTGTAAACTGCCCCTCCCATTTGCACCTTTAGTTGGTTAAAAAGTTAATTAGGAATGATCTGTTTTTTAAATCTGCATATTCTGCTGAGGATAGGCACCTTGTTCAGTAACTGGACCAGAGAGAAAGGTTTTGGGTGTGAACAGCATAATGATGGTGTTGAAAGCTGTGGTTGGCTATTAACTAACTCAGGGAGGAGATGTAGATATAAAATAAAAGGTGTTGTAGTTGACACTGAAGGTTCACTTACAGTAGATTTTGAGATGGGAATGAGGGACACCTATCAGCAAAAGTATGCAGGCATAGGACACACCCCTTGCCACACCCCCTTAAGGGAGAATTGTACAAAAAAACAAGATTGGTTAAACCCACAAGTGCTTTTTTTACAGCTATTATTCCTTTTATATTGGCTTGTGGAATTTACAAATGCAGCAATTTAGAAATCAGATGAAAGGTTTAGCACTGGGAAACACTTTTTGATAGATAAAAAGTGCATTTTAGATACATCTATATCGATCAGATCAAAATGAGGGACTAATGAGAAGGAATGAGGGACAGAGGCACATTGCCCCAAATCAGGGACAGTCCCTCGAAACCAGGGACAGTTGGGAGCTATGAAGATATGTAGAAAGAGAACCAGGAAAGAGCAGGGTCTTGGTGGACAAGGGAGTGGAGTTATTTTGAGGAGGAGCAAGTGGATTACTTAGGGGTAGTTCACGCAAAGGTCCCTAGAAGGCAGCACAAAGCAGAAAAACAGTACCTAAGAGAATAGCATATGAGTAGAAATCTCCTAGTAATAAATAAACAACACACTACAGTTCAGTTTAGTGCAAACACAGTTGATTCTCTTGGGGGTAACATCTTGCTCACAAAAAGGCTGGCTGTAGCTAGTAGCCTGAGTGGCCACCCACAGGATTTCCAAACAGGCATGTACTCTATTCAATAAATACAAACTTCTGTAACCTATTGTAAATTTTGTATAATGCCGCGTACACACGATCGGAATTCTCGTCGGAAAAAACTCTGACGGTTTTTCCGACGGAATTCCGCTCAAGCTGTGTTGCCTACACACAATCACACCAAATTCCGACGGTCAATAACACAGCGGCATAAAACACATTCGACAGCACTATAAAAGGGAAGTTTAATGCTTCCGAGCATGCGTCGAATTGTTTCTGAGCATGCGTCGGAATTTTGCGTGTCGGAATTGCATACACACGATCGGAAAATCCGATAGAAAGGTTTTCCGTCGGAAAAATTGAGAACAGGTTCTCAATCCAAAGTCCGTCGGAAATTCTGACAGAAAAAGACCGTTGGGCATACACACGGTCGGAAAATCCGATGAAAAGCTCCCATCGGACTGTTTCCATCGGAAATTCCGACCGTTTGTACGCCGCATTAGAGTTGTAGAGTAGAGTTGTCAGTTTATAGCTAAGGAGACACACTGAGATTTGAGATGACAGCCTGAGGATAACTGTGTTGTCTATATTCCCAACACACACATTCCTGGATCATAGGCTCTTCTGTACCGGGTGCTGTAGCGATTACCAGCTGGATACTGGATATATCACAGATCAATACACATATTTGCCAGCACACTATGGATCTTAATTAAAGTCCAAAACTTTTATTGCAGCGAGAGATCACAAAAGAATAGGTGCAACGTTTTGGAGCCACGCAGGACCCCTTCATTAGGCTGGTGGGGTCCTGCGTGGCTCTGAAACGTTGCACCTATTATTTTGTGATCTCTCCTCTGCAATAAAAGTTTTGGACTGCAATTGAAGATTCATGGTGTGCTGGCGAATATATGTATTGATCTGAGGATAGCTGTGTTTGGCACTTTGGGGCTTATTTACTAAAGCTGGAGAGTGTAAATCAGGCTAACTTCTGCATAGAAACCAATCACCTTCCAGGTTTTATAGCCGAAGCTTAAAGCGGAGCTCTGCGCAAAAGGGGAAGCTCCGCTTGTCTGCCTCCTCCTGCCCTCCGCCACCACATTTGGCACCTTTGGGGGGAGGGGCGGGGACCTGTCAAAACCAGCCACTTCTGGCTGAGTTCGCCGCAGCCCCCCCCCTCCTTCCGCAGCAGCCGGCCCAATCAGAGAGCACAGCGCGCTTCACGCATGTGTAGTAGAGAACTGCCTGTGAAGCCGCAAGGCTTCACTGCCGGTTTCCCTTAGTAGAGATGGTGGTGGCAGCAACCAAGGAGCTAATTAAAAAATTGTCTCATGTGAAGACACAGCTGGATGCCTGGACAGGTAAGTGTCCTAATATTAAAAGTCAGCAGCTGACTTCTTTTTTTCTGCAGGAGCCTGGAGCTTCTCTTTAATTGAAGAAGCTGAGGTTAGAAGCTGATTGGTTTCTATGCAGATTTTTAGTAAATAAACCCCAGAGTTAATTTCATTACTGGCCCAGATGACCAAAAGCTCTGAGGGCATAAAGATAAATCTACACTAAGACAGCAAAAACTTTTTTCTTTACTGCACAGCCTGCCACAGTGATTCTAAAGTTCTTTTTGATTGTAAATGTCATAGAGGTTATGGGGTCAGTGTCAACAGCAACCTCACAATCATTAATAATACAGTACTGGCAATACAGTAGCTGTGTTTTCTACAAAAGCACAGATTTTCAATGTTGCGTTGCATTGTATGCATCTTTATAACAACTGTTTTTTGCGTTGTAGTACATTGGCAGCCCATTCGAAATACGTAGGCTGCCTTAATGCAACGCACATCTATGTGTATGTGGTAAGGCAAGCAAACACATTACAAAGATGTGATGTGGGCCTAAAAGTAAAGTAACATGCAGTCCTTTGTGGATGCTGGGGATTTATAAAAGGTTGTTTAGCACTTTAAAATGTGGATGTGTTTGTTTAATAGTTTCAGTTTCAATTTATTATTATTATTATTATTATTATTATTATACAGGATCTATAGAACGCCACAGTTTGTGCAGCGCTTTACAATATTAGGGCAGACAGTACAATTACAATACAATTCCCTCCCTAGGAGGGAAGTTCAAGTGATGCAAAAGGGTAAAAACTGTGGGGAATGGGCTGATGAAGAAAATGATAGTACAGTTGTTAGGTGGAGGCAGGATAGGTTTCTCTGAAGAGAAAAGTTTTTAGGGATTGCCTTAGGCCCCTTTCACACGGGCATCATCAGTTTAGCCACATTAAAAATGTATCCGTTCTTATCCATTGCTTCATCCGTCTTTCGTTCTGTTTGATATCCCTTTTCATCCATTAATGTACACGTTTACATCCGTTTTCTTCATCCGGTTTTGTATCCGTTTTGATCCGTTTACAGCAGTTTCTGTGCCTTTAAGGAAATTACCCAGAAAGCATTGCTCCTCCCATGCAGATAAACAAAAAATAAAAAATTATTCCTTCAAAACGGATCTTAACTGATTGGACGTTGACGGACATTGTCCGTTAACAACAGTTTTGACTGATCTGGATGTAGCCTTGTACGTTAAAGAAAACGGATAAAACCGGATGCAGAGGTTAACGGATGGTAACGGATGGTCATCCGTTTGCCCATAGGAATGCATTGTCGTCCATTGATGGATGGAAGAAAAACAGATAGACGGTCCATCCGTGTGAAAGGGGTCTAAAAGTGGATAGATTTGGCGATAGTCTGACAGATTGGGGTAGAGAATTCCAGAGGATAAGAGAGGCTCTTGAGAAGTCCTGGAGGTGAGTATGGGAGGAGGCGATGAGAGAGCTAGATAGCAGAAGGTCTTGGGAGGAACAATGAGGGCGATTAGGTTGGTATTTTGAGACTAGGTTAGTGATGTAGCTGGAGGCAGAATTGTGGATGGCTTTGTAAGTTATTGTTAGAATTTTGAATTTCATTTGTTGGGTGAGTGGCACTGGCAGCCAATGGAGGGATTGGCAGAGAGGGGTAGCAGACGCTGAGTGGTTTGTAAGGTGGGTGAGACTGGCAGCAGAATTCATGATGGACTGAAGAGGGGATAGACTATTTAAAGGTAAGCCAATGAGGAGGGAGTTGCAGTAGTCTAGGTGAGAGATGACCAGGAAGTGAATCAGGAGCTTTGTAGTTTCATTGGTTAGGAAGGGACGTAGTTTGGAGATGTTGTGGAGGTTAAGGCGGCAAGCTTTGGAAAGGGATGGAGAGCACTGTATAATTTAGCTTTTAACTATTTATAAAATAATATCAGATAATAAAATTCAGTTGTGAAAATCATCTACAGCCCATGTTATAAATGTTATAAATCTAAAATTGGATTGACACCAGATTACTTATGAAATGTATGCGTTTTGTAACAAGATTCATCTATTTAAACTGTAAGCTACAATGACACATCTTCTTCGTAGTTCCCCAAGCAGCCATCTTTCATAAAACATGGAAACTGTTTTTTTTTAACTAACATGTGTGACTGCTGACGAAGGCAGACATTTCCTGAGATGTACAAACCTGATGTACTGCTAATGATGATGCGCACATTTCCATGAATTTCCCTGCTTAATGTGTCTGTCTGCCTCTTTTTTTACACAGACGTTTCAGGCCAAGATTATCATGCCAAGTTTAGATCTGCTTCAAATCTTGGCAGGAGAATTTACTTGGATTTGGTTATAGGCACAAAAGAATATGAATAATATGTTTAATTACACGATCTGCAGGCATCTTTTGTAATAAAGCATCAGAATAATATTATTTTCACTGAAAAAACTTCAAGCTTCCACATTCTTTTGCCAATGAGCCCCTCAAGGTTAGCTCTATGTAATCTCTTGCAGGGTAAACAGCTTCCTAAGACTAACTGGAGGCATCCTATATCAAATAATGACATTTAGGCTTGGTTCACACTAGTGCGATGCAGGAAACCCAGCAATATTTTTATATTACCGTTACCGGGGCACTTTCAGTTAGGTGTCATCACCATCCAGTGGTGGTTCTTGGCTGGCCTTGTTGATAACCCTCTAAGGACAACGTAACTTTGTTCTATTTTGTTTCAGTATGCATTTACAATTACACAGACGTTTTGGTTAGAATAAATCGACTAGGTGGGAGTTGTATATAAATAAATGAATAATTGAATAAAAAAAATGTTTATTCAATTTGGTGCAAAAGAAGTGAGTAATTAATCACAAAAGGTCGGATATTCCAATGGAAAAAGTCAGATCAGATTATGTTGTCGGAAAATCCAATCGTGTGTGGGCTCTAGCGGGCTGTTTCCGTTGGAATTTCCGAAGGAAAAAATTTGAGAGCAGGATCTCAAATTTTCCGTCAAAATCCGATCAGACTTTTTCCGATCGTGTGTAGGGAATTCCGACGGACAAAGTGCCACGCATGCTCAGATCAACATACGAGACCAAAGCTATTGGCTACTAGCCTCTACATAGTTCCGTAGTATGCAACGAACGTCACCACATTCAGAACGATTGGATTTTGCGACAACTTTGTCCGACCGTGTGTATGCAACTCCAGTTTCGGACAAAATCCGTCGGGAAAAAAACGGACGGATTTTGTGGTCGGAATTTCCGACCGTGTGTACGGGGCATTACTGTGTTAGGAGGATCTTTTTTCCTAGCTTTATTTATTTTCTATTTCTTTTTATTAATGTTGGTTGTATTACTACATTCAATTGCATTACATAGAGGTTGTTTTAAATGTATTTGTATTCTATTGGATAACATTAGGGAGGAGTTAACCAATCCGTGTGTGTTGGTGGCCACCTGGTGATTCCCTTGATCAGCAATCAGAAAACAAGGAAAGGGGCGCCTCTGAGTATGTATCAAAATAACATTTATTAAACAGATAATATCCACTCACATGGTAAACAGCATTGTTGCGTTCAGGCACGTCTCTGGACAGAAGGACAGGAGGAACTACAGGTCACAGCGGAATCCGTGTGCAGCTGGCATTACATCAAATCCTGGTGGGGATGGTATAGGTAGGTTTAGCACAGCAGTAGTGTCAGTTCTGGTCCTCCAATATTGCCACATCTGGTAGGGGTCAGGTCCGTTCTGAGCTCTGGTGGTGTGGGTTCCAAAGGGCAGTTAGGGGAGAAAAGGCAGAGTGGAGGTGGGGGGACGCCAACTTTAAAGCCAAAGTTTTTAACCACACTTATTCTTTTTTAAATCTTTTGTTTAAACTTTGGTCTCTCTGCTCAGTTAAAATTTCAAAAGAATTGTAACATAAGGCCCCTTTCACACATGCGGACCGTATGTCCGTTTTTCATCCATCCGTTTTCGGATAAAAAACGGACATACATGCACCCCTATGGGATAGCGGGTGTCAGCGGATGAGCATCCGCTGACACCCGCTATCGTCCGCCTCCGCTATGGTCCGATTCTGCAGACGGAGGAAAACCCTATTTTTCCATCCGTCTGCAGAGCGGATCGGATGAACACGGACAGACAGTCCGTGTTCATCCGATCCCCCATAGAGGAGAGCGGAGATCTGACAGGGCGGTCCCTGCACAGCGGATGTCATCAGCGGATCTTCACGGGGCGGATCATTACGGATCCGCCCCGTGTGAAAGGGGCCTTACCCGGAAAATCCATAACCAAACACCTGCAATATTTTCACCTGGATACCTTTATGCATGTGTGCTTAGGTAAAAAAAAAATAAGTAGCCTATATAAGAACTCAATACAAAGTAGTTTATCGTCACTTAAAAATTTTGATGGAAAAGCCTATAGTGGAATAATTTAACGACTGTTTCAAATTTTAGTGTCCCAAACCTTCTAATGCCCCTACACACAGACGGAAATTCCGACGGAAAATGTCCGTTCAGACCAAGATGTCGGAAAATCCGCCCGTGTGTGGGCTCCAGCGGACTTTTTCCGTCGGAATTTCTGACGGAAAAAATTTGAGATCCTGCTCTCAAATTTTCCGACAACAAAATCCAATCGCACTTTTTCCAATAGTGTGTAGAGAATTCCGACGGATAAAGTGCCACGCATGCCACAATAGCCTCTACGTAGTTCCGTCGTACGCAACGAACTTCACCACTTTCAGAATGATCAGATTTTCCGACAACTTTGTCCGACCGTGTGTATGCAACACCAGTGTCAGACAAAATCCGTCAGAAAAAATCCGACGGATTTTGTGGTCGGAATTTCCGACCGTGTGTACGGGGCATAACGGGTCAATCAAGCAAATAAAGTGGATTTAAAATGTTCACTCAGCTATACTTAATTACATAGAAAAGAACATGATTTACCTATATCACAACCAGCAATCTTAACTACAATAATGCTATTGTGTCCCTAAGTTCTAATCATAACCAGTTTGGGCTGTTTTACCTTTTTCTAAGCTCTGTAGGTTTACACTAAGGCCCCTTTCACACTGGGGCGCTTTGCAGGCGCTACAGCGCTAAAAATAACGCCTGCAAAGCGCCCTGAAACAGCTGCTGCTGTGTCTCCAGTGTGAAAGCCTGAGGGCTTTCACACTGGAGCGGTGCGCTTGCAGGCCGGTCAAAAAAGTCCTGCAAGCCGCATCTTTGGAGCGCTGTAGTAGCGGTGTATTTACCGCTCCTAAAGCGCCCCTTCCCATTGAAAACAATGGGGCAGCGCTGCAAACCCGCCTGCAAAGCGCCAATTCAGTTTTTAACCCTTTTTCGCCCGCTAGTGGGGGTTAAAACTGCCCCGCTACCGGCCGAATAGTGCTGCTAAATATAGCTCCGATTTACCGCCAGCGCCCGCAACACTCCAGTTCGAAAGTAGCCTAAGGGCTTGTTCACACTAGCAGAAACGACTGCTGCTCCTCTGAAAAGTATTCCAATCCTGCAGCACGATGTTCAGGAGGAGGAGCGCATAGCCCCACATACTGTAGTGTTGGAGCTTGTTGCAGCTTGGGGGGGGGGGGGGATTCACAAAGCGCAGCAAGCTTCGCGCATGCTTAGTAGGGAACCGGCTGTGAAGCCGCAAGGCTTCCCTGCCAGTTTCCCTTACAAGAAATGGTGGCAGCAGCAGCACCCGATAGCTGTTGGAAAATTGGCTGGGGTGCCGACATCGCAGGATCCCTGGACAGCAGGTAAGTGTCCTGATATTAAAAATCAGCAGCTACATTATTTGTAGCTGCTGACTTTTAATGTTTTGGCTCCGCTTTTACTTAACCTGCATGATGCACCCACAAGCCAATTAATTCAGCCTCTGTCCATTAGCCACCATGGGTTGCTGTCTCCTACCTACACCATCCTACTTTTCTATTCCACTGACAAAATATCTTATGCAAAGATTGTCTTTCTGAAAATCGTAACCCTTCATTAGCGGAAAAGACTGCCTAAATCAAAAACATGATTTAAAGGGTGGGTGGTATCTTGGAAAAACATAACAACACTTGTAAAAGTAATCAACTTTATTCAATAAGTGTATACAAATCCAAGGGATATACCCCTATATTATAAAAACAAATATCAAAAATAGCATGGAGAGTATTACAGAACATCATCCCCAACCAATATGTTTCTAAATAATACAATTTTCTAGAATACTGCCAAATAAATGGTTATCACACTGTGTTAATCAAACGTTTCATCCTGATGGGCTTCTTTAGAGGGTTAATACGGTTTATGTTCTGCCAAAGGAGAAACATGTAAAGAAGAACCACAATTTTAAATTGCATACAACAAAATAAAACCAAACAGTGCCTTAAGGTGTGCGTATAAACCGTGCATTGCACAAGCGGCAGCGAAAAAATAAAATTGATTACATACAATTAAGATACGTGTGTAAATATATTTGTTTACACCTGTTAGTTCTCATGGAATCTGAAAATCAACTTGCCCACACGACTGGGATCCAATTCATATTAGAGACAGTCTTGGCCACTGTGGCGTTTACCACTCATCCAAGGAAACGCCCTGAAGAGGACACCGACACACGATGCACCACTAGTTAACATACATATTGGGCCTACCCTTAACTGCTTCCTTGCTTCACTTATTTCAATTTTAGATTCAAGTAGAAAATTAAAAAATTCAGCAAATCTATAAACCTGAATGTTCCAAAAAAGTCTGGCTACTATTTATTTGTTAGTGCCTTCTCAATTAGGGCTCAGGCATATTGGAACATATAGTTGTGGGAGCATCGCTAATATCTTTAGCGACGCTCCCACAAGCATATTAGTATTCAAGTGTAATTTGGGAGGCACTTTTTGGCATACCAGCTGGGAACAAAGGTTTTTCTATCTATTTTGTCTTTCGTATTTTTTTCAGATTTTTGTCGTTTTTGTGTAAGTTTCACTAAATGCTGACATATATATTTATATTGGGGCATATAGCATAACATTAATATTTCACTACATGGGAGTCATGTGTGTTGCACAAATTAATTACAGGATACTATATGCAGTTCTGAGAATGTTTATTCTGAGAGCTGCATATACTGGTGTAAAAATAGGTACAGAATTTTTTATGCTATATGCCCCAATGTTTCTGTGAGAACCTTAACTTTATTTATACATGTTTCTCACAAAATAAATACAGTATAAACTTCCATATTTTAACTAGTAAAGGACCGGAAGGATTTGCCCCCTTAATGACCAGGCCATTTTGTGCGATACGGCACTGCGTCGCTTTAACTGACAATTGCGTGGTCGTGCGATGCTGTACCCAAACAGAAAATATTTTTTTCTCGTACAAATAGAGCTTTCTTTTGGTGGTATTTGATCACCTCTGCAGTATTTTTTTTGCACTATAAACAAAAAAAGAGCGACAATTAAAAAAAAATAAAAAAAAAATAAAAATATATATATATATATATATATATATATATATATATATATATATATATATATATATATATATATATATATATATATATTTTTACTTTTTGCTATTTTAAATCCCCCCCCCCCTAAAAAAAATGTAAAAAAAAATATTTCTTCATCAGTTTAGGCCGCTATATATATCCTTCTACATATTTTTGGTAAAAATAAAAAAAAATCACAATAGGCGTATATTGATTAGTTTGCGCAAAAGTTAACGTGTCTACAAACAATGGGAAAGATTCAGGGACTTTTATTTTTTTTATTGTTTTTACTAGTAATGGCGGCGATCTGCTATTTTTAGCAGGACTGCGACATTGCGGCGGACAAATCTGACCCTAATGCCGCGTACACACGTGCAGACTTTTGCCGGCGGACTTAGTCCAGCGGACAATCCGCCGGACTTTCCAGCTGGCTTCGCCGGACTTTCCGAGCGTGTGGACTTTCCCACACACGTGCGTACTTGCCCACACACGCGCGGACTTCTCCGGCGGACAATCCGCCGGCCAAAGTCCGCGGGACTTTTGAAAATGAACGGACTTGCCCACACACGGAGCAGTCCGTTCATTTAGAACGTAACTTCAGGTTACGTAGCTAGCGTAGGCAGTAAATGCCGCCGCGCTAGCTCCGTAACCTGGCATGGATTTAAAGGGACTCCCCACGCCGAAAAACGGCATGGGGGTTCCCCCCAAATCCATGTCAGACCCTTATCCGAGCACGCAGCCTGGCCGGCCAGGAAAGGGGTGGGGACGAACGAGCGCCCCCCCCCTCCTGAGCCGTACCAGGCCGCGTGCCCTCAACATGGGGGGTGCCCTGGGGAAAGGGGGGCCGTGCGCCCCCCCCCCCCCAAAGCACCTTGTCCCCATGTTGATGAGGACAAGGGCCTCTTCCCGACAACCCTGGCCGTTGGTTGTCGGGGTCTGCGGGCGGGGGCTTATCGGAATCTGGGAGCCCCCTTTTATAAGGGGGCCCTCAGATCCCGGCCCCCCACCCTATGTGAATGAGTATGGGGTACGATGTACCCCTACCCATTCACCTAAGGTGTAAAATGTAAAGTACAAAAACACACACACTTTTGAAAAAATATTTTATTGCACTGCTCCGGGGGTCTTCTTCCGTCTTGGGGGTCTTCTCGCCGGACTCCTCCGCCATTTACCAAGCTCTTTTACCGAGCGGAGAAGTCCGGCTACCTTCTTCGTCGTCGTCGCCGCCGTCGTCTGGGGGTCTCGATCCGCCTTCGGGGGTCTTCCGGGGTCTTCCGGGGGTCTCTTCTGTTCTTGCGGCGGTCGTCGTCTTCCGCGCCGCCGGCGCCTTCTTCTTCTTGTTCTTCTTCTTGTTCCGATGTTGACCCGTCGCTGTCTCTGCCCGGAATGGCAGAGCCGCGCTGCTCTGGGACTTATATAGGGACATGGGGACAGGGTCACATGCTCATGTCACATGGTGACCCCGCCCCCTTGTGATGTCACAGTCCCAGCATCCTCGGGACCGGAACAAGAAGAAGAACAAGAAGAAGAACAAGAAGAAGAAGGCGCCGGCGGCGCGGAAGACGACGACCGCCGCAAGAACAGAAGAGACCCCCGGAAGACCCTGGAAGACCCCCGAAGGCGGATCGAGACCCCCAGACGACGGCGGCGACGACGACGAAGAAGAAGGTAGCCGGACTTCTCCGCTCGGTAAAAGAGCTTGGTAAATGGCGGAGGAGTCCGGCGAGAAGACCCCCAAGACGGAAGAAGACCCCCGGAGCAGTGCAATAAAATATTTTTTCAAAAGTGTGTGTTTTTGTACTTTACATTTTACACCTTAGGTGAATGGGTAGGGGTACATCGTACCCCATACTCATTCACATAGGGTGGGGGGCCGGGATCTGAGGGCCCCCTTATAAAAGGGGGCTCCCAGATTCCGATAAGCCCCCCGCCCGCAGACCCCGACAACCAACGGCCAGGGTTGTCGGGAAGAGGCCCTTGTCCTCATCAACATGGGGACAAGGTGCTTTGGGGTGGGGGGGCCGCACTGCCTGGTACGGCTCAGGAGGGGGGGGGGCGCTCGTTCGTCCCCACCCCTTTCCTGGCCGGCCGGGCTGAGTGCTCGGATAAGGGTCTGAGATGGATTTGGGGGGAACCCCCACAGCGTTTTTCGGCGTGGGGATTCCCTTTAAATCCATGCCAGGTCACGGAGCTAGCGCGGCGGCATTTACTGCCTGCGCTAGCTACGTAACCTGAAGTCACGTGCTAAATGAACGGACTTGCCGATGAGCGGCAAGTCCGTTCATTTTCAAAAGTCCCGCGGACTAGCCTACTAACGGCGGGATTGTCCGCCAGACTGCCAAGTCCAGCGGATAATTTTAAAACCAAACTTAAAACTTTGGTCCGCCGGACTTTGGCGCCAAAAAGTCCGCCGGCGCCCACACACGAGGGGATTGTCCGCTGGACTTGAGTCCAGAGGATAATCCCGCGGGATTGTCCCTTCGTGTGTACGCGGCATAAGTGAAGCCCCATACACACGGTCGGATTTTCGCATGGATTCTGTCCGATCGGACAATGTTGTCGAAAAATCCGACCGTGTGTATGCACCATCGGACAGTGTACGTCGGATTGTCCGACGGACAAAGTCCTATCTCCTGCTGGATAGATTTTTGGACAACAAGGTCCGATCACACCAAATCCGATCGTGTGTATGGTAGTCCGACGGACAAAGTGCTACGCATGCTCAGATCACATTAGAAGACCAAAGCTATTGGCTACTAGCCTCTACGTAGTCCCGTCGTAGGCAACAAACGTCACCACGTTCAGAATGATCGGATTTTCCGACAACTTTGTCCTACCGTGTGTACGCAAAACCAACATCGGACAAAGTACGACGGACATGATCCGACGGACCTGGTCCTCGGATAATCCGCGCGTGTGTATGGGGCTTGACACTTTTTGGGGACCAGTGACATTATTACATTGATCAGTGCTATAAAAATGCACTGATCAATGTAAAAATTACACTGGCAAGGAAGGGGTTAACACTAGGGGCCAATCAAGGGGTTAACTGTGTTCCCTAGGTGTGTTCTAGGGGATGGGGTGCCTGGGACATCTATCAGAATGGGGATCCGCCTTGTTTACAAAGACAGATCCCCATTCTGCCTCTGTACTAGGAGATACGGGTCGCCGGTGGACATCGAGTCCGCCTGACCCACAGGCACGCTCCCACAGCGAGCGAGAGCGTGCACCGCCGGCGGCGCCCGCCAGCATCAGCACCTGCGCGAGCCATCGTACAATGACAGCAATTCGTCCAGGAGAGCCAACCCACCGCAGTACAACTGCGACGGATGGTCTTAAACGCTCTTGAAAAAAATACTTAAATATTCTATCAGAATAAGCAGAAAAGGGGTTTGTATATGTCAAAGCTTTTGGTGGTTTATTTTCATATATGTAAGGTAATTACCCCCCCCCCCCCCCTATTTTACTGAAGTCTTCTAAAGTCATTGCATGCAGAAATTTGGAGAAGTTTCTTTGCTTCACGTTGACTGTAAGAAATGATTTAAAGTGTTGAGGAGCAGAAGTTAAATGGGTGATATAGGTGTACTTTGTACTTGTTCTGCATCCCTGAAATGCTACTTCACTTTAGATTCTGCAATGGGGGACTTAATAAAAGCTAAAAAAAACATGTATTCAGCCTCTCCTGAATTGTATGCACCTCTTTTATAAGGTCTCATAAAAGCATAATTGTATTTTATTAGGATGAATATGTGAATATTTCAGCTTTTAAAACGAAAGTACCTAGTCCCCACGGTATGTGTAAATGATCAATGTGTGACTTGTGAATAAAAAGCTGCAAGCTATTAACCCAGTGAAGACCTCATTTATCTCATTCTGTCAAAGCAGCTGTACTTTACAGGATAACAGAATCCACAGCAAGCAGGAAAAAGGAAAGCATACACTATTACACAGACTAATGCCATTTAAACACAATAGGATTATATGATTTTTGTAATGCTGCTCAGTGTAGTTCATTTTTCTGAATATTACACTCTTTCCAGAATACAATACATATACACAATTCTTTAAAAGAACCTGTGATCCTCACAAAGAGTCATATTAGAGAAAATTTTGATTTCTTGCTTAGTAGAGCCTTGGTGTCATTTAAACTTGCTGCCTTTTAACCTTTGTATAGAATGCCAGAGGCCATATTGGTAAAGACAGATCATTTAAATGACATAAAAGGCAGTTGTTTCTGAGCTTAGTGTTTAATAGGTTATATATTAAAGTGGAACTCTACATAGAAAATGTAAAAATGATAAATAGGCTTTTTACTGCAGAGGAGACATACTATGGATCTTCTGCAATAAAGGATTCTGCAATAAAGAGATACAAAAGGCAATAACTGTGGGCAATGGGCTGATGGAGAAAATAAATGTACAGTTGTTAGATGGGGCATGAATGGCCTCTCTGAAGAGATGAGTCTTCATGGATCATCTAAAAGTGGACAGAATATGAGATAGTTGGACAGTTTGGGGTAGGGAGTTCCAGAAGATGGGAGAGGCTCTGCAGAAGTCCTGGAGGTGAGCATTGGAGGAGGTGACAAGGGAGCTAGAGTCTTGGAAGGAATGAAGAGAACAATTTGGTTGGTGTTTTGAGAAAAGGTTAGTGATGTAGCTGGGGGCAGAGTTGTGGATGGCTTTATAAGTTGCTGTTAGTATCTTGAATTTAAATTTGTTGGATGAGCGGAAGCCAGTGGAGGGATCGGCAGAGAGGGGAAGCAAACACTGAGCAGTTGGTAAGGTGAATGAGTCTGGCGGCAGCATTCATAATGGACTGAAGAGGGTATAGTCTATGTAAAGGTAAGCCAATGAGGAGAGAGTTGCAGTAATTGAGGCGAGATATGACCAGGGAGTGAGTTAGAAGCTTAGTGGTGCCAATGGTTAGGAAGGGGTGTATCTTGTAGATATTGCATAGGCAGCAAGCTTTGGCCAGTGACTTAATGTGGTGCTGAAAGGATAGTTCAGAGTCCAGGATTAAACCTAGAACCTTGGCATGCGGGGACAGGTTGGTAATTGAGCTTTTGATTTTGACAGAGAGGTCGGGGAAGATCGAACATATTACAGCGCACACATTCAAGAATGATGTTTCCTGCAGGGCTAGTTAAAAACACCTGAACATATTCAAAAAATACGGGGGTTTGGTTACACTATATGGTTATATAGTGCTAAGCCCACTTACTGCGACAAAGTACCCCGAATTAGTGGGACCTACCCTAGTAATAGAATGAAAGATCCTGCGTCTCAACCATGGGAGCCAAACTCCTCTATGTGGGAGAACTGAAAGGATTCCTTTTTTTGGGTTAGAGCACCCCTCCCCCTCTTCATTACCTCTTATTTAGTGGCCACCAGTGTATAGAAGGAATCCTTTCAGTTCTCCCACATAGAGGAGTTTGGCTCCCATGGTTGAGACGCAGGATCTTTCATTCTATTACTAGGGTAGGTCCCACTAATTCGGGGTACTTTGTCGCAGTAAGTGGGCTTAGCACTATATAACCATATAGTGTGACCAAACCCCCGTATTTTTTGAATATGTTCAGGTGTTTTTAACTAGCCCTGCAGGAAACGTCATTCTTGAATGTGTGCACTGTAATATGTTCGCTATTGCTTGTTGGTCTTATGGCAGCACCATCTTGAATTTAAACGCATTGGTGAGTGCTTCCCAAATATGTTTTTGTAGGTCAGGGGAAGAGGCACATAGGGGAGGAGATATTATGAGCTCAGTTTTGAAAAGATTGTGTTTCAGGAAGTGGCGTGACCAAAGGAGTAGAGATTACTGAGGAGGAGGGAGTGGTCCACTATGTCAAAGGCAGCAGATGACATCATGGCTGTAAAAGCAATCACAGTGTAAAAAAAAAAAACAGATCACCCCCCAGAATAGTATAATGTTACTATGGTGACACTGTACTGCTAGGGTGACAGTATGTAAATGTAAAAAAATATTTAAAAAAATGAAAAAGTAAATGAATGAATTTAGAATTATATCTCTTTTTTTTTTAATTCACTGTCAGCAGGCAGTGACGTCAATAACCGCCACCCACTCACAGTGTCCCTAATTACCACCACACCGGTTACAGTGACCCTGATCACCACCGCAGCGGTTACAGTGTCCCTGATCACTGCCACACCAATCACAGTATCCCTGATCACTGCCACACCAATCACAGTATCCCTTGATCACCACCACACCAGTTACAGTGTCCCTGATCATCACCACACCAGTTACAGTGTCCCTGATCATCACCACACCAGTTAAAATGTCCTTGATCAATGCCATACCACTCATATTATCCCTAATCACTGCCACCTACTCACAGTGTTGCTTATCACCGCCACACCCCTCACAATGTCAGTGATCACTGCCACGCTACTCATATTGTCTGTGATCATCGCCACATCAATAATATTGTCCCTGATTACGTCACACCAGTCATTTTGTCCCTGTTCAACACCACACCACTTACAGTGTCTCTGATCATCGCCACACCGGGTAAAGTGTCCCTGATCACTGCTATCCCAGTCATATTGTCCCTGATCAATGCCAGGTGTCTGATTACCACCACATCAGTTACATTATCTGTGATCAGCATACCAGTCCCAGTGTCCTTAATCTCCATGTCACCTAGTACAGTGTCCCTACTCACCGCCACACCAGTCCCAGTGTCCTGATCATGCCCACACCCATTAAAGTGTCCCTGATCACTGCCACACCAGTCATATTGTCCATGATCAATGCCACACCAGTTACGGTGTCTCTGATCATAGCCACGCTAGTTAAAGTGCCCCTGATCACCACTACACCAGTCATATTGCCCTGATCAATGCCACACCAGTGTTCATTTTGTGGCTGAGAATATTTTCATCATAATTTTCAACAGCGGCATGTTTTTAGTGACGTAAACTAAACAAAAATAACATTTGAATTTAGTCAAATTGATGTAAATTGTGAGAGAGGAATGTTTACCCACCTGAACTTCTACTTTCCTTTTGCTCCACCTGTTTGTTAAAGCCCCAGCCCCCTGACAAGCCGTATTGGCTAAGGGATGCAGGCCCCCTCTGTCTGCCTTCTATCTGGGAGTTTTAGAACAATGCCCTGCAAACCATGTGATGAGTGTTTCCTCTCCTAGCAAGGTAGCAGTGCTTAGCACTGTGTAAAATAACAACCTCCCCAGACCAGATCTCTGCCCTGTGCACTCCCTCAGTCTCATTAACTTCCCCATCCCCAATACATGTTATTAGAATTTTACTCCAGGAGTATATAATGAGTTTGGAAATTCGAGAAAAATGCTTAAATAATGCATTACAATTTAAATAAACCTATTCGATTTTCGTCTACTAAAATTTACTAGAGATTTTGGTAGACTAAAATATGACTAAAGCTAAAACAATTACGATGACTAAAATATGACTTAAACGAAAATGGCATTTTAGTCAAAAGACTACAACTAAAACTAAATAAAAATTTGACATCAATATTAACATTGCTTCACACCAGTTACAGTGTCGTGATCACCGCCACACCAGTGCAGTGTTGTCTCTGCCTGCTGTCTGTACCAATACTGGCCTGTTTATTGACCATCCTGGAACCACAGGAATTACTTATTTGCATTTTCAAAATGTTTGGTCTTTTTCCGTTTACTGTATGTATGTAGCAGAAAAATAAAAAAACCTATTTGTGATTATCCCCGATAGCAAACCCTAACTTTCTTTCTTTCAGTACTTATTGTAGCAGGGCGGTACCTTGCCAGGATCCAGGTCTAATAAACAACCAGTTCACTAATGAGTCAGCTGTGTTCTGGGCTTTAACTACTTGCCTACCAGCCACGAACACCTCCTTACTGACCAAGCCATTTTTCAGCTTTCAGCGCTGTCGCATTTTGAATGACAAATGCGCGGTCATGCAACGCTGTACCCAAATAAAATTTTTATCATTTTTTCCCCACAGATAGAGCTTTATTTTGGTGGTATTTGATCACCTCTGCGGTTTTTATTTCTTGCGCTATAAACAAAAGAAGAGGGACAAGTTTGAAAAAACATAATATTTTTTACTATTTATTATAATAAATATCCAATTTTTTTTTTTTTTTTTTAAACAAATTTTTTCCTCAGTTTAGGCCAATACGTATTCTTCTACATATTTTTGGTAAAAAAAAATCGCAATAAGCGTATATTGATTGGTTTGCGCAAAAGTTATAGCGTCTACAAAATAGGGGATAGATTTATAGCATTTTTATTATTATTATTTTTTTTACTAGTAATGGCGGCGATTTGCGATTTTTATCGTGACTGCGACATTGCGGCGGACACTTCGGACACTTTTGACTCATTTTTGGGACCATTCACATTTATACAGCGATCCGTGCTATAAAAATGCATTGATTACTGTATAAATGTGACTGGCAGGGAAGGGGTTAACGCTAGGGGGCGCTGCAGGGGTTAATGTGTACCCTATATGGTGATTCTTACTGTGGGGGGAGGGGACTGACTGGGGGAGGAGACCGATCGGTGTCCCTATGTACAAGGGACACACCATCGGTCTCCTCTCCTCTGACAGGACGTGGATCTGTGTGTTTACACACACCGATCCACGTCCTGCTCGATTACCGGGCAATCGCGGGTGCCTGGCGGTCATCGCGACCGCCGGGCACGCGCACCGAGGCCCCAGCTACGCGGCGGGCGCGCGCGCGCGCGCCTCCCGCGGCGCGCGCGCGCCCCCCAGTGGCCAAATTGGAGACGACGTCATATGACGGTGTCCCGCCACAGTAGCTGAACCGTCCCGCCGTCATTTGACAGTGGGCGGTCAGCTAGTGGTTAAGTAATCACCAGACCAAGGCTCTAGGCTCCCAGTTGGACTGTAGGACTCCACCCTGCAGACAGGAGGTCTGGGCATTGGAGTCAGTAGGGCTTCACGAGAGAGAGAGAGATTCAGGGCTATAGCCCCAAAAGCCACCTAGCCACCTAGCGACGCCACTGCTGTCCATATATATATAAATAAGCGTCATAACACAGCCCCTTTGGGTCCAAACAAAATCCTTGATCCCATATCGGTACAGACTTATATTAGTAGAATGCAGTTGTGGGGGGAAAGTACATAATACAGAGAGAGGCAAACCGACAGACACCTATCCCTTTAGTTCAGGAATGATTCTCTAGACCCAGTGCCCAAGCACCACCCCATACACGGACACATATTGAATTCCCATTAGAAAGATCACTCAGACCAGTGCAGCATCAATCACTTTTACAGAAGGAAAGAGGAGAATATGGATCACGTAGTACATTCAAAACTTTATTAAAAAAAAAATTTGAATAAACAAGAAAAAGCATATCACAAGCGCCTGACGATTCCCGCGGCAGGCGTGATGATGTCACTGCTTAGCTCAGTCTTATGCATTTTGTCAGAAGGGACGTCGTCCAAGAGGCTACGTAGTTAGCGGTTTGGGGATGGCCCCCTGTTCCAACATGACTGCGCACCAGTGAACAAAGCAAGGTTGGATGGAGAGGGGGTGGAGAAACTTGACTGGCCTGCACAGAGTCCTGACCAAAAACCAATAGAACACCTTTGGGATGAATTAGAGCGAAGACTGCAATCCAGGCCTTCTCGTCCACATCAGTACCTGACCTCACAAATGCACTTCTGGAAGAATAGTCAAACATACCCACAAACACATTCCTAAACCTTGTGGACAGCCTTCCCAGAAGAGTTGAAGCTGTTATAGCTGCAAAGGGTGGGTCAATTAAAGAGGAAGTAAAGCCAAACAAAAAATAAATAAAAAAATACACCCTGCAAGGCAAAGGCATAATGGGCTAATATGCATAGCATACTAGCTCATTATGAATAACTTACCTGAGATGGAAGCCCCCGAATCGACCATCGTTCTCCTCCTCCGACGCCGCCATCTATCTCGGAGTGACTTCCGGGTATTGCGGCTCCGGCGCTGTGACTGGCCGGAGCGGCGATGACGTCACTCCCACACATGCGCGCGGGAGCCACCACTAACTGCATGATTGCCGTTAGCACCGGCATGCTCAGTGCGCCTGCGTGCCGCTGTCTACGGCGCATGCGCCGTAGACATCGGTGCCTTTTTTTTTGCAAATATCTCCTAAACGTGTAGGTTTAGGAGCTATTTCTTGCACCTACAGGTAAGCCTTAATCTAGGCTTACCTGTAGGTAAAAGTGGTCTGTAAGGCCCCTTTCACACTGAGGCGCTTTGCAGGCGCTAAAGTTCTAAAAATAGCGCCTGCAAAGTGCCTTTAAACAGTGTGAAAGCCCGAGGGGTGCGCTTGCAGGACGCTGAAAAATGTCCTGCAAGCCGCATCTTTGGAGCGCTGTAGGAGCGGTGTATTTACCGCTCCTAAAGCACCCCCTCCCATTGAAAACAATGGAGCAGCGCTCCAAACCCGCCGCTGCAGTGCCAATTTGCGGGTGGTTTTAACCCTTTTTTGGCCGCTCACGGGGGGTAAGACCGCCCCGCTAGCGGCCGAAAAGCGCTGCTTAAACAGCGGTAAAGCGGCGCTAAATATAGCGCCGCTTTACCGACAGCGCGCCCAGCACCTCAGTCTGCAAGTAGCCTAAGGGTTTACAACCACTTTAATATTGAACCCTACAGACTAAGAATGGGATGCCATTAAAGTTCATGTGCATGTAAAGGCAGGCGTCCCTATACTTTTGGTAATATAGTGTACATACGTATGGTATGCATACCATAACCATATATACTTGTTATATATTACAAAAAAATTGAATTACAATTAAATCAGCCTCAAAAAATTCAAAATATTAAAAGATACTAAAACTACTGTATATTAAAATATGGAGAATATTAAGATATTACAATTAATAAACGACACCCACCACTTCTGAAAAATATTTCAACATTAGCTATTATTAATGAAACATTTAATCTCATTCAATCCGATGCTGCACCTCTCCCCAGCTGCTTCTGTAGTGAGGACTGAGCGATCAAACACCATGAATTACTCAGTTCTCCACTCTGACAGTCACAGCTATCTGTTTAGAGCAGTCACCAGCTCTTTGCTCTGCCCCTCCAATGCTCACTGGAGTGCTGGGCTGGGGAGGGGACAGAGTTCATGGCTCAGTCTCCCAGCAGCGCAGCTGAGAGGCTGGTCCAGGCATCTGGGTCTGGGTCAGGATCTTTCTCCAGCCTGGACCGGCTGGATCACATCAACCGACAGCAGAATTTAGCCCGCTGTCAGCTGAAAAAGTGTCACAGCAGTGCAAAACAAACTGCACTCCTGTGGTCCATAGGAGTAGGGCCAAAAAAGCTTTGGCCATACATATTTGTTTTAATTCAGCTGCTTACTACCCATTCCATTTGTGAATACTGAAATAAGTCACATGACTGAGTAAGGGTGGAGCATGGGGTGTGCGGGGCAGCTATTAGATTTCCTTTGAGCTATGATTTCCATGGAGGTTCTCAGGCTTCTATTCCTACAGTTTTTTTCCTACTAAGCAAAAGTGATCAGGGATTAGCACTTAAATCCAGTGTAAACTATACTTTTGGTATTACTGTACTATTAGATTTAAAGCAAGGGTAGGCAACTTTTAAGGGGTAGAGAGCAGAGATCTACCTGAATAAAACATGAGAGATCTAAGATCACCAGGGTTTGGGGCCCTTATTTTTTTTTTTAAGAAGTTAACTAGTAAGACATAACTAAATAGTAAGGAAAACGTAAGGAAAAAAATATAAGGAAATATATAGTAAAACAAATGTCACTGTAAAAATATAAACTTACACTACCTTAAAAGCTGACAGCATCAGTCAGTAGAGCAGTGGCTAGTGCCAGTAGGGCAATGGACGGTGTGTGCAAAAAAAATTCTAGCTCATATCAATTGGCATGTAGTTGCCATCCTCCCTTCTGATGAATACAGATTCGGAAAAACATCTTAAAGTGGGATTTTACAGGCAACAATAAGAAAAAAAGGAAATTTATAAAAATGTTATTTATTGTACAAAATCTTTACATAATAATTGAAGAAATATATATCAAAGACAAGACAAAATATGATCTGAATATAATCTACAAACAATATTTAGTGAAAGAATACTGTCAGCTTGTTGATCCCAGGACCTCCAGATGACTGGTGGTAACGGAATGAGCGGATCATCCAACACGTTTCGATATTTAAAGCAATATAATCTTCTTCAGGGATGAAATATTGTAACATTCTCTATAATAGATTTAAACAGACTCCATTACATATATATCAAAGGCATTATTTTACAAATATACAATTTGCTTTTAAAAGATGCAATAACTTACTACATAACATTGGTTCACTTCGGCACATGCATTTCCCCTATAGTCAGAGGAGAGAGGGAGTCTTCACCTCACTCAAACAGGTCCACCCACAGCCCTTCTAGCCTCTCATACAGGGAGACTGGATAATCCACAAAATGGTGTTTGAAAAGGTATAAATGATTTCACCAGGAGCGCTACAGAGGAAAAACCAACATTGTAAAAATCCCCCACTCTTCAAGGGTCTAAGGGAATCCCCCCATATAAAAAAACAATAATATCATCTTACCCTGTGAGAAATAAGAGACTCAGTGATGGGGCTCCAGTTTCTGCTGTCCTGCTCTGTCGTGCTCTCCAGGAGCACTACAAAGGAAAGACCAAAATTTAAAAATTTCCAGAGACCCCCCCCAAAAAAAAAAAACAATGAGGTAGTCTTACCCTATGGTGGAATAAGAGGCTGAATAATGGGATTCAAATTTAGGTGTCCTGCTCTGTTGTCCTCTCGGTGAACGGTGTGTGGACGGTGTCAGTAGAGCAGTGGACAGTGTCCGTAGGGCAATGGACGGAGTGTGGATGGTGTCAGTAGAGCAGTGGACGTGTCAGTAGGGCAGAGGTTGTTCTCAGTAGGACAATGGATGGTGTCAGTAGAGCAGTGGACAGTGTCCGTAGGGCAATGGACGGAGTGTGGACAGTGTCAGTAGAGCAGTGGACGTGTCAGTAGGGCAGAGGTTATTCTCAGTAGGACAATGGATGGTGTCAGTAGAGCAGTGGACAGTGTCAGTAGGGGAGTAGACAGTATCAGTAGAGCAGTGGACAGTGTCCGTAGGGCAATGGACGGAGTGTGGACGGTGTCAGTAGAGCAGTGGACAGTGTTTGTAGGGCAATGGACGGAGTGTGGACGGTGTCAGTAGAGCAGTGGACGTGTCAGTAGGGCAGAGGTTATTCTCAGTAGGACAATGGATGGTGTCAGTAGAGCAGTGGACAGTGTCAGTAGGGGAGTAGACAGTATCAGTAGAGCAGTGGACGTGTCAGTAGGGCAGAGGTTAATCTCAGTAGGACAATGGATGGTGTCAGTAGAGCAGTGGACAGTATCAGTAGGGCAGAGAACGGTGTCAGTGGAGCATGGGTTGGTGTCAGTCGTTTTAAATTTTTTTTATTTTTTACCTTTTTTTTTACATTTTTTTAGGAGCCCCATAGCGGGGCTTTGGTGAAATATGAGGGGTCTAAGCATACGCCTGATGTCTCACTTTTGAGACAGAGAAAAAGGCCAAGGACAGTGATTCCCCAGTCCCTTTCTCTGCAGCCTCAGCTGCAATAGACAGTGAATGAATGGGAAGTGCTCTGTGCTGAGCGGCTTCCTGTTCATTCACAAATGGAAGCATAGTAAACACAGTTTACTATTATTATTATTATGTGGAGAGGTGGGGTGAACGTGGGATACTAGTACTCCTACAGAGGCACCATCCCTGAAAGATATGCAGTTATGTGTCAAAAAAATATATAGAACAGGATGGGACTCTAATTGTGCCTCAGAGTATAGACAAATAGAATACAATAGTTGTAAAACAATAAACACATTTTATTGTCTAAAAACCAAATTAAGATACATTACAGTCTTTATAATAAGATTTGAATTCAGGGTGTGCAGGCAGTGTTGACAACCGTCAGTATTTTTTCTGGCAGCCAGTAAAAAACAGGCAATTTTCTCCTGTCAGTAAATGTCAGTAAAAAGAAAAGGCTGCGACGCTTGGCCCGGAGCCAGCCGAGACCATACAAGTGCCTGCTACAGTATGTTCGGGCGGCTCTGGTGGAGGCGGTGCCTGAGAATGTCCTGTGATGTCATGGTGCAAGGGAGCCAAGCAGAGCGGCCAGAGCCTTGTGTGTGGGTCTGGGGAATGGGAGCAAGGCAGGCCAGGAGCGGGACCCATCAGTGCTGTTTGGACTGGAGGGACCACCTGGCTTGGAGAGAGACTGTCACTGTGACTCAGGAGGGGACGTGTCGTGTCGGTAATCTGTACTGCTGCACACTGATGCCAGTATCACCGTGAGAGTCAATTTCATGTGTGTGCCGTCTATTCTAATTTCTTGCACCCCTTGAGTCCTGTCCCTTAGCTACTTACTTACTATATCAAAAATAAATATGTATTTTGCCTTATTATCTACCTTAAATCACATTGCTAATTACATATTGTACTTCTTTGTAGCCTAAATTGTGAAATTTGTACTTATAACTGTAATTTTGTAACTTTTGGAAATGCCAGTAAAAACTTGGCTGTGTCAGTAAATTTCAATCTGTTAGGTTGGCAACACTGTTTGCAGGTTCCCAACAATTTACAAAGGTGTGGCCTACACATTTCGCAGATAGTTCCACTTCATCAGGGCCTTGAAAATAGCACAATAGGACATCTTAAAGCGGTTCAGCACACATTACATTTAGTAAATCTCTTTGCCTTCCAAATCAGGCAAAGAGTACTAAATTAAATGTGTTTTTTTTTTTTTTTTTTTAACTTACCTTGTAATTGATGACTTCCGGTCCTCTGTCTCTGCGGGGTCTGTGCGGGGATCCTCGTCACGACGCACTGTCTCCTGGGATCTGTTGTCATTGATCCCAGGAGTCTGTGCGGGCATCTTCCGAAATCTCACGAGATTTCGGCCACATCTTCCGAAATCTCGCGAGATGTCGGCAGATGTGCCGACATCTTGCGAGATTTCGGAGAACGTGAGCTGCACTTTGCCGTTACTGCGCACGCGTGAGCTCGGCGCAGTAACGGCGGTGCATGCTGGGCCATCTAAAGTGCCTGTGGGGTTTCCCATGCCCACAGGCAAGATGGCCCCCAGCAGAAAAACAGAATATAAAGAACTTTATCGGACGAAAACCGGCTGCGATCGCGATGGAAGATGGAACAGGTGAGTCCCCCAATTTTGCTATTAATCCTGAGCATATTCCCCAAAAAAAAAAAAAAAAACCCAGTGCAGAACCGCTTTAATTTGGTTTTTAGACAATACAATTTGTTTATTTTTCTACAACTATTGTATTCTATTTGTCTATACTCCTCTGAGGCACAATTAGAGTCCCATCCTGTTCTATATATTTTTTTGACACATAAATGCATATTATTATTATTATTATTATTATATATTAGTTATGCTTCGGTTGTGAATGGACACATGAGCAATTGACATCAAACACACACTGTGTTCATTTAGAAAATTAAATGGGCCAGTAAATTACATATTTACCAGCCCCTTGCTCAGCTCTCCATCCTAAAACATCCCACGCAGCAGCAGGCGGGGGAGGAGAGGATGGAAGCCGACAGGGCTGCAGGGGAAGGGGAGGTGCAGGGGGAGCACACAGGGCACCAGACAGCCAAAATAGGAGGCACAGGGACAGGAGGGGCCACAGTTAATGGTACCAATCTCCTTTCCTCCTGCAGTCTTTGAATGCTAGGGGGAGGGAGAAATGTCTTTCAGTGCCTGCAGGAGGAAAGGGGATGGGTACCAGTAAATGCCACCCCCACTGCCCTTTCTGTCCAAATTCAGGGGGTGGCAAGGAAGGATTGCGGTCTATCCATCACCTACCCACAATCAGCGGGTAAATCAGGATCGCTGGGTTGCCGACCCCCTGCCTAAAGTACTATAGGGGCACTCATGTGGGCTCGCTCCCAAGCTTACTCTTTATGTCCTTAGACACACAGAGAGCCGCTCGGCCCTTCCCAAGCTACCTCCTCACTGGCTGTGATTGACAGCAGCTGGAGCCAATGGCTTCCACTGCTGTCTCTGAGCCAATGAGGAGGGAGAGAGCGGAGAGAGCTTCTGCTTTCTTGCACATCACTGGATTAAGATCAGGCTTAGGTGAGTATAAGGGGGGTCTGGATGCAGCTGCATGTAGAAAGTGTTTTGACTTCATGCAATAAATGCATTAAGGTAAAATAAACCTTAAGCCTTTAAAACTGTTTTAAACAATTTTTCTCATGAGATCAGCTGCGGTCACATCTGTATGCAGTGATGAATGCTAAAGGGAACACATGGGAGGGGTAGAACCGTTCCACAAGCCAGATTCAACAAATCAGTATACATTACTGTGCACTAGTATCATAAATAACACAAGTAATGCATGTAAAATATATGCAGTGCTGCCACAGTAAATCTTTGATTGCATTGATATGTGCATAAAATTAAGCGCTTGAAAACATTCTAATCTAAAGAATTACAGTAGCAAAATAATCAGAAAACAAGATATTACATTGCTTTCTTATGATTTAATGAAATGTTACCATGTTAAATAGTTTTTTCCATTTGTTATATTGTTGAAATATCAGTATCATATGCCTCATTACTATCAGCATTTGCATTTAGCTGCCTCTCATATCATTTAGAACAATAGCTTTTCCCTGTTTATGTCTTAAGGTAGCATTGTAATGTTCTCTGTTAACTTTTCTCTCTCCTCTAATCTTGTTGGAATGGAATCATTTTTGTCACTTGCAATTACCCATGAAGACGCTGTGGCCAATAAATCCCCAGCATCAGCAATAGTTTCACTAATGAAAACTAAAGTTTGAGCATGGAATATTCAGGACTGCATTTACCCTTTAAGTTATATTAAAAATATAGACAGTTCTTCTCTCCTTATTCTATCCTGTCTTCTCCTATTTACAATTACATAACAAAATGGTAGCAAAAAATCCACTTTTAAAATGTTCAATTATAATACAATAATAGTTATTAAGCTCTAATGTCCTATTATAAGTAACTGAATCTCGTAGTATTTAAAGAGGAAGTAAAGCCTCTTAAAAAAAAAAAAGACACCCTGCAAGGCAAAGGCATAATGAGCTAGTATGCATAGCATACTAGCTCATTATGAATGACTTACCTGAAAACGAAGCCCCCGAAGTGGTCCTCATCCACGATCTTCTGCGTCGCCATCAAACCCGGAGTGACTTCCGGGTCTCGCCGCTCCAGCGCTGTCATTCGCTGGAGCGGCAATGACGTCGCTCCCGCGCATGCGCAGGAAAGCGGCATATCGCCGTGAACCCAGCATGCGCAGTGCGCCTGCGCGCCGCTGTCTACAGCGATGCCTTTTCTTTTCTAAATATCTCCTAAACCATGTAGGTTTAGGAGATATTTATTGGACCTACGGGTAAGCCTTAATCTGGGCTTATCTGTAGGTCAAAGTGGTTTGTAAGGGTTTACAACCACTTTAATATTATTTCTTTATTACATATTACCCTAAAAGTTAAAGGTTTAACAAATTTTCAATTTATTTTTTTTGCTCTTGATTATATAATGGTTTAAAATTGATTGTAACACCTTAGTCTTTCGAAAAACATATAACCTACTTAAATCTTTAAGGCCCCTTTCACACTGGGGCGGTGCGGGGCGGCGACGGTAAAGCAGCGCTATATTTAGCGCTGCTTTACCTTCGTTTTACCCGCGGTATGCGGCCGCTAGCGGGGTGGTTTTAACCCCCGCTAGCGGCCGCAAAAGGGTTAAAAACCGCCGCAAACCGCCGCTGCAGCGGCGGTTTGCGGGCGGTATCCCCGCGGTTTCCCATTGATTTCAATGGGAACGAGCGGTATAGGAGCGGTAAATACACCGCTCCTACACCGCTCCAAAGATGCAGCTAGCAGGACTTTTTTTACCGTCCTGCTAGCGCACCGCTCCAGTGTGAAAGCCCGCCGGCTTTCACACTGGAGTGAATGGGGCCGGTTTTTTCAGGCGGTGTACAGGCGCTATTTTTAGCGCTGTACCGCCTGAAAACCGCCCCAGTGTGAAAGGGGCCTAAATGCTTGTAACTACAAGAAATACTAAGATCTGACATGTAAATTCAACTAATGCTACCATTTAATGTAATCAATATTTTGTTAATTGTACCAATGTTTATATTTTCAAAATCAATAAACAAATTTGACAAGAAAAATATAGACAGTTAAGTAAGCCTGATGTGATCTTTCCTACTGCAGGATGCAGTGGCGACTGGTGAAGTTTTAGGATGAGGGGGCGTCAGATCCGCCCTTCCTTTTTGATTCCTCCTACTTGGTGAAAATGGGCATGGTTTCAGTGAAATAGTGGGCATGGATCTAATGTGGTGTGGTTAGCGTCTTAGATGAACGAGTGATGGAGGGAGAGGAAGGAATAGAGGGAGGGAGGGACAGCAGGCCGAGATCCTACACAACAATAGAAATATGTGTATTCTAGAAAGTTTAACAATCAGCAGATAAAGATACTCCAAACACCTGGTGTTAACACTTCAATCATCCCCGCACCATGGTTGTTATGGTATCAGGATGATTGACGCACATTATTTCTATTATTACATTGTAATATAAAATGAAATCATTCAACTCACCGTAATGCAGAATCAGCGGGAGCCTTGAGCGTGTCACTTGCCCCGCTGCCTACCACCCAATGCCATCAGGTGCCCCCATCAGAGTCTGTCCTTACATCAGGTGCCCCCAGCGGAGTCCATCCTTACATCAGGTGCCCCCAGCGGAGTCCATCCTTACATCAGGTGCCCCCAGCGGAGTCTGTCCTTACATCAGGTGCCCCCAGCGGAGTTCGTCCTTACATCAGGTGCCCCCAGTGGTGTCCATCCTTACATCAGGTGCCCCCAGTGGAGTCCCTCCTAACATCAGGTGCCCCCAGCGGAGTCCCTTCTTACATATGGTGCCCCCAGCGGAGTCCCTCCTTACATCAGGTGCCCCCAGCGGAGTCCCTCCTTACATCAGGTGCCCCCAGCGGAGTCCCTCCTTACATCAGGTGCCCCCAGCAGAGTCTCTGTGTCCCCGTCAGTGGAGTCCCTCCTTACATCAGGTGCCCCAGCGGAGTCCCTCCTTACATCAGGTGCCCCCAGCGGAGTCCCTCCTTACATCAGGTGCCCCCAGCGGAGTCCCTCCTTACATCAGATGCACCCAGCGGAGTCCCTCCTTACATCTGGTGCCCCCAGCAGAGTCTCTGTGTCCCCATTAGCGGGGTCCCTCTGTCCATCTGTGTCCCCGTCAGCGCATCCCCTCCTTACATCTGTGTGCCAGTCAGTGGAGCCCCTCCTTACATCTGTGTGCCCAGCAGAGCTCCTCCATACATCTGTGTCCTCAGCGGAGCCCCTCCTTAGATCTGTGTCCCCAGCGTAGCCCCTCCTTACATCTGTGTCCCCAGTGGAGCCCCTCCATACATCTGTGCCCCCAGCGGATCCCCTCCTTAGATCTGTGTCCCCAGCGTAGCCCCTCCTTACATCTGTGTCCCCAGCGGAGCCCCTCCATACATCTGTGTCCCCAGCGGATCCCCTCCTTACATCTGTGTCCCCAGCGGAGCCCCTCCTTACATCTGTGTCCCCAGCGGAGCCCCTCCTTACATCTGTGTCCCCAGTGGAGCCCCTCCTTACACCTGTGTCCCCAGCGGAGCCCCTCCTTACATCTGTGTCCCCAGCAGAGCAGCAGGGTCCTTCTCACATCTGTGTCCCCAGCGGAGCAGCTCCTTACATCTGTGTCCCCAGCGGAGCCCCTCCTTACATCTGTGTCCCCAGCAGAGCAGCAGGGTCCTCCTCACATCTGTCCTTCAAGCCACGTCTGTGACTCTCCCCAGCTAGTTCCTGGCTTTTCCGCGTGTGTTCAGTGGAGAGGGGAGGGGCCTCCCCTCTCCGCTGAACACAAGTGGATTAGTCCTGACAGTGGCCATCCTTTTGTAGCCTGCCGGAATTAACTTTGTTCTCACACTGAGAACAAAGCTTGTGGTTGCATGTGGCGATTCCCATAGTGCACTGTGTCCGGCGCCTGAACACAGTGCACTTAACCACTTCAATACCAGGCACTTAGACACCTTCCCGCCCAGACCAATTTTCAGCTTTCAGCACTGTCGCACTTTGAATGACAATTGCGTGGTCATACAACACTGTACCCAAACGAATTTTTTGTCATTTTGTTCCCACAAATAGAGCTTTCTTTTGGTGGTATTTGATCACCTCTGCGATTTTTATTTTTTGCGCAACAAATAAAAAAAGACCAAATTTTTTTAAAAAAAACAAGTTTTTCTGTTACATTTTTTGTAAATAAGTACGTTTTCTTCTTCAATGATGGGCACTGATATGGCTGCACTGGTGGGCACTGATAAGGCGGCACTGATGGGCACCGATGAGGTGGCACCAATGAGGTGGTACTGATGAGGTGGCACTGACGGCCACTGATGATGGGCACTGATAGGCGGCACTGATAGGTGGCACTGATGGGCACTCATATGTGGCACTGATGGGCACTCATAGGCGGCACTGATGGGCACTCATAGGTGGCACTGATGGGCACTTATGGGTGGCACTGATGGGTACTTATGGGTGGCACGGATAGGTGGCATGGATGGGCACTGATGGGCACTGATAGGTGGGCACTGATGGGCACGGATGGGCACTGATAGGTGGCACTGCTGGACACTGATGGGTGGCACTGATAACACTGATGGGTGGCATTGCTGGGTGATGGGTGGCACTGATTGCTACTTGATGGTGCCAGTCAGTGCCCATTTGTGGGCACTGACTGGCACAAATTGGGCATCATTTGCACATGTGGATGGCCAGGGGGTACATACCTGGCCATCCACATGTTGCCCACTTCCCTGGTGGTCCTAGTGGAGTCCCTGGTGGTCCAGTGTGGGCATCTGAGGGGGGCTGCGCTGATAAACAATCAGCGCAGACCCCCCCTGTCAGGAGAGCCGCCGATCGGCTCTCCTCTACTCGCGTCTATCAGACGCGAGTGAGGAAAAGCCGATCACCGGCTTTTCCTGTTGACATCGTGATCAGCCGTGATTGGACACGGCTGATCACGTGGTAAAGAGCCTCCACCGGAGGCTCTTTACCGAGATCAGTGTAGCAGTGTGTCAGACCGACACACCGCTCCACCGATCGCCGTGATGCGCGCCCCCACGGGCGCGCGGCGGCATGTTATCCTGAAGGACGTCATATGACGCCCAGTCAGGATAACGGAACCACTTCCCGGACGTCAATATGCTATTGACCGGACGGGAAGTGGTTAAGGACTTTTTTTTTTTTTTTTAAAGGGCCATGTTTTAAAAAACCCGGGTGCCACCTATGGACGGGCCACCACTGGCAGGATGTAAATTAAAAGGAAAATAGTCCTTTAGCATGAACATCAAGGATAAGTAAAATAAGTAAGTAAAATTACGGGGGGACAGATACATTATAGGACAATAATGGAAATATTGTTCAGCATACAGTAAAGACCCTTGACCTGTAAATAAAATATGTAAATGACCACTGGTGCAGGTTGCACATAACCTCAGAGCCAGTTGTATCTAGGTCAGACAGGGTTAGCTGCAGATTCCACTTTCTCCTTAAACACTGAATCCTTAAGTATTCCTCTACAGTTATTGGTTATTGGTGAGTTTCCTTGCAACTGGCAGTGTACTTTTTCTAGAGGGGAAGTTAAAACAGTAAGCAAAAGCTATTAAACAAAACAGACAATCTGGTAAGGTTTTTTACAAAAAAAAAAATGTAATGTAAAAGCCTACCTCGCAAGCCCCCCCCCCCCTACCAATTGAACAGATTGTTTAGGAAACTCATAAAAAATGGTGAATGTACTTGCAGCACCCTCCTAGATAGGTGCTAGGTTAGGTAAACGTAATTGCTGGCTCGCTGTAATCAGTTGAGCTGTATGTGTTTTGTTTTGGTCTGTTATGCGTTTCACTGGCTGCAAGGTTGACTGCTTCTTATTGTCTGTCTGGATAGGTTCTGTAAAATAATGGGCCTGGAGAGTAAAATCAGCAGTTGAATATTTAGGCAGTCCTAGCCAATCGGGGGGGGGGGGGGGGGGGCATAAATACTCAGAGATTGAGAACAGAAGAAGAGATCCTGGCTTGGAGAACTGCTACCCTCCCAAGTAGGCTTGCCTTGTGTCTGCTGTTCATTAAGATCCCAGCTGGGCTAACTGGGGGGCCTGTTCTGCTGAAAGTTGTTGGAGCTGACTGAGGGGCTTTTGTCTGGGGATCTGGTCTGGTATCACTAGAGAGGTCTCTGGAAGATATTGGAGGGAGGCATTTTTGAGTACAGACTGCAATGGGAGATCAGTGAGTCTGTGTGTTGCAGTTCTCCCTCAGGTGCTAAATCCAGTATTGTTCAAAGGGGACATTGCACCTGGTGTCCTGGTATAGCTGAGTCCACTATTTGCTTGTGCAAGGACTCTGCTCACAATAATAGGAGTAAGATTAGTGTCCTCAAGTTGTTGCTAGAGTTACTGGAGTATTCCACAGTAATGCCCCGTACACACGGTCGGACCACAAAATCCGTCTGATTTTTTTCCAACGGATTTTGTCCAAAAACTGTGTAGCACACACACGGTCAGACAAAGTTGTCGGAAAATCCGATCATTCCGAACGAGGTGACTTACAACACGTACGACGGGACTTTGTAGAGGCCAGTACCCAATAGCTTTTGTCTCCAAATGTCTTCTGAGCATGCGTGGCAATTTGTGCGTCGGAATTCTCTACACACGGTCGGAAAAAGTCCGATCGGATTTCATTGTCGGAAAATTTTAGATCCTGCTCTCAATTTTTTTTCCGTCGGAACCTACCAAACCTATTCACTACTGCGAGCTAGATTAAATAATAATATTTTTTTAAACTGGTTTGAGCAAAAAACACAGACTACTGTCTGCAGTGTGTCAGGTCACCTGAGTCAAGGTGACAGATCCGCCCCGTTGGGGTCTGGAGTGCACCGCAAGGTAGTGGACCCTACGGCTGACTGCTGCAGATGGAGCCCTGGGTGGTTCAGGAAAGCAGGTACTCTGGAACACGGAACACACTGGGAGCTAGAGCATGAGATTTCCCAGGGCGTGGAATCTAAGAGCGGGTTTTCACCAGGGCCCCTGATGGTGGGGATGGACTTCGCCGCAGTCTGGCTCCAGGTTGCGGACCCCGGGGTCTCCCAGCTCACGCTCACAGTAGACTACTGGAGGATAGAAAGGAAGCAGCAGCCTGGAACAACAAGGATAGTCTGGAGATAAGCCAAAAGGTCAGGGCAACAAGCACATAGGGTTAGTCAAAGAACACGCCAAAGGTCGGGTTATGACGCAGACAAGGACAGTCAAGAACAAGCCAAGGTCGGTAAACAGGATCAGACGTAGGACACAGAGCAACAAGCACATGGAAGCCAAAACACACAATATTGATCAACAAGGCTTGGCTTGCAGTGCAGAGGTTAATTTAGTGCTTCCTGATAGGGCTAGGGTGGAGCCATGCTTGAGGGAAGATTACTTAAAGTGGTTGTACACCCTGTACAACCACTTTTACTTACAGGTAAGCCTATATTATACTTGGTCCTGTTTTTACCTGCGTGCCCTCAATTTATTTACAAAAAAGCCCCGTCACTTAGAGATCGTCTTGCTCCAAGCATCTTTAACCCTCCTATCCCCACAGAGAACAGATTGTTCTCTTTCTTATGCGTTTTTTATGCATGTGGACGATGCATCCCTTGTAAGCATGCAAAGGGGAATATTAAGAAAATGAAAAAGTTCTTAGCATCAGCCACTAATAAAGAGTATAATGTCAAGCAGCTCATTACTTGTGACACTATTGGGGTTGTATATATGATAGAGTGTGGATGCGGCTTTATTATATAGGGAGAACATTGAACATACATCTAGAAGAACACATTAACAACATTAAAAAAGGCCTGACCACACATAATGTATCTCGTCATTTTAAGCTATTTCATAAGCGTCCGAAAATGTTTAAAATTTTGGGGTATAGAGCGAGTGACAAAACATTGGAGAGGGGGTAATTTTGTACATCAGTTGAATCTCAGAGAATCATATTGGATATATGAGACTAAGGTTCTGATTCCTGGCGGACTTAACGTTGATTTTGATTTAAATTGCTTTATTACTGACCGGTGACTGTATATGTTTTTTAGAAATAGTATTTTTTGGAGATGTTTTTTCCAAAAAATATATTTTAAAATTATTTTTAAAATTGTTCTGATGTGGCTGTAAGTAACATTACCCTCTCCCCTTCTCCCTCCTCTGTAGCTTTGGTTTCTTTCCAAGGTACAGTAGTGTATATTAGAGGGAATAATTTATATCCATTTTCTCATGTATTATATGAGATTTTTATGATTACATTTTTTTATGATTACATTTTTAGATATAAAGTTTTTTATATAATTTATAATATATATTTTCATATATATATATATATATATATATATATATATATATATATATATATATATATATATATATATATATATATATATATATATATATATATATATATATATATATATATATATATATATATATATATATATATATATATATATATATATATATATATATATATATATATATATATATATAATCTATATCATTTTATTTTATTATAATTAATTGCAAATTTATTTGGTTATTTTGATAATGGATTAAAAGATTTAGCATGTTTGATATATAGTGGTATTTCAGCACTGCATACTAAGCTGCATTAATGTTATAAGTGGGGACACTTCCTGTTTTTAAATGTGCTGTGGGTCGGCGTTGTTTTAGAGCGTCATGACGCCGCCCTCTGCTCTGCATCAGGTTAGCGTATCAGATCTGGCTGAACGGCGATGAGTAGTGAGAGGGGACAATATTGCCATATTTGTGAGTTTTTTACTTTTTCTATAGAATAAATATTGTGTATATACAGAGAGCACTATGTGTTGCTTTTTAATTTCATGATACATGCGATACTGGATGGGAGCTCGCAGGCTTAGGTGATCCATTGGTGAGGAGGTCTTTGGATAACACATTGCGGATGATTATCTGATACCCCATGATAGGGGAAAGTGTTTCTGACCCTCTATAACGAAAGGGTCCATTGAGTGAGGTGAGCAGCCATCTATTCCAGTGGTGGAGGTGTGATTTATTCACCTGCATGCAATTTTATTATGTTTTCCATCACTGAAGACACTTGGGATTGTTTTCTAATATATGAACTTTTATATACGGACTCTTGATGTTCCATGTTATATATATATTTTTTTGTGTGTTATTTAGCACTGCATCTTCTTTTCTAATACTATATTAAGGCTTACCTGTAAGTGCTTGAAATATCTCCTAAACCTCCATGGTTTAGGAGATATTTACAAAAAAGCCATGCGCCGATGTCTACGGTGCATGCGCATTTTAGAAAGGGTAGGTCGTCCCGTTTCTAATAGAGGTCATGGCGTGACTGGCAGCTCCTGTGCGCGTGCGTGGGAGTGACGTCACGTGACTCTGGCCAGTCACAGAGCCGGAGTTTGCGGCCCTGAAAAGAAGAGGGGTGAAGATGGATGCTCGCTGCTAGTGGAGACAACGGTGACATCGCAGGCTTCGGTTTCAGGTAAGTGACACATAATGGGCTACTATGCGATGCATAGTAGCCCATTATGCTTAAATTTCCAGGGAAATAAAGAGGAAGTAAACCCCACCAGGGTTTACTTGCTCTTTAACCTCCCTGGCGGTATGATTATGTCGGATTTTAGGTGCTGAAATCGGTACAATTATTTTGCATGGAAATTTGGTGTTTTATATTGTAGGCCTGAAATTCTTCACTTAAAGCGGTGTTTCATCGATAACATTTTTTTTTTAAAAGTCAGCAGCTAAAAAAAAAGTAGCTGCTGACTTTTTTTTGATTTTGGGTGCTGGATGAGTCATTTTGTCAAATGCTTCATTATTTTCAAAGTGCAAATATTTAATTATCAGGGAAAATTTGTACTCCGACATGACCGTGCCAAAGAATGGAGTGGCTAGTAATTTATTGGTTGTCCAATACCACTTCTGCAGGGGTTTGCCCACTACTCCCTGAAGAATTATTAGGCCCAGAAATTTCCAGATGTCCTCTTTGGTCACTGGTTCCCATTTTCTGCTCCTTGAAAACCTCTGATGCATAGCAGCTTCTTGCTCCTGGTACCGGTTTGTCTCCGTAACTATTTTTCAGTAACCTCATCGGTCAAAAATAGTTGGAGGTATGCCAAGGGGTTGTCATCTTCAACATCCACTTTGATACCAGGTGCTCCAGTAAATGGGAATCTTGGGGGCGCTACGTGATCCGTACCGCAGTCAATAGAGCACCAGGTCCGCACATTACTGAGGTCAGTCGCAGGATCGTCGCAGAAATCACTTTCTGTGTCTGATGACGAACTTCCCCACGAATCGCTATCACTCAATTCTGCAAGTAATTCTGTATCGCTGTTTTCCAGCACGTCATAAATCACTTTTGAGGTAAAGGCGCGCTATTTTGATGCCATGGTCGTTCTCCAGTTTCCAGGCAGAAAGTATCGTAAAACTGCAGGCAAGGGCACGGGATAAAGCACTGGGGGACAAACTGAGGTCAATTTATTAGATACAGTAATGTAATCCAATAAGATCACAATGTATGGTGTGTGTTGTCATTTATACTTTTTGAATCTGCTGCCGGATCCACCCCCTGCGTCACGACGCTCGCAGGGAAGGGAAGCCGGAACACACAGAGGATTGAGCAGAGGATCCAGCCGCCATACACAGCGGGAGTACATAGCTCAGGGTTATCGCTAATGGTACTGAAATCTCACCCCGAGCCACACCTCGGGAAAACCGCCAAGGAGGTTTAGCATACAGGTGAACAGCGACTGGTCTCTAAGCTGACACAAGAGAGAGGTAAGCAGACAGACAGACATGAATATAAATTGCAGATTCATGACAGAGGGGCCCGAGGGCCGCTTAATAAATGTCAGTTATGCTTCCCCAGACTGCAGGTTGAGCAACAGGGCTGTCATATTATGTTCTTAGAAAATCAAAGGGAGATTAATCAGGTTGTAATGTCTATGGACAGCTTACCTGAACCTGATTAAATACTATTGAAGCATACATGCTATATAAAATTATGTAATTATAAGCTGCTTTCTAGACTTATATCCTTTGACAGTGTTAGAAATTCAGTGGATATTTCTTTATTATATAATGTATTGTCCACAGAGTGATCAAATCAATTTTAGATATATGGGAATATCTATTTGATTTTAGGGAAAGCTACTTTTAAACCATGCAATTATCAGATGAAAATGAAGAACAACCCTCTGAAGAAGATAAAGAAACAGAATCTGATGAGCTGTTATCATTTGCTTGGGAACAGCTAGCTTTAGATACTATCAGAACGCAAGACTAGCACTCAATACAGTAATGAAGAAGGGCATCCATCTAAAATTTTTAGTCAACATTAAAAAAAAATTGGTGCCATGACCCAGATTAGAGTATGTTCAGCAAAATGTTATGAGTTAATTATAAATGCAAGAGAAATAAGATTTAGAACGCAAACTCCTGAGCAAGTTCCAGGCAACCTCATTTTTTTCCAGGGTGTATCGTTTATTGAATATAGCCCCAGAGACAGATGGCAAGTCCAACAGAGTATATACAAAATAATATAATAATAAAAGTCATACAGTATATGGTGCAGCTGTGCATAGTAACCAATCAGCTTCTAACTTCAGCTTGTTGAATCAAGCTTTGACAAAAAAAAGCTAGAAGACAATTGGTTACTATGCACAGCTGCACAAAATTTCATAATCACCAGTGGATGTAAACCCTCACATATACCCAGGGAAGTGAACAGCCTCAGATGATACCTCAGGTGTATATATATATATATATATATATATATATACACACACACACACACAGTATCTCACAAAAGTGAGTACACCCCTCACATTTCTGTAAATATTTTATTATATCTTTTCATGTGACAACCCTGAAGAAATTACACTTTGCTACAATGTAAAGTAGTGAGTGTACAGCTTGTATAACAGTGTAAATTTGCTGTCCCCTCAAAATAACTCAATACACAGCCATTAATCTCTAAACCACTCGCAACAAAAGTGAGTACACCCCTAAGTGAAAATATCCAAATTGGGCCCAAAATTTCAATATTTTGTGTGGCCACAATTATTTTCCAGCACTGCCTTAGCCCTCTTGGGCATGGAATTCACCAGAGCTTCACACGTTGCCACTGGAGTCCTCTTCCAATTCTCCATGATGACATTACAGAGCTGGTGGATGTTAGAGACCTTGCACTCCTCCACCTTCTGTTTGAGGATGACCCACAGATGCTCAATAGGGTTTAGGTCTGGAGACATGCTTGGCAAGTCCATCAGTTTTACCCTCATCTTCTTTAGCAAGGCAGTGGTCGTCTTGGAGGTGTTTTTGGGGTCGTTATCATGTTGGAATACTGCCCTGCGGCCCAGTCTCCTAAGGGAGGAGATTATGCTCTGCTTCAATATGTCACAGTGCATGTTGGCATTCATGGTTCCCTCAATGAACTCTAGCTCCCCAGTGCCGGCAGCACTCATGCAGCCCCAGACCATGACACTCCCACCACCATGCTTGACTGTAGGCAAGACACACTTGTCTTTGTACTCCTCACCTGGTTGTTGCCACACACGCTTGACACCATCTGAACCAAATAAGTTTATATTGGTCTCATCAGACCACAGAACATGGTTTCAGTAATCCATGTCCTTAGTCTGCTTGTCTTCAGCAAACTGTTTGCAGGCTTTCTTGTGCATCATCTTTAGAAGAGGCTTCCTTCTGGGATGACAGCCATGCAGACCAATTTGATGCAGTGTGCGGCGTATGGTCTGAACACTGACAGGCTGACCCGCCATCCCTTCAACCTCTGCGGCAATGCTGGCAGCACTCATATGTCTATTTCCCAAAGATAACCTCTGGATATGATGCTGAGCACATGCACTCAAGTTCTTTGGTTGACCATGGCAAGGCCTGTTCTGAGTGGAACCTATCATGTTAAACTGTTGTATGGTCTTTTTCCACCCTGCTGCAGCTCAGTTTTAGGGTCTTGGCAATCTTCTTATAGCCTAGACCATCTTTATGTAGAGCAACAATTCTTTTTTTCAGAATCTCAGAGGGTTTTTTGACATGAGGTGCCATGTTGAACTTCCAGTGACCAGTGTGAGAGAGTGAGAGCGATAACACCAAATTTAACACACCTGCTCCCCAATCACACCTGAGACCTTGTAACACTAACAAGTCACATGACACCGGGGAGGAAAAATGGCTAATTGGGCCCAATTTGGACATTATCACTTAAGGGTGTACTTACTTTTTTTGACAGCGGTTTAGTGGTGTGTTATTTTGAGGGGACAGCAAATTTACACTGTTATACAAGCTGTACACTCACTAATTGTCATTTCTTCAGTGTTTTCACATGAAAATATATAATAAAATATTTACAAAAATGTGAGGGGTGTACTCACTTTTGTGAGATACTATATATATATATATATATATATATATATATATATATATATATATAGTAAGTATGGTATATAAGTGAAGTGATTTGTGCATACACAAACATATACATATACATATATACATTTTATATTAAATTAAGTGGTGTCAGCTATGAGGAGATATTGTTAATCATGGAAACTGTTTAACCACTTCAGCCCCGGAGGATTTGTCAGCTCAATAACCGGAGGACTTTTTACAATTTCCCACTGCTCTGCTTTAACTAATAATTGCGCAGTCATGCAATGTTGTACCCAAACAAAATTTGCTTTCTTTTTTTTCCCCACAAATAGAGCTTTCTTTTGATGGTATTTGATTGCCTCTGCAATTTTTATTTTTGCTAAATAAAAGGACTAAGCCTGAAATTTTTTTAAAAAAAATTATATTTTTTAATTTTTGTTAGAATTTTTTTTTTTAATAAACTCAATTTTGGTCAAACATTTAGGCCAAAATGTATTCAGCCTTGATATTCAAAAAAATGTCAATAAGCGTATATTTATTGGTTTGCTCAAAAGTTATAGCGTCTACAAACTAGAGTATATTTTCTGGAATTTACGCACCTTTTAGTTTATGACTGCCTATCTCATTTCCTGGGGTGCTAAAATGGCAGGGAAGTACAAACCCCCCCCCCCCCAAATGACCCCATTTTGGAAAATAGACACCCCAAGAAAATTGATGAGAGGCATGTTGAGCCCATTGAATATTTTATTTTTTTGTCACAAGTGATTGAATAATGACAAAAAAAAAAAGGATTACACAAAGTTGTCACTAAATGATATATTGCTCACACGTGGCATGGTCATATGTGGAATTACATCCCAAAATAAATTTTGCTGCTTCTGAGTACGGGGATACCTCATGTGTGAGACTTTTTGGGAGCCTAGCCGTTTACAGGACCACGAAAACCAATCACCTCCTTCAGGATTTCTAAGGGTGTAAATTTTTGATTTCACTCCTCACTACCTATCACAGTTTTGAAGGCCATAAAATGCCAAGATAGCATAAATCCCCCCCCCCCCCCCCAATGACCCCATTTTGGAAAGTAGATACCCCAAGCTATTTGACAAGAGGCATTTTGAGTCCATGGATTATTTAATATTTTGCCACAAGTTGCGGGAAATTTTTATTTAATTTTTTTTGCACAAAGTTGTCACTAAATGATCTATTGCTCAAACATGCAATGGGCATTTGTGAAATTACACCCCAAAATACATTCTGCTGCTTCTCCTGAGTATGGAGATACCACATGTGTGGAACTTTACTGCGTACAGGACCCCGAAAACCAATCACCGCCTTCAGGCTTTCTAAGGGCGTAAAATGGTGATTTCACTTCCTCACTACCTATCACAGTTTCGGAAGCCCTGAAATGTCAAGATAGCACTACTACTAAAACATATTACATGCTCTGATGGAAAGAGGAACTCTTCACCAGAGGAGGATTTGATGGAAATATGGGTTTCCATAGCCAAAAGCTCATTCAATATTTTGGCCTTGAAGAACTCATACAAAGTCCTCTTCCTCTGGTACTCACTTCCCAAATTGGTACCAAAGTAGTCACCTTTATGATTCCATACCGGTGGACAGAAAATAACAATGTTGCATATATGGTGGACAGGACTTACTTAACTTACGTAAGGATCTTATGCTTTGCTGAACAACCCCCAAATGTCCAACACTCAGAAGCAAATTCAATTACCTTTATCTTTGGTACCAACAGACATACTATAGCTTGCTCTTGGAAGTCTGGTTCTAAATTTGAATTGGAACATGACTAATGAATTATCAGCCAATTACTCTGACACCCACAGGAAATTCCTTAAAATATTTTCCCCATAGATAGCTTACTGCCAAACCAGATAGAAGGTCATTGAACCTTTGAGCTATGTGGGTACCTAGATGGACCATAGGTGAAGGAAATGTATCTGCTCCCACCACCATTAACTCTCTTCATTCACCCACTCCTTGTTATTTCCCTCTTTAAGGCTCGATTCACATCTATGCATTTTGCTTTTGAGCGTTTTTGGACCCAAGTTTTTACCGCAATTTTCCCTTTAGCGTTTTTTTTTTTTTTTTTACATTTTTTTTTTTTACACTGTGGTTGCTTAGCCTTAACCAGCTATATACAGTGTAAAAAAAAAAAGAGAAAAAATAAATATGCAAATCGCGGCAAAACCGCTGTAAAAACGCAGCACTTGCGTTTTGGATGCGGGTCCATTGACTTCTATTACATGCAAAACGCTGCATTTTGCATGAAAAAAGTCCCGACCCTTTCCAAAAATGCAAAGGCACAAAAATGCATTGATGTGAACATGTTTCATAGGAACCCATGTTAAAAAATTTCCATGCATTTCTGCAAAATGCAAAATGCATCAAAAAACGCGCTAGTGTGAATGGAGCCTTACTATCTCTCTTTCCTCTTGGTGGCAGCATCATGCTGTGGGGATGTTTTTCAGCAGTCGGGACTGGCAAACTGGTCAGAGTTGAGGGAAAGATGGATGGTGGTAAATACAGGGATATTCTTGAGCAAAACCTGTACCACTCTGTGTGTGATTTGAGGCTAGGACGGAGGTTCACCTTCCAGCACGACAATGACCCCAACATACACTGCTAAAGCAACACTTGATTGGTTTAAGGGGAAACATGTAAATGTGTTGGAATAGCCTAGTCAAAGCCCAGACCTCAATCCAATAGAAAATCTGTGGTCAGATTTAAAGATTGCTGTTCACAAGTGCAAACCATCCAACTTGAAGGAGCTGGAGCAGTTTTGCAAGGAGGAATGGAGGAATGGGCAAAAATCCCAGTGGAAAGATGTGGCAAGCTCATAGAGATTTATCCAAAGCGACTTGGAGCTGTGATAGCCACAAAAGATTGCTCTACAAAGTATTGACTTTAGGGGGGTGAATAGTTATGCACATTGACTTTTTCTGTTATTTTGTCCTCTTTGTTGTTCGCTTCACAATAATAAAAAAAAATCTTCAAAGTTGTGGACATGTTCTGTAAATTAAATGATGCAAATCCTCAAACAATCCATGTTAATTCCAAGTTGTGAGGCAACAAAACACGAAAAATGGCAAGGGGGTGAATACTTTTGCAAGGCACTGTACAGTTAACATGCAATGTCCTGTGCACGCTGTCTCCGCTGCAACAATATGCCAAGTAGTGGTAGTATCAGCAGTGGTGTTGCTATGATTGTAAAAGGGGCAATTTGGGCACCTTAAGCAAAGCAGTAATGTGGTGCATGTAGTGTAGAGTGGGGAAAATAAATATTTGATCCCCTGCAGATTTTGTAAGTTCGCCCGCTAACAAAGAAATTAAGAGTCTATAATTTATCATAGGTTCTTTTTAATTGATAGAGACAGAATAACAAAATAAAATCCAGAAAAAATAAAATGATACAAATGTTATAAATTGAGTTGTAGTTCAGTGACTAAAATAAGTATTTGAAAGCATTCACTCATTGGACCTACGACGCGTGTGTGTTTCCGGCTCTTCTTTGCAGCTAAACTATCTACAGTAGAATCCCCGCTATACCCTATCCTGGGCAATCCATGTTTTGCTCCAGGACCTCTGAAAGACCCATTCTATTCACTCTGGGTATCGGGACATCCAAGCCTGTCATTTCTTGTCCTCGGGTGCTTGGCCCTCGCTATAAGCCCTGATGGATGTCGCAGGCCCCTATCATCTAGACTTCTGGAAAGCTGTACAGATCCATAATTGTTTGCATTTGTTCCATAGCAAATTTTACCGTCATCATACCTTGTTTGAAGAATATTTCACAGATCAAGGCCCGCTACCCCGTACCCTCTCGGCGATGTACTCTCTGTTGATTTCCCCCCTCCGAGGACTATCGACGGCCCTTTTTAGCAAAGTGGGAATCTGGCCATTTATTAAAGTGCAACAAACCAAAATAATCCACTTCACCCTAAAATCCCCGACCTGTACGAAAATCCCAGAGACAAATTTCATTGGATAGATTGGCTCCCGCTGCTGTCAATCAAATCCAGTGACACGGGAGTGGGGGCGGGGCCAAGTCCTGCTCTCTGTGTCAATGGATGCAGCATCAGGACTCGTGAGTGTGCCCGCATGGGTGCCCCCATGGAAAGCGGCTCTCTGTAGGGGGACCAGATGAAGAGGAGGAGCCAGGAGTGCTGCCGGAGCACCCCAGAAGAGGAGGATCAGGGCTGCTCTGTGCAAAACCCTTGCACATAGCAGGTAAGTATAACATGTTTGTTATTTAAAAAAACAAAAAACAAAAAAACGAACCTTTACAATCCCTTTAATGCTGCTAAATCCTGTATTCCCCTTGGGTGGAGGCAGACACAGCCTCCAACAATTGGACTGTGGCTTAGGAAGGTGGAGGAGTTGAACAGGATACAAGATTTGGTGTTGACTGCGCAGCAAAAGCGAGAGGTAAATTTGAAAATGTGGTCTTTATGGAATATGTTTATATAGTCAGAGGAAGGTCAGGCTCTCTAGGATTCCCCTTGGTTGATGGAGCTGACCCTCTCCCCCCTGTGGGAGTCATTCCCTGATGTGCCTTTTACAACCTCCCTTTCTCATCCCCTACACTATTTTTATTTTTTTTGCCACGTGACTGCTTATGTTTCCATTTGCCCTTTCTTGGGGGAGGTACTACGGTAGACCATCTATACATTTCTTTTGAACCTCTCCTGTTCTTTGGCAAGTCAGCCTGACCTTTGCGCCATATCTTTCTGACATAGGTTACTACGCTGGAATCTGGACTTTAACAGTTCAGTTTGCACACATCTCAGGAGGGATTTTGCTCCACTCTTCTTTAAAGATCTTCTTTAAATCCTTAAAGAGGTTGTAAAGGCAGAAGTTTTTTTTATCTTAATGCATTCTATGCATTAAGATAACAAGCCTTCTGTGTGCAGCAGCCTCCCTCGTTTACAGTTGCTTCAAAACAAGGCTTCGGACACGCTTTTTGTAAAGCCCTCTGAACGCCAGTCAAAGCCCCTGTCACTAAATAAAATGGTTAGCTTACAGTCCTGTTTACACTTTGCTTTTGCTTCGGCTTTGCTTCAAAAATCATACCCCAGGTCGCTCTAGTGGTGCTTTAAAGCGTCTTCAAGAAGTCTACGACTTCTATGACAAAGCTGGCTTGAAGCACCTAAAACTTTTATGAGGCTTTAAAGTGGAAGTAAACCCTTTCACATGACTTTGGCCTACAGGTAAGCCTAGATTAAGGCTTACCTGTAGGTCCAATAAATATCTCCTAAACCTACACGGTTTAGGAGATATTTAGCGATGAAAAGGCATCGCTGTCTACGGCGCATGCGCCGTAGACAGCGGCGCGCAGGCGCACTGAGGGCGCACTGAGTATGCCGCTCTCACGGCAATATGCCGATCTCGTGCACATGCGCGGGAGTGACGTCATCGCCGCTCCAGCGAATGATAGCGCTGGAGCGGCGAGACCCGGAAGTCACTCCGGCCCTGGATGGCGGCGAAGAAGATTGAAGATAAGGACCGCTTCGGGGGCTTCGTTTTCAGGTAAGTTTTTCATAATGAGCTAGTATGCTATGCATACTAGCTCATTATGCCTTTGCCTTGCAGGGTGTCTTTTTTTTTTTTTTTTTACAGAGGCTTTACTTCCTCTTTAAGTCAGTATTGCAGGTATGAAATATCTACACAAACACAGGGCATCTGTCAATATTCATCAAAGCATAAAAAACACACCAAAAAAGAATGTTGAAGCGGTAGGCGCTATAATGTGTGTTGAAGTGTAAATGGGCCCCTAGACTGCTGATATAGCTCAGTTGGCAGAGTGTTAGGCCCCTTTCACATGGACGGACCGTTCAGATCCGCCTGTCAGTTTTGACGGCGGATCTGAATGGGCGATCCATGTTAGCCTATGGAGCGTCGGATGTCAGCGGAGACATGTCCGCTGACATCCGACCCGGTCCGATCCGCCAAAAGCAGACGTATGGCCCCACGTCCAGATCCGTCGCTGGTGGATCGGATCGGGTGAGATCTGATGAAAACTGACACACTGTCCGTTTTCATCCGATCTCTCCATAGAGACCAGCGGCGCTCGCAAGCCCCTCCCCACTCAGTGAGCGGAGAGAGGCTTGTCATCCGCCGGCTCAGCGGAGATCAGCTGAGCCGACGGACAGAGGCGGGCTCCATGCAAGCGGAGTCCGCCTCGTGTGAAAGGGGTCTTAAACTAAAGAAATAAATGTCTCTGGTTCAATCGCAGGTTTTGGCTGTTGTTGGGGCATTCCCAGGAGATTGAGGACTTAGAATTGATCTGTATTAGACAAATAGAGAACGTTATATGGAGACCTGGTGTGCAATTTTAATATTTTATTGTAATAAGATTGTTTTTTTTTGTGTGGAAACTATGATTTATGTTTTGTTAAAAGTACACAAATAAATGTGTGATGAGTGCGCTTGTATCAACCTTAAAACAAAATTCAAAAAACCTGTACAACACTTAGTGCATATAGTGTATACACCGTGATTAATAAAAACCTGTGTAGTGCAGTGATTTAAAATATGCTTTTAGACCTCCAATTGTTGTTTGGATAGAGGGTTAAAATAATGGATATAAATGTGTCAAGTTTCTCCTATAGATCCTGAAACATTTTTGGTGATTATCCTGAGTTTATTTAATGAGGCACTTGAATGATTGCTGGTGAGAGGTATCAATTACCTATTGCTCAATGTAGAGCTGGTGCCAATAAATGAACAATTATTTGAGTATATAAAAATAGGGTAAATTAATGCATAAATAACTGCTGTCTTTGTTACAGCCGCCGATGCTCAAATTAATGAAGAATATTTCTATGCATTTACCCGGTATCCTACCAGGCTGAATCAATCTGTATCATTACATGCAGAAAAAGGAGATTGAATGCAGGAAGTTGCTGCTCACAATATAAATGGTGCACAAGTAAAAGGAGAAAAAAAGACAAAAGGAAAAAAAAAAAAAAAAAAAACTGACACTTTCCTTTTCAGCTGACACCTCCAGGTGCTGTTCGTTTTCTGTCTTTTACGCTGTGCTTACAGGCACTTCCAGTCAGTTTGCATATGGGGAGAGAAAGAAACATACACCATTGCGCAGTATTTCCTAAAAAGAAATGTGTGTGTGTGCTGTGACCAGTGAGCGGTAATCTACTCACATACACCCGGTAATGGTACAGCGATAGCCGAATGCTTGTCAGGCTTTTTGGGAGGAGGAGCCTAGTGACATCACCGCAGCACGCAGAGTGTGGACGAGCAGGGCATCCAGCCCTGTAGCAAAAAAGCCTGACAAGCATTCGGCTATCGCTGTACCATTACCGGGTGTATGTGAGTAGATTACCGCTCACTGGTCACAGCACACACACACATTTCTTTTTAGGAAATACTGCGCAATGGTGTATGTTTCTTTCTCTCCCCATATGCAAACTGACTGGAAGTGCCTGTAAGCACAGCGTAAAAGACAGAAAACGAACAGCACCTGGAGGTGTCAGCTGAAAAGGAAAGTGTCAGTTTTTTTTTTTTTTTTTCCTTTTGTCTTTTTTTCTCCTTTTACTTGTGCACCATTCATATTGTGAGCAGCAACTTCCTGCATTCAATCTCCTTTTTCTGCATGTAATGATACAGATTGATTCAGCCTGGTAGGATACCGGGTAAATGCATAGAAATATTCTTCATTAATTTGAGCATCGGCGGCTGTAACAAAGACAGCAGTTATTTATGCATTAATTTACCCTATTTTTATATACTCAAATAATTGTTCATTTATTGGCACCAGCTCTACATTGAGCAATAGGTAATTGATACCTCTCACCAGCAATCATTCAAGTGCCTCATTAAATAAACTCAGGATAATCACCAAAAATGTTTCAGGATCTATAGGAGAAACTTGACACATTTATATCCATTATTTTAACCCTCTATCCAAACAACAATTGGAGGTCTAAAAGCGTATTTTAAATCACTGCACTACACAGGTTTTTATTAATCACGGTGTATACACTATATATTCTAAGTGTTGTACAGGTTTTTTGAATTTTGTTTTAAGGTTGATACAAGCGCACTCATCACACATTTATTTGTGTACTTTTAACATATCACTCATGTGTGGGAGCACTTTCTTATGGGTTTGCAGCTGTATCATTTGGCCATCTTGAAACACTAATGGTCCTCTGATTTTAATCCTCACTAGCGCTTAAGTATTTTAATATTTTATGATTTATGTTTTGGGCCTCTTTCAGGTTGGGTTCACACCTATGCGGATTAGATACGGATTTCTCCGCACCCAATTCGCATAGCAGGAGAATGTGACCGGCTCTCTATGGAGCCGGTTTACATCTCTCCAGGGCGGCTGCGGAGCGCATTGCACAGACACGTTGTGTGTCTTTGGCTCAGTTTCAGGGCCAAATTCAGGCAAATATTCGGCCCTGATTCGTCCCTGAACCGGAGAATGGGGACGCACAGCATTCCTGTGCGATCCGCAGCCAGTTCCAGTGTGAACCGAGCCTCACATAGAGCAAAATAAGCCCCTAGATGATGCCCTATGGAGGCGAAACGCGTCGAGAGATGATTCGCTGATGTCACTGCTACCAGTACTATATCCATGCTTTTAATCCTTATGTCAATGTGAGTACCCACTTTGTCAGATTTTAATACATTTTTTCCGCCTGACGGTATTACACTATATAGTCCCCTTTTCTTTATTATCGGTCATACCTGGGGAGATATACCGTACCATATACTGCCTACCATCTTGTTCCTGAGTCCCTTTGGAAGACTTTACAAAGACTTGGTTTGCCGTTACTACATACCTGGGCTGGGAGTCGTTTCCATTGGTGTGGCTGACACCATCAAGCCTTTGTGACTCACATGGTATACACCTATCTGAGTCCACAAATTCCGGTAAGCCTCAGTCCTAGTGTTGACGGACATCTTCAGACAAGCCGCACAAAATTCACGTTTATTTTGTTCTTTACACTTTAGTATCACAATTAAGGTGTATTATTGCATTGTTTAGAAGCATCTTGTATTATTTCCTATAGTCAAACATAGTATACAGTGGTGTGAAAAAGTGTTTGCCCCCTTCCTCATTTCCTGTTCCTTTGCATGTTTGTCACACTTAAGTGTTTCGGAACATCAAACCAATTTAAACAATAGTCAAGGACAACACAAGTAAACACAAAATGCAATTTGTAAATGAAGGTGTTTATTATTAAAGGTGAAAAAAAATCCAAACCATCATGGCCCTGTGTGAAAAAGTGATTGCCCCCCTTGTTAAAACATACTATAACTGTGGTTGTCCACACCTGAGTTCAATTTCTCTAGCCACACCCAGGCCTGATTATTGCCACACCTGTTCACAATCAAGGCATCACTTAAATAGGAGCTGCTTGACACAGTAAGGTCCACCAGAAGATCCTTAAAAGCTACACATCATGCCGAGACCCAAAGAAATTCAGGAACAATTGAGAAAGAAAGTAATTGAGATCTATCAGTCTGGAAAGGGTTATAAAGCCATTTCCAAAGCTTTGGGAATCCAGCGAACCACAGTGAGAGCCAATATCCACAAATGGCGAAGACATGGAACAGTGGTGAACCTTCCCAGGAGTGGCCGGCCGCCCAAAATTACCCCAAGAGCGCAGCGACGACTCATCCAAGAGGTCACAAAAGACCCCACAACAACGTCCAAGGAACTGCAGGCCTCACTTGCCTCAGTTAAGGTCAGCGTTCATGCCTCCACCATCAGGAAAAGACTGGGCAAAAATGGCCTGCATGGCAGAGTTCCAAGGAGAAAACCACTGCTGAGCAAAAAGAACATCAAAGCTCGTCTCAATTTCTCCACAACACATCTTGATGATCCCCAAGACTTTTGGGACAACATTCTGTGGACCGATGAGATAAAAGTGGAACTCTTTGGAAGGTGTGTGTCCAAGTATATCTGGCGTAGAAGGAACACTGCATTTCAGAAAAAGAACATTATACCAACAGTAAAATATGGTGGTGGTAGTGTGATGGTCTGGGGCTGTTTTGCTGCTTCAGGACCTGGAAGACTTGCCGTGATAAAAGGAACTATGAATTCTGCTGTCTACCAAGAGATCCTGAAGGAGAATGTCCGACTATCTGTTCGTGTACTCAAGCTGAAACGAACTTGGGTTCTGCAGCAGGACAATGATCCTAAACACACCAGCAAGTCCACCACCGAATGGCTGAAGAAAAACAAAATGAAGACTTTGGAGTGGCCTAGCCAAAGTCCTGACCTGAATCCTATTGAGATGTTGTGGTATGACCTTAAAAAGGCCGTTCATGCTCGAAAACCCTCTAATGTAACTGAATTAGGACAATTCTGCAAAGATGAGTGGGCCAAAATTCCTCCAGGACGCTGTAAAAGCCTCATTGCACGTTATCGCAAACGCTTGGTTGCAGTTGTTGCTGCTAAGGGTGGCCCAACCAGTTATTAGGTTTAGGGGGCAATCACTTTTTCACACAGGGCCATGATGGTTTGGATTTTTTTTCACCTTTAATAATAAACACCTTCATTTACAAATTGCATTTTGTGTTTACTTGTGTTGTCCTTGACTATTGTTTAAATTGGTTTGATGTTTCGAAACACTTAAGTGTGACAAACATGCAAAGGAACAGGAAATGAGGAAGGGGGCAAACACTTTTTCACACCACTGTATATATATTATAGTTTATTTCACGTCTCTTTGATAGAGATCCCACATGGTTACATTGTATAGTGTGTTTATGGACAAAACACTTATTTTCACATTTACTCTTTTGAGAGTGAATCACTCACGCATATTGGTATTGTATTGTTTTCTATTTATTTAGTTCACAATTTTTTGTATGATTGTCCATTGATTATATAACGGACACTTTATGAGCGCTGCACTCTTTTGATATTCACATAGAGCAAAGTCTGCAGTGTTTTTATATCTGTGTCCCTTCAGTTTCTGGCCGGTGGACTCCTGTCAGCTCTCCGGGCAGCCGGGTGTAAACGGACTCCGCTGTCTGTTTACATCAGGCTACCTCCAATTTGGTCCAGAAGAACAAAACAAAAAAAACAACAAAGTCCTCTTCCATTTTTTTTCTAGACATGAACAGACCCAGAGGTAGGCCCAGAGGTAGGGGGGTGTAAATGGACACAAGGCAGCTTACATCCACCTGTCCATAGGGCTGCATAGACCTTCCGATCAGATCTGCCTGAAATAATGACAGACGGGCCTGATTGGAATGCGCATGTGAAAGGGACCTTATGGAGCTGTGCTGGAACTGTTGGTAAACCTGTGGAGGAACAGGATTAACCCTTGAGCGGCTGGTGTGACCCCATATCTTTTGCAGCTGTGCCTGGAAGTATTGCTTCTTTTGTGTGAAATCGCTGGTGTTCATGCCAGTCCCTCTGCTCTCCTAATAAAAACTGACAATAAAAAGCAGAGCACATCATAGTCATTTCTCTAGCTGTGCTGTGAACCCAACCTCCTCTCCAATGATCAGACTTACCCTGAGATGTCCCCCCCCCCCACCCCCGCACAGCCATTCACTGGGAAGATCATTGCTCTGCTGTTTTTTCTCCCCCAGCTCTTATGCAGCTGAGAACAAGGCACATGAGCACTTAGTTTGTAAAAAAAGTGGGAAAAAGTATTTACAATTCTTTTCATATCTATACACAAATATTTCGTTTCTATTTTAAACCTGAATGGGTTGTTTTACAAGGTGAGGGTTTACAATCACTTTATGTCCCGATTCACACTGGTGCGCTGTGCGATATTGCATGTGATTCGCACTGCACTGCAAATCACATGCGATGTCTGTGCGATTGTATGGCTGAATTTGCATCGCATTCTTACCAAAGTCATGCAGGACCCTTTTTTTGGTCCGCACCAGAATCGGATCGCATGGGTGTTCACATCCAAGTGATCTGATTCATGTCCATACTGACAGTTCGCTCTGCGATATATGAACCGATCTGGGGGTGTCATTAACTTTGTATTGACACTCCCAGTGGTTCGCATATGGCAGTGTGAACCACTGTGCGATTCAGGTGTGATCCGGGAACCCACACTGGATTCGCAGGGTTCTCGCATCACACCAGTGTGAACCGAACCTAAACCCTGATGGGACAAGACTGTTGTGACCTCCTGTAATTGAAGAGGTCCAATACCTCAGGTGAGAGCACATCGCATCGAAAGTGATTCATTACATAACAGTACATTAAATATTAGATCCCTGGACAGTCTACAGCAGGCGTGTCACACTCAAGGCACTCATACTCAATATTTCATATTTAACCACTTCAATACCGGACACTTTTACCCTCTTTCTGCCCTGGCTAAATTTTAGCTTTCACACAAATAAAGGTTTCTTTTGGTGGTATTTAAAGCGAAGCGCTACCCGTTTTTAAGAACTATATATATAAAAAATAATACTCACCCTTCTCGATCCGAAACTGCAGTTTTTTTTTTTTAACTTACCTTTAGTTGTTCTTCTTCTTGCCATCCATCGCTTCCTGGTTCTTGGTCCCTCGGATATGGGCGGGGATATTACGGCTATTACGTAATATCCCCTAGCCCGCACTGTCTCCTGGGAGCTTGTGTCATAGCTCCCAGGAGTCAGTGCGGCTGCCTGGCCCGAGATCGCACGAGACTTGCGGGACTTTTGATGCCGCCGCCGCTGCCGTTGTGAGCTGCTGACGGCGCATGCGCGAGATTAGAATGAATGGGCGTCAGTGAAATCCAGGAAGAGAACGCCTGGAGATTTCACTCGCCCTCAGCCAAGATGGAGAACCGCAAGGCACAACTCCTACAGCCCGGACTGGTGAATTATTAAATACCAAAATATATTCTTTATTAAGGGCTTTCAAAAAAATAAAACGTCAGGGGCAGTGGAACCGCTCTTTTTTTTTGCTAAATAAACAAAAAAAAAAGGCCCAAAATTGTGAAAAGAGTGTGCTTTTCTTTGTTTCTGTTTCTTCATGAATTTGGATCAACATGTATTCTACTTAATTTCTTTGGCGCAAATAATCCAAATCAGTGTATATTATTTAGTCTGTAGGAAAGTTCACAAACTATGGCATATACTGGATAACTAAAAACCGATCAATCCTGATGTACTGAAGGCCTATCTCATTTCTGGAGACCCGAAAATACCAAGACATTACAAATACCCTCCAAATTACTTTTTTGGAAAGGAGACTGTCTGAGGTATTTAGTAAAAGGCATGGTGCATTTTTAAAAGTCATAATTTTTTTGTCACAAATATTTGGAAAATTAAGCAAAAAAAAATTAGTTTTCACATTTCAATTTTTTTTTTTTAGATACTGTCACCATTGCAGTTCAGCATCGTCACATAACTGGTGTGGTGGTGGCCAAGGACACCGACTGGTGACAGTATGTAATAAAAAAAGAAAAAAATATATATATTTTTTTCAATTTAAAAAAAAAATATATATTTTTATTAACTTTTTTTTTTTTACGTACTGTGCTCAGAGCAATAGTGTTACCATAGTAACACTGTACCACTCTGGGGAGTTGATCAGGATTGATTTTTTTTGGTTTGATTGCTTATAGCAGTGAATTTCACTGCTATAAAGGAAATATTTTTACTGAAAGACTGTGTATTGTTGTAATTAGCTGTGATTGGCCACAGATAATCACATGGTACATTTGAATGGCCCTATATGTACAATGTGATCACTGTGACAAATCACAGCTAGCAACACAACTGTATGCAATGAAAGGAATCCATTAATTGTTTACAACTGTTATGTGATCTGCGGTGATTGGTCACATCGATCACATGATACACTGATAAGCCTCTGCTGTGTCTGGTGGACACAGCGGGTAACAGATAGCATGGTAGCATGGCCCTGAGGGGCTGCGCCAGGCACATTCTCAGGAGCATGTCATATGACACCCTCTCAGAACAATAGGGTTCCTGCCCAAATGTCATTTTACAGTGGCAAGCAGTTAAGGGGGCACATTGGTGAAACGTTAGTTTTGTGGTGTAAATATTGGTGCATTTTCTGTGCTCCAAATTTACAATGGTATAAGACAAGTTCTATGTGATGCTGCACCAGCCGCACCAAATGACATTAAAAGTGATATACCTAAGTGTCTGTTCCCATAGACCAAAATGGGCATACTTGAACCTGGGGCACCAACACCACCAACCAACACCAACACCACCATGAGACAAATTATTGCATTGGCATGGATCACATAAATTTGTTACAGGAAGTGCTAATTGAACAGGCATATAGAAACGGGCGCATATCAATTGTAATGTGATTTGGTGTGTTTGTCGCAACATCACATAGAACTTGTATAATGGCATTGGTGATTTGGAAAATGTGCCGATTTTTCCACTAAAAATTATGCATTTCCCTTTCTAAATTCTCCATATAACAGAATTTCGGCATGCTGGGGGATTAATTTGTCCGTACTGGAGCACAGAGAATTTGCATTTAAATTTTAATTTTCTAAGCTGTGAGGAAAAAAATTTAAAACTACAAGCTGATGGGCAATGGTACCAGTTGAAACTTGTCTCAGATACTTTCTATTAATTTCTCTTGATTCCAATCCTGGTGGGTACTCAACATTTTGTTCTCAACCTGCCATTGTCTATACCATTTATGACCAAGACAATAGGAGAAAATAAATCTCCCCAATAGGGTTACAAAGGGGGTTTATTTACTAAAGCTGGAGCGTGTAAAATTAGGCTCACTTCTGCAGAGAAACCAATCAGCTTCCAGGTTATATTGCCAAAGCTTTATTGAACAAACTGAGGTTAGAAGCTGATTGGCTACCATGCACAGCGGCACCAGATTGTGAGCACTCCAGTTTTAGTAAATCCCCTCCATAGAGCACTAAAAACATGACAGTGCTTCTAACCCCTCACCACTCTTTCCAAATGTTAAAAAAAGAAGTTTCTCCTTTGGGTACACTTTAAACACATCGAACATCATGGCTCAGTTTGGCTGTAAACAGTCACAGTGATCCCCAATGGAGGTCACTGATAGTGAGAGCACAGAGATAACAAATGAGCTCATATTAAAGTGGAAGTAAACCCCCCTGTCGTTTTCAGCCAAGGAAGCTGCCATCTTTGCCTCTGTTTTAATCTTCAACTGCCACAGTGCTGCACATGTGATCCGTTATGACACCAGCCATTGGATGGTTTGACTGTTTGGTTGAGAGCACAGCCAATGTGCAGTTAGCATTCACGGCATGCCTTTTTATTTTAGACTGTTAAATCGATGGGTTTACTTCCGCTTTAATAATCCTAAAATGATGATGTATTTCAATGTGTTTTAAGCACCACTACTGACACCCACCTACACCTGGAACCCATTCCTCCACAGCTTCATCTATGTATTGGATTTCATATATCCAGGAATAATGAGCTCTTTTATTTTCACACTGCTGACAATTTGAAACTTGCTGTGGAAAATGTCAGATGGAATCTGGAAATTTGAATCTGATTGGTGGCTGTAAGGAGACACTGACAGTTGGTATTCTTGTAAACAACACCTGACCTGCAGCTGCCCAAATAATATCTCATGATTTATGAATACAAGTCCCGTGTCCTGTACTGTACAGTAAAGATAAAACGGTTTGCATTTTGTTACATTTTAAACATTCCAACATCATGGCTGAATGTGGCTCTAAGCAGTCACAGAGATCCCCAGTGGTGGTCACTGATAGTGATAGCACAGAGATTACAAATGACACCGCCTAACTGTAAATATACGTCAAGTAGCTAGCTGCCATAACCCGGTATCTTTATTTACAGCAGGCGGACGGCTTTCCGATAAAAGTGGTCCCAGCAGCGAATTCGCCATGGGATCCATTTTATAGGCGCGGGAGAGGTGCCCCCTCCTGCCACTTACCGGTCATTTTCTGGGTTTACCGGAGCCATCAGTAAACCCGGAAGTGATCCAGTCTGAACAATGGCTGGCAGGAAGTCAAGTGAGGACAAGATGGCAGTGTCAACCATGTCAGTGACAATTTTTTTTCTTTTGCTTTTAAAAAGTAAATGAGAGATCTGGGGTCTTTTTGACTCCAGATCTTTCAATAAAGAGGGCCTGTCATGCTTATTTATATTACAAGATAACTTTTATTTCTATTACAAGGAATTTAAACATATCAAAAAATATAAATAAATAAATAAATAAATAAAAGGGACAGTGTAAAAATAGAAAAAAAAAGTAAAAAAAAAAATAATAATAATTTAAAAGCATCCCATACCTCCGTGCTCACGCACAGAAGCAATTGCATAACAAGTGGCACCCGCATTTGTAAACGGTGTTCAAATCAATTTTGACATGTTAGGTATCTATTTATTTGGCAAAACGTCATATTTCACATTATACAAAAAAATTGGGCTAACTTTACCGTTTTGCGTTTCATTCAAATTCATTAAAGTGTATTTTTTACAAAAAAAAGCAAATACAGTGCGACATACTGCTATTTTATTCTCTAGGGTCTCTGCAAAAAAAATATATAATGTTTGGGGGTTCTAAGTCATTTTCTAGCAAAAAATTATGATTTAAACTTGAAAACAACAAATGTCAGAACAATCCAGGGTCAGCAAGTGGTTAAAAAAAATCCTATTTACTGATTTATCTCAGTGTGTTTTGAGCAGCCATATTTACACCTGTCTATGTCATTGGAATGACCCCAAAAGCAGGCTTTTATAAGCCTTGTCTGTGTATTAGGTGCTCCACAGATTTATCTATGTATTTGATTCCATACATACAGAGTGAATATTAAGTGCTATTATTTTGAAAATGACCTTTGGATATTGGCAGTTGGAGTTGAGATTTGAATCTGATTGGCTGAGGGGAGGCACTGACAGTTGGTATTCTTGTAAACATCACATGACCTGAAGCTGAGCTCTGTCTGCCCTGATGGTATCCTAGCAACGATGATGTCATAGCTCACAGCCAGCCCATATAAAAGAAGCGCTACAGCTGCATTATAGCCAGTTTGGATTTGCTAGAGGTGGTGAATACATTGCTTTTCTAGTGCTCTGTGCGTTTTCATTATATTATTTTATGATGAAGTGGCAAAGGAGAAACCAAACTTTTAGATTTCACCCATATCAGATCAGGGATGAGATTACTTGGAAATGTATCCAAGAAAATCCTGTGGAGGATTTGGATAAGCCCACTTTATTACAAAGTGGGTTTAAGATGGAGACATCTCAACACCCCAAAAATGGGGAAGAGAAACGTGGGAACTCTGATGAAGGGAGGAATTCTGGAGAGAAAAAGAGTTCCAGAAAGCAGAATGCCAAGGCAAAAAGGCAAAAACTGAATTTCAGATATGATCCATATAAGAAGAGAGATGAGGCTACATGGAAAATCTTCCTAAGCGGACCTTCTGTGGATGATATTGATAAACCCACTTTATTACATAGTGGGTTAAAGGTGGAGACACCTCAACACCCCAAAAATGGGGAAAGCAAGCATGGGAACTCTGATGAGGGGAAGAGTTCCAAAGAGGAGAGTGACAAGACCAGAGGAAACAAGCGAATGAGAGATAATGAATCTCATCAATCAGCTGATGAAGAAAGGACGGCAAAAAAGGGAAGACTTGATGCTGCATGGAGTTGGGCCAATAAAATAGTGGGCATGATATCTACTGCCATATTGCCCAAGAGGAACAACAAGAGACCAGCATCAGATGCCATTTTCCCTGCACCTCCAAATAAGAAACAGATGATCCTCACTGATGAGAAAAGTAAGAATGATGAGAACAATTTCATAAAATATAACACAATTGTCACTGTTTAGGTATTTTATCAGGGATAAAAACTAGAGTTAGGCCAGTGCTGGGGTACACTGCAATATCCACTTTATGTTATAAATGAGCCCCTTAGGCCCCTTTCACACTGGGGCGTTTTTCATGCGCTACAGCACTAAAAATAGCGCCTGTATAGCGCCTGAAAAAATCCAGGCCCTTTCACTCCGGAGGGCTTTCACACTGGAGCGGTGCGCTAGCAGGATGGTCAAAAAAGTCCTGTTAGCATCTTTGGAGCTGTGAAGGTGTATTCACCGCTCCTATACCTCTCATACCCATTGAAATCAGTGGGACAGCGCGGCAATACCGCCGGCAAAGCGGCGCTGCAGTGGCGCTTTGCGGGCGGTTATAACCCTTTTTCGGTTTTAACCCTTTTCCAGCCGTTAGCGGGGGTTAAAATCGCACCGCTAGCGGACGAAAACCGCTGCTAAAATGACGGTAAAGCAGTGATAAATATATCGCTGCTTTACCGCCGACGCCGCTGCCGCCCCAGTGTGAAAGGGACCTTAGGCTCGATTCACACCTATGCATGTTGCTTTTAAAGGTTTTTGCAGTGCTTTTTACCGTGCTTGCCGCGTTTTTGGACACGCGTTTTTACCGCGATTTTGAGGTTTTTTTTAATTTACACTGTGGTTGCTTAGCAACCAGCTATATACAGTGCAAAAAAAAGAAAAAAGAATTGAATAAAAACCCCAAATCGCGGCAAAATCGCGTTAAAAACGCGGTATTGCGTTTTGGATGCGTGTCCATTGACTTCTATTACATGCAAAACGCTGCATTTTGCATGAAAAAAAGTCCCCGACCCTTTCCAAAAACGCAGAGGCACAAAAATGCATTGATGTGAACATGTTCCATAGGAACCCTTGTTAAAAAATGTCCCTGTATTTCTGCAAAATGCAAAATGCATCAAAAAACGCATTAGTGTGAATCAAGCCTAAGAGCGTGTTTTTGTTAGAAAACAGCCACGGTGTGAGTAGAAAAGCCTGTCCCCTGCCAATAGCTTTAGTGTAGGACCCCCCAACTTGCCTTTAGAAAAGGGGATGTTACCCCCCTCGTTGCACAAGCATAAAAATTAATGCAATCCTCAGCTGAATAAATGAGTTTGGGTGAGCTGCAGGTATAGATAGATCTGTCCTATATTGGATCAGGCATATGACTGTGTATGACCACCCCTGCAGTTCTCTCTGCCATGACAATTCGCACATTTTTGGGCCTAAGGATTACTTAAAGTGGACCTGTACTTTAAAAATTAAGATTTGTTACATTATAGGGAAAATATAGAAATAGTAATTGCACCCAAGTAGAACCCAGGGGGCTGTGATATGTTGGAATCTAACTTACGATCTTTTGTACAAGCCCACTTTGTACAGAAAACGCCCCTGGGACAATCTAGTCATGGATGGCTGGAATCTAATGGCAGGGAAGTTTTATGGTCCCGGGGTCCCAGGAGGGAGATTCCCCAATTTAGAAAGGTGTAGTGAATGGGTACTTTTACACCTACCAATCCTGAATGGTGTAGAAGTGATTGGGCCTCTTTATAACCACCCCGATTTTCTTCTACAATATGCAGCAAATCCAGCAGAATCAGACCCCTTTCACACTGGGGGCGTTTTGCAGGCGCTATAGCATTAAAAATAGCGCCTGCAAACCTCCCTAAAACAGCTGCTCCATTCACTCCAATGTAAAAGCCCAGAGGGCTTTCACACTGGAGCGGTGCACTGGCAGGGTGTCAGAAAAAGGCCTGCCAGCAGCTTCTTTGGAGAGGTGAACTCACCGCTCCTCCACCGCTGAAATCAATGGGGCAGCGCTGCTATACCGCCAGAAAAACACTGCTGCGGCAGCGTTTTGCGGGTGGATATGACCCATTTTCGCCCGATAGTGGCCGAATAGCGGCGCTAAAATGACGGTGAAGTGGCGCTATTTTTAGCTTTACCGCTGACGCCCTAGGCGGCAGTGTAAAAGGGCTCTTATTGTAAAACAAATTTACAGCTTCTATTGCAGTCTTGAACTTGTTTTGACCCTACGACCTGTACATGATGTACAAGTCATATCCTTGCAGGTCATAGGGTCAAAAAGTAAACTACTGTAGCTACTCACGTCACTATAAATCTTTCACAAATGAAGACATGCAATCTATTTAGAAACATAAAGCTATTTCACTTTATTTGGCCCAACTACTTAGCACCTTGGAGTCGTGGTAAACAGGAATATCTCTTTTCCACTTTTCCATGTGTTTTCCACCATTGTCATTTAGTGTTTTGTGAAGTAGGTGTTCGATTTCTGTAAGGTAATAACATGTCATGATTTCTATTTATCTTATAGTCAGTGAGATGGTCAGCGAGACAGTCAACGAGGCAGTCAGCGAGACAGTCGAGGCAGTCAGCGAGACACTCAATGAGGCAGTCCGTGAGACAGTCAATGAGGCAGTCTGCGAGACAGTCAGCGAGGCAGTCAACGAGGCAGTCAGCGAGACAGTCAGCGAGGCAGTCAGCGAGACAGTCAGCGAGGCAGTCAGCGAGACAGTCAGCGAGGCAGTCAGCCAGGCAGTCAGCGAGACAGTCAACCAGGTTGTCAGTGAACCTGTCAACCAGGCTGTCAGCGAGCCAGTCATTGAGCTTGTCAGCAAGCCAGTCAACAAGGTAGTCAGTGAGGGAGTCAACAAGGCAGTCAGGGATGTGCCCGTCACCAACGTGGGATGCAGTCAACCAGCTGTCTTTAACCTTGACAGCTTCGTCTTTCATAAAATACTTGGTCAAGGTAGTTACGGAAAAGTAAGTAATCAAAGATATATGAACAGCAGGTTTAATGTATTGCGAGTTGCTGCTTATTAATATTGTCAGTGGGCTAACAGTAGGCTGTCGGTGGAGGTCATACACTGTATTCCTTACCACTTGCCATTTACATTACACGTGCTAAGCTGTGTTACTCAATCACAAACTGAAATCTATTATTTCCAATATGGCGAGTTTACACCATCGTGATGCGTTAGTGTGCGCTCAATGAAATGGGGACATAATGCATTTAATGAAATGTGCTTTAAGGAAGGTACTATAAAGTTATTTTACATCATTGTTAAAAAAACAAAAACTAATGCCAACACACATCATCTCAAATATGCTTAGTGTGTGTTAAATGAATGTAAAGCGAGTGGAGTGAATCGAGCCTAAAGTTATGTTAGTGGTGTTCTGTCTGTCGGAGGTATAATACACAAAAAGCAGCTCGGCACAAATTTGTTGATAGATAAGGCAATAAATCTAATTTAAACTGTATTTAGCAGATTCTATAGATAGAGTTTGGCTTCAGAGCTTCATAACCTTTAGCCCCAATATAGTAACACTGAATACAAACTTAGGAGTGAGTGTTGGCTGTAGTTTTCTCTAAATTTGCTAAAAGCCCACTGCAGCCTGATAAAAGCCTATTTAAATCTATCCCCATTCACTAACAGTCTAGAAGGTAGTGACTAACAGTCAAAACCACTTACAACTTGCTGAAGGCCTGCTGCGTTCATGCTCTATAAACTTGTGTTTTCATGCTATAGACTAACAATTGTAGCCAGGCTGGGGGTTGCTGCTGGGGACCCAGAGGTAACCTTTTCAGAACCTGGTGCTGAATTAGCTCTAATCATTTGTGTCTTGTGTTTTTTTTTAGGTCGCCCTGGCATCCCATCCTGCCACAGACCAGAAACTGGCAGTCAAGGTTGTAAGGAAAAGGCAATTATTAAAAGAAGATCCTAAAAGTGTACTTATAGAGAGACAAATACTTGAAAAAGTTGGAGAGAGTCCTTTTTGTACACACGCCTATGGAACCTTCCAATCAGAAGTAAGTGTCACATTCCTATCAATCACTCATCAAATCACATCCATATTATCCACTTGATCTCCAAGTCCTGTACAGACCTAGAAACAAATCCCCAAACCAGAAAAACATTAGAGATGGTCCAGCTTCACAGAGGCTGCCAATGTAGAATGTTGGGAATTCTGGTTCTCCCCGGCTGTGGCTTTGTTGTCATTGACTCGGATCAGATATACCCCCCGTACTTCTCTCATGATAGAGTCATTGTAATGGCAGCCTGGTAGAACATGTTTGCATGTTATGTGGCTCTGTATATTGCTTTCCCAATGAGGAAATATGTTGAACATATATTTAAAGTTCTTGCCCAGCATCGTATTCTGACTTTAATGGGAACTTAGATTTAAAGTGAATGTAAACCCAACAGTGACCATCTCTTGTCTTTTCCCACTTGGTCTATTAAATATACAAATCAAAGCATTCTGCTATACCTGTTCAATAAGAGCAGAATAAAAACCCTGTTGATCCTGTCAGAAATCCAGTGCTGTCCTTTGTTATCTTAAGCCCAATATTTCTGCATTTCTGACAAAACACAAACCCCACATGCACTACCCTTTTGAACCTATATATTTCTCTTTGTCTTTCACAGGAAGATCTCTTCTTCGTTATGGAGTACATGAGAGGAGGAGAACTACTCGACCTGATGAAGTCTTCTGCTCCATTATCAACTGCTGCAATAAGGTACGGCTCACAAAGATACTGTCCAAGGAGGCATTCACACCTGCACCATGTGAAGTGTTTATTTTCACTTTTTTGTATGTTTGTTGTGCAACAGCACAGGACAGCCTATTCACTTGTATGGGCTGCCCTACTTGTGCCAAATGTGCCAATGTAACTCATGGACTTTTTTTGGCAGTGAGCCTCACGCACTTCTGCAATGTACATAGTGGTGAGTTTTTTCAGGCAACTGCTACCTGCGTTTGAGGTGTCATTAGGAATCAATGGCACCACAAGTGTGATATGCATTTTGGCATGTTTTTCACGTGGTGTGACTGGGGTCCAAGCAAAGGGTGAGGGCAAACAGTCATAACGAAGGATTTTCATAAATATAGTATTAATATAATAAATCCTAATTTTATATAACAGCCCACCCACCCACACCTCAGTAAGCCTTCATTAGGAAAAACCTCTGCTGCATACCTCTAGGCCTAATGTCATACCTGCCAGAAAATGGCTAAATCCTTTAGTTTATCTTAGTGCGCGAGGCTGTATCCTCAACCCGCACAATCAATGTTCCAACCTGACAGATCTCAGCCAGCGGTTGTCAGCTACCACAGACATGAGATCAGGTGACTGTTATCCAATCTCTATGGGCTTGTTTAGGACCAATTAATGTGTTACCCCAAAAACTAAACAGTGCCTATCATTGTCAGAGTAATACATTCCTTCCTATGACTTGCACAGCAAGGAAGGAATCATCTATTAATTATTTATTTACTTATTTCTGTGAGACATGTGATATTAATAGACCTTCTCTTTTTTTTTACAGATTTATTGCTGCCGAACTTCTTTGTGCTCTGCGTTATCTGCACGGACGCGGTATCATTCATAGGTAAGCGTTTCTATCATGATCTTTCCTCCATATTTGCTATTCTTTATTAAAGGATAACACCACCCAACACTGGTACTCTAGTTGTGGGTGTACAAAGGTTAAATTGCCTGCTGCCAGTTCTGTCGCCTGCTGCTGAAGCTTTTGTGCATTTAAGTTAAAGAGCCTCACTTCCCCATACTCCATACATTTTAATTAAATATAACATCAAGCTAAGAATCTCTCTCATTATAACTGCAGTAATTGCAGATGTCCCCTTCTAGCACGGGTCCATGTCCCATTCAGCAGCCCCACAATACCAACCACAGATGTAAAGATTGCTCTGGGCCCCATGAACCCCCGTAAACCAGTAGAAGAAACAATATTGAGGCACACTCCATCAATCCGCCATGTGTCTACAACTTTATAAAAGACATGGGGATAGAAACACTCCCCAGGCTTTCTGATTCGAATAGGTATTGCCCCCTAGTGGGGGGCAAAAGATGTTAAAGCATTGCAGAATGACAGACTTGGACCTGACATGGTTTCTTCAACTGCAGTAAGCTGGGAACTGAGCTCATGTGGTTCATGCTGAGATTCATAAAGTGGTGCATAAAGTTAGTAGGTGATCTAACCCGTTGGCACCAATCTAAAACTGACCTATTAGTATTGGGTGAACTTTGATTTTAAATATTTGATCTGTAAATATAACTCTCTCCTTTTCTTTTACAGAGACTTGAAACCCGAGAACATACTGCTTGACAGCTCCGGCCATGTAAAAATAGCAGATTTTGGCCTTTCTAAAGTCGATATGTTCGGATCCAAGAAAGCGTATAGTTGTGCCGGTACTCCAGCCTATATGGCCCCAGAGGTAAGTAAAAAAACACCCTTCTTTTGCCCCTTTACCACATCTATTTTATATTATTATGTTTATCAGCCATTTCATAATGAAAGAACAAGAATTTTGGAGATGAAGGAAGCAGGGTCACAATGATTTTGACAAGAAGCCTAAAAAACATCAGGGGCCACACTGTGACCTGTCATTTCTACCAATTATTTCGTACCTATTATTACTGCTCTGTGTATGGTAGATCATGTATTTTATTTTATACTTTATACCCTTTCTCTCTGTTTTATCAGGTTTACTATAACAAACCCTACGATGCCATGGCCGACTATTATTCACTTGGTGTCATCCTGTTCGAAATGGCCACAGGAGCAGAGCCAGAATCCGTCAGATCCAGGAACTACTTCTATCCAAGGAACATTGACCCTGACCTTCGAGATGTTATTGAGCGAGTAAGTATCGATAGTCTAGAATTAGAGGGCTTTCACACCGGGGGGCGTCGGCGGTAAAGCGGCACTATTTTTAGCGCCGTTTTAGCGGTGCTATTCGGCAAAAAGGGGTTAAATCTGCCTGCAAAACGCAGCCGGAGCGGCATTATGCTTGGGTGTATCGCAGCGCTGCCCCATTGATTTCAATGGGGAGCAGCGGTGGAGGTGCGGTGAGTTCACCGCTCCAAAGAAGCTACTGGCAGGACTTTTTGTGACGCCCTGCCAGTGCACCACTCCAGTGTGAAAGCCCTCTGGCTTTTACACTGGAGTGAATGGAGCCGCTTTTTTTCAGGCGCTATACAGGCGCTATTTTTAGCGCTGTAGTGCCTGAAAAACGATGGCAGTGTGAAAGGGGTCTTAGAATTATCTAAGAGCTATAGGTCCTTAGTGTTGTCTATGTAAAAAGGCTCTTCTGCATTGCTATGTGCCATAGTGATGAAGGGATTAGAGTCAGAAAGCGTGGAGGGGGTATATGACTTCTGGAAGAGTTAAATACAGATTTTATGGCAGGATATTGACCACACAGGAGGTCAGCATTACATCTGAATTACCCATGTGACATCCTGAAAACATGAGCTTTTGGGGAACTCCTAGACCGGTTCAGGAATGTTACCTTAGATCCTTCTAGCAGACATTCCTTAATTTAAAACTACACTAAGGAATTAAAATGTGACATTGAGAAGTTTTTTTGTTTTTTTTTAATAATAGCCGACACTAAACTGGCTAATTTATCATTTTCTATTAGTGACAATCTACTGTATGCTAAATATCATATATTTTTTATTTCAGCTTCTTGCAGAATATCCGAGAGATCGATGGTGGGCAGTGAATAGACTACGAGAACACCCCTTCTTCAGATCTATTGACTGGAGGAAGTTGGAGGAAGGAAAGGTCACTTCACCATTGTGGATGCCAGAAGTAAGTCTATTGGAAGTACAATGAATATAATGTGTGCACATACAAGGAGATCATTTCATAGGGAGCTGCATTCAGTCACTAGGAATTGCAGAATAATTGTAAACTGCAAAAAAAAAAAACATGATCATCTGTACATTTGCTATATTCCACATGCAGCCAACTGCTAATTATTATTATAAAATATTATTATAAGGTCATAGTAGAACCGAAATATCAGTTATAATGGTAACATTGGGTAGTATAGTGTTACATTTGAAAATGCATCTCCTGGTTGGTATGTCAAGTATTGAATGATAAGTCTGATTTATGTATTTTCTTGTTGCAGTGCCAAGAAATAGACACAAATGAGCAACTTGAAGTGAAGAAACTGATTCACTACAGAAGAAAGAAAGAGAGGAGAATTGCAAATGCGAGACAGAGATTGTTTGATGGGTTCAGCTTCATAAGCAAGAAATGGAGAAAGATGCTGAACAGGAACTGAAAGAATAAGGTCTTCTGACATTTAAGAAACACTCACTAATCCAAGAGTGCTGTACGGTCTTCAGCCGGGCCGATACTTTGCTGGTCTTCGTATCCCCGGCATTGCCAACTAAAAGCTGTGCTTTCAGTCTGGTCCAGCAGCCTCCTGAGATATGTGAAGTGTAATTTTCATCTCTCCTGACGTGGATCGACATTGCAGGACAATATCGATTGGATTTACGTTGTGGAATATAACCCTGGCTCTTTTGGGTTGGAAGATTGTCAGCAGATTGCCACATTTGTGCATCCCTCATTGTAATAGACATGGATAAACATTGCTGGACGACATTAATGACATTGGATTTATATCGTATTACATAACCCTGTCCATTTTGGGTCTGAAGATTGGAAATAATGGTGGTTTGCCATATCAGTAGATCGCCACCTTTGTGCATCACTCATTGCGATTGACAATGGCATTGCTAAGGGGGTGCGGACCACACCTGGGTGACACCCGTAACAAACCCTACGATGCCATGGCCGACTATTATTCACTTGGTGTCATCCTGTTCGAAATGGCCACAGGAGCAGAGCCAGAATCCGTCAGATCCAGGAACTACTTCTATCCAAAGAAACATTGACCCTGACCTTCGAGATGTTATTGAGCGAGTAAGTATTGATAGTCTAGAATTAGAGGGCTTTCACACCGGGGGGCGTCGGCGGTAAAGAGTTAAATACAGATTTTATGGCAGGATATTGACCACACAGGAGGTCAGCATTACATCTGAATTACCCATGTGACATCCTGAAAACATGAGCTGTTGGGGAACTCCTAGACCGGTTCAGGAATGTTACCTTAGATCAGGGGTCTCAAACTAGCGGCCCTCCAGCTGTTGCGGAACTACAATTCCCATGAGGCATTGCAAGGCTAACAGTTACAGGCATGACTCCCACAGGCAGAGGCATGATGGGACTTGTAGTTCCGCAACATCTGGAGGGCCGCTAGTTTGAGACCCCTGCCTTAGATCCTTCTAGCAGACATTCCTTAATTTAAAACTACACTAAGGAATTAAAATATGACATTGAGAAGTTTTTTTTTAATAATAGCTGACACTAAACTGGCTAATTTATCATTTTCTATTAGTGACAATCTACTGTATGCTAAATTTCATATATTTTTCATTACAGCTTCTTGCAGAATATCCGAGAGATCGATGGTGGGCAGTGAATAGACTACGAGAACACCCCTTCTTCAGATCTATTGACTGGAGGAAGTTGGAGGAAGGAAAGGTCACTTCACCATTGTGGATGCCAGAAGTAAGTCCATTGGAAGTACAATTAATATAATGTGTGCACATACAAGGAGATCATTTCATAGGGAGCTGCATTCAGTCACTAGGAATTGCAGAATAATTGTAAACTGCAAAAAAAAAAAACCATGATCATCTGTACATTTGCTATATTCCACATGCAGCCAACTGCTAATTATTATTATAAAATATCATTATAAGGTCATAGTAGAACCGAAATATCAGTTATAATGGTAACATTGGGTAGTATAGTGTTACATTTGAAAATGCATCTCCTGGTTGGTATGTCAAGTATTGAATGATAAGTCTGATTTATGTATTTTCTTGTTGCAGTGCCAAGAAATAGACACAAATGAGCAACTTGAAGTGAAGAAACTGATTCACTACAGAAGAAAGAAAGAGAGGAGAATTGCAAATGCGAGACAGAGATTGTTTGATGGGTTCAGCTTCATAAGCAAGAAATGGAGAAAGATGCTGAACAGGAACTGAAAGAATAAGGTCTTCTGACATTTAAGAAACACTCACTAATCCAAGAGTGCTGTACGGTCTTCAGCCGGGCCGATACTTTGCTGGTCTTCGTATCCCCGGCATTGCCAACTAAAAGCTGTGCTTTCAGTCTGGTCCAGCAGCCTCCTGAGATATGTGAAGTGTAATTTTCATCTCTCCTGACGTGGATCGACATTGCAGGACAATATCGATTGGATTTACGTTGTGGAATATAACCCTGGCTCTTTTGGGTTGGAAGATTGTCAGCAGATTGCCACATTTGTGCATCCCTCATTGTAATAGACATGGATAAACATTGCTGGACGACATTAATGACATTGGATTTATATCGTATTACATAACCCTGTCCATTTTGGGTCTGAAGATTGGAAATAATGGTGGTTTGCCATATCAGTAGATCGCCACCTTTGTGCATCACTCATTGCGATTGACAATGGCATTGCTAAGGGGGTGCGGACCGCACCTGGGTGACACCCGTAACAAACCCTACGATGCCATGGCCGACTATTATTCACTTGGTGTCATCCTGTTCGAAATGGCCACAGGAG